>CM050164.1:16421279-16778779 GCA_027410445.1 Discoglossus pictus | reverse complement strand
ATGGTGTTCTAACACATTGTTATTGTTATTCTTATTATCTCAAATTTTCTTATTTTACAATAACTGGCTTGACACTCTTGGTGAGGTGTTTGTCCAACAGGAAGAATATCACTGTGGATTACAGTGCTCTGGTTTTTCATGTATATATTGATGTATATGTATATATAGTATGTGTATATATGTTTTCTATACTATGTTGTATTGATATATATATATATATATATATATATATTTATAGAATTACATTATTATTATTTTTTATTAATAATAATAATAATAATAACATTTATATGTAAAGTATATATAAAGCATATTTTCATTTTTATTAGAAGCTAATATACATTTACTTAAATAATCCCTAAAGAGTCTTAAAACTCAAGTAGTAAAATCAAAAGCAGAAAAAGATGGCTTACATGTTTAGCTGATTTTGTGGCTTGCCCCTGTCAGCCAATCAGCAGTAGTGTGACTCCTACTTGCCTGATGTCCGGATGCTCTGTGGATTTCGAGTTAGTTTCAATGAAGATTAAACAGATTTTACTTTGGTAATGTGTATTAAAGCATGCGGTTTAAATCATGAAAAAAATGATTGTGTTAAATGTCCATTTAAGTATTGTTTAGTCCACTTATGTGTGCTACTGTAGCTAGACATACTCGTAACCTTGTGAAGGTGTAATAGATTTCCAAATCTTCCAGCATCTCCTTCTTGTGTAACAGGACAAAATAACGGTAATATTTGTTTATTTTTAGGGCAGTAAAAACAGAGCTTATAAGCACTTCTTAATAAAATAAATAAATATATATATATATTTCACATATATAGTTGTGAGCATGCGAGTTGGTGCTAATGCTTGCGGGCTCGCGCAGCGAGCCAAGGCCCTCGCGAAGCGAGGGCTGTGGGCGAGTGCCTCAGTTGCTGGCATGGAGCGCCGAAGGCGCTCCATGCCAGCAACTGCGACCCTTGCAAACTTCACGTCGCAACGCAAACAACACGACACACCAATTACGACACTCGCTAAATTTTACGAGCAACGCAAACAACATATGACACACGTTAACACACATTACGTCCTCGCAAAACACTCGGACGCAACTCGCGAACATTACAAAATTCAAAACACAATACATACACACAGCACATACTTAAAAATTTACCTACAGCAAGAGGTAGCATCCAGGACCTCAAAAATGCAACTTACACCTTCATTTTACTCAAAATAAAAGAGTTTAGAAAGTAAAAAATTTTGATAAGCGACAGAAAAAATGGCCGCTGAACAAAACGAAAACGAGGCTACACACGCAAACACCATACGAGACACATTACCAGACATTACGACCTTGCAAACATCGGACACAACACGCCGACATACAAACATTTTAAACACAATAAATGCACACAGCACACACATTAAAAGCTTACCTACAGCAAGAGGAAGCATCCAGCACCTCAAAAAACCAAGTTACACCTTCATTTAAATAAAAATAAAACACTTTAGACACTAATAAAATCGCTAAGAGAGAGAAAAAATGGCCGACGAACAAAACGAAAACGAGGCTACAGCACTCTCAACACGTAAAACACCACAACACACTCGCAAAACACCACACGAAACTCGAAAAACACCACGAGGCACCTACGGATAATCAGCAAAGACGCATACCACAGATAACCCGCTATTTTACGCCAATGCGGAAGTACAGCTAACGGTTTCGTCTCGTGCACGCACAGTATTACACTGCGCACATTCATCACGCTTACACAGCAGCTCCACACCACTAATGCTGCAGCAACATCAACACAGATTGCCAGCTCTTCAACACAATGCTTCAAAATAGGTAAAGTATATTCATTTATTAATGTGTTATATATTTGATTATTACACACCAAACAGCATTAGCTCACTTACAACTTCATTGCCGTCATTTTTTGACGGGCAATTCGCTAGTATACATATAATATCCATATATATACACATGGATATTATATATATAGTAGCATCCAAGAACCTTCTATATCCCTTTGTAAAATTATTCCTAATTTCCATCATCCATGGCTAATTATAGCAGCAATATTTGTTGTTTTTTTAGAGTCTGCACAAATCAAAATTACAGAGGGAATATATTAATGGTTAAAACATAAGTAAATCCACTTTGCTTGTAGCAGCATACATGGCTGCTTTATCCGTGTCTTGCAAATGCCTCTGGCTTCGCTAGTCACCTCGCGGTCCCTGCTGTGGCGTGTAGATTCAGCCTCCTTTATTGAACCGCGGTCTGTTGGTTTTGTTTGACTTTCTTTAAGCCTGATTTCCATAGTGAAAAGCTGCGCTGCCAGATCTGCTGCTTTTGACAACTGCTGTCGAGGTGTTATAACACCTGCTAGTGTTTCATATATCTAAAGTCATCAGTGACATTGGCAAATGCAACAGGGACTATGTTACACGCAATGATACTTTACTAGAGTGTTATACATTATACACGTGTTAGACAGGCATCAATGTCACATATTTATTTCATGCATTTAAACAAAACTAAATCTTAAAAAAATTGTAGTTTGGAAAAGTAAATTTTATTGTCTGCACAAAGACATTATTGTCACTTCGAAGCTAGGCTGGTGAAAAATCATAGTTAAAAATATATAAATTATTTGACTTATGAAAATGAAGTATTTGGGGAGGATTTCTGAGGTGTGAAGGGCTGTAATAGCAATTTTCCTTTACAGCATATAGAATACAGTGATATATAAATTAAAATTATTGCAATTTATAATATCTTTTTTAAAAGATTATATTAGATAAAGATGTCTATCAGCTCTATTTAAGTCCCCCCCCCCCCCCGTAACGTAGTCGCAAGATTTACAGCTATTAAATTGGCTTGTAAAGCAACCTGTTAACGACTTGTGGGGTAAGGGCGAGTAAAGGCTACGGGACGTGGAAATTTGAACTGCGCTCCGCAAATCCTTTGATCTGTCAAGCCCGTACATTATGTTTCCAATCATGTTTTTACATTGCAACAAATTCACTGGCGTTCAAGGCTGTAACCAGCAAATGGAGCCAAGACGCCACAAGGGGGGTAAAGTCCAATCCGTAGCACTGTAAATGCAAATATGCACACACTACTGAACTCATAATAAAAGCACGCAAATCGGCAATATAAAATATTTATTTTCATGTTTAATTTCTGTGTTTTTTCAATCCTGGCAATCAATGTGTTAATACATATAATGGAACTTGCATGTTCTGGAATATCTCCAGGCCTTAACTTGCAGCATGTTCTAAGTTAATAGCTATGTAATGCAGTGGAATTTCAAGCACCCAGCCCTTGCGGGCTTGCTGATAACTCTAAATGCTTCTAATTTAATAGCGCTGTATTTTGATCTATGTATCTATCTATATTTATTTATTTATACATATACATATACCTATTAATCTATCTATCTATCTATCTATCTATCTATCTATCTATCTATCTATCTATCTATCTATATTTATTTATACATATGCATATACCTATTCAACTATCTATCTATCTATCTATAAATATATACCGTATTTACGCGAATCTAGTTCGCCATTGAATCTAATGTGCACTGCTAATTTGGAACCCATGAATCAAAAAATGTTTCTGCTGGTGAATGTAATGCGCTCTCTGGGTGCCAGGCTCTGTGTGCCACTGTGCTTGAGCTTTCTAGGTGCCAGGCTCTGTGTGCCGCTGTGCTGGGGCTCTCTAGATGCCAGGCTCTGGGTGCCACTGTGCTGGGGCTTTCTAGGTGCCAGGCTCTACGTGCAACTGTGCTGGGGCTCTCTGGGTGCCAGGATCTGTGTTCCACTGTGCTGGGGCTCTCTGGGTGCCAGGCTCTGTGTGCCACTGTACTGGGGCTCTCTGGGTGCCAGGCTCTGTGTGCCACTGTGCTGTGGCTCTCTAGATCCCAGGCTCTGCATGCCACTGTGCTGGGGCTCTCTGGGTGCCAGGCTCTACGTGCCACTGTGCTGGGGCTCTCTAGGTGCCAGGCTCTGTGTGCCACTGTTCTGGGGCAATCTGGATGCCGGGATCTGTGTGCCACTGTGCTGGGTTTCTCTGGGTTCCAGGCTCTGCGTGCCACTGTACTGGGGCTCTCTGAGTGCCAGGCGCTGTGTGCCACTGTATTGATGCTCTCTGGGTGCCAGGCTCTGTGTGCTACTGTGCTAGGGCTCTCTAGGTGCCAGGCTCTGTGTGCCACTGTTCTGGGGCTCTCTGTGTGCCAAGAACTGTGTGCCACTGTGCTGGGGCTCTCTGGGTGCCAGGCTCTGCGTGCCACTGTACTGGGGCTCTCTGAGTGCCAAGCTCTGTGTGCGACTGTACTGGGGCTCTCTGGGTACCAGGCTCTGTGTGCCACTGTGCTTGGGCTCTCTGGGTGCCAGGCTTCATGTGCCACTGTGCTGGGGCTCTCTAGGTGCCAGGCTCTACATGCCACTGTGCTGGGGCTCTCTGGGTGCCAGGCTCTTTGTGCCACTGTTCTGGGGCTCTATGGGTGCCACTTCCTCTGGTGGTCACCCCCTCTAGAGAGCCGGGAAGCGACAGATGGTGGTGTCCTGTGCTTTCCTTTTTGCCATTGAATCTAGTGCGTCACCAATTCTAATTTGGGACCAGATATCCTATGAAAAAGGTGCGCATTAGTTTTGAGTAAATACAGCATAAAAGAAACATCTACAGGGTTGGTTCCTTTAAGTCCAGTCTCTCTCTCCTAGCTTTTTAGCTGCAATGGATCCTCTGCAGGTCCTATCCTCTTAGCGCAAACAGTATATCTTGTAAATATTGTTGCAGTCACACAGACTGATCCTCTGATGGCAGCTTCCCTTGCTGCTCTGGCACCCAAACTGCAAGTCCTGCTAGGTCCTGTTCAGGAACTCTGTCTCTTTCTCCTCCCAGGTCACGCTGAAATCCTCAGTGTCTCTTGTTCTGATGCTAGCTGTACACTCCAGGCAATCCTTACTCACGTGTCAGTGTCTCTCTGTAGTTCAAGCAGTATTTCAAGCAGTCTTCCTTACTGCCGTACTTCAGTGCTTATCCCAGATCTTAGGATCCAACAGCAGCTGAGCTGCCTAAGGTTCTCTCTCCCAGCTTCTCCAAACAGACTGCAGCTCCACACACTGCTCACGTTCCTTAGGCCTGAGCCAAATCAGCAGCCCTTCCCATGTCTGCTTTCCAGGCTTTAAAATGAAGCTTCAGCTGGGGCCAATTAGGAGTTCTCCAGGAGTTTAACTCCATCACTCCTGTCAAGGACTCTTCATTCTTCTGTACCTTCATGCACATCCATCCTCTCCAATGTCAATTGCATCAAGGCATCATGCAGCCGCTGGAGGGCCACTCGTGGATTCATCTTTTCTTTCATTCAGCTACAGCAGATAGCCGTGGGAAGAACCCTTAATGCCCGCACTCTTCTTGTCACTTTGGCACAAAGTGTACTTTCTTATAGCCACCGAAGCTACAGCTCTTGTAGTCTCATCCTGTAATGTTTACTTCTTCGGGTTGCTAGGAACATTGCCAACACTCATTATTTCTTCGTACTGCACTTTGCCACTGCAGCCTACTTCTCTGTGCCGTTTATTGTCTTTGCCAAAACATTGCGGGTAGGGCACTGGCCCGCCCGTCTATCCGAGTGCCCTCCCCAGTGACCCTTGACAAGCACTCTTTGTACTTCCGTAGGAGAATGTGTTTCTTCATACCTTCCTTGGGGGTAAATCACAGACAATATAGGTGTCCGTTATTTTGTCTTCTGCCTAATTTCTCTTTTCCTGCAGAACCATCATCCCTCTCTCGTGGCTCTGATGTATCCTCTTTGTAACATGAATGAAAGGCTCAAGGTTTTCCAATTCACTCTCTGGCTTGTATTCTTCCTGCAAGTTCATGGCTAGAGGACATCTCTTTGTCTGTGCCAAGTCATTCCGGGAGTATTCATGCCTCATCTGCAGTCCGGGAGCCTGGTACTTGTGTTGTCTTAATTCGTCCCCTTCACGCTTGGCTTTCCTTTGCTCTTTTAGTCCTTCTGTAAATATTCATGCTTTTCCAGAAGTCGATCCACAGCCTTCTCAACCCTTCTTCTGGCCTTCTCCATCTTCTGAGTGTTGACTTCTGTCTCTCTCTTGAGCTCTTTTACATCACTCTGTAACTGCTTTGATACAACCCAATAGGGGTTAGTGTTGGACTCCGATAGCAGCTGACACAGTGCTATCGCTTGGGGTAACTCCCTGAGAAACACTGTGATACCTTGGGCTTGTTGGGCCCCCTTTTGCAACACTTTCTCTAGGGTCTCCGATTCTCCCTCTTTAAAAGCTTTGACATCACTGTCATCACCTGAGTCATCCTGATCTTCACTATGGAACCGTAACTTGGGTGGTTTCTCTTCCCACTCCACTTCACAGCCGACTTCATCACTCTGTAATTCGTCTTGGGTCAGTGGTTTGTAAGGATAGATAACCTGGGTCTCTCTCTTCCAGGTGCTCCAATTGTTTGGCTGATTATTCTCACAAGTTGTATCAGATTCATATGTCCATCTTTCTTCGGTTCTGGTACATGGTCCTTCATAAACTCCAGAAGCACATATTCTCTCAGGGTAGCTCCTAGCCCTTGGACTTGCAGCTCATTTTTCTAACTGTTCACAGCAGGTATCCTCGGCTCCACTGTTCTTTCAATCTCTAGCGGTACAGCAACTTCAGGCTTTGGCTTAACCCGTAGGCCAGTACACATCTTCAGTTTCTTAAGAAAGCTTGTGTTTTCAGCATTCTCAGCATTCACCCATAATTCATCTTCTTTTAACCACTTATCTTCATCTTTGCTCTGTTTTCCTGCTTGCTTTGCATCCAAGGCTTCCTGCTTTGCATCTTTCTTTACTCCCTTCAGCTGTATTTTCTCGCCTTTAACTTGTAAATCCAGTTCACTCTACTGACACTGAATTTCTGGCTGTATATTCAGCAGAAGAACTTCCTCACTCATTTTCTTCAGGTCCTCCCTGGATCTCTCTGGCTGATCTGCCACCCTTTCATCATCCTTCTGTTTCTCATGTACATGCTCCTTCACTATGCCATGCATATTAACTTTCTTTGGACATAGCTCTGTGTTCAACACAGCGTCTGGTGTATATCGGTCCTGAAGATTATTGTTGGTCTCTTCTGGACATGCATCACCCTGTTCCAACCATATCTCCTTATCAGACTGATTGTTTATCCTCTGCTCTTGTCGAATATGCATCAGCATCTTCTTCGATATGAGAGCGTTTTTACTCTGTGCCTCTTGTAGCTGAGAGTGTAGATCATCTAATTGGCTGTGCCACGTTCGTTTTTCCTGATGCCACTAGAGATGCTCCTCCTTTAACGTGCATTCTATCCTCTTTTGGGCATCTTGCGATTTCTTTGCTTGCTCCTCAGACTTTTCTGGTGCCTCTCTCTTAGAGACTTTGCTCATCCTCGGAGGTAAATGATTAGGAAGTAAATTTCGCTTTATCAGTTCGGCACTGGGCAGCAGCTTCTGCATATCTTTCTCAATCGTGTTATACTTGGGCAGACTCTTCCTCTGCTCCCAAATAGACATCTGTGTCTTCTTCCTAGAGGACATTCTGTTGTCCTCACTTGCAGGTTTCCTTCTCCATTCTCCATGTAACAGCAACTCGCCTATCTTCCGTTGTAGGCTTTTTTAGTCCCACTGGGATAGAGTTCATCCGTACCTTCTGCTTTACTTGTTTCCCATCTTGCCTCTCCTTGTCCATAGTACTTTGTTTTATTGTCATCTGAGACAGAGCGCTCTCTGGAAACGTTATATTCTTTTTAGGACACATCTGCGCATTCTGCTTTTTGTTTTCTCTCAGGGATGGTGGTTTGTCTTTCACCATTTCAATCTCCAGACTCGTTTCTTCCTTTTTTTTTCACTTTAGTAAGGTTTCCAGTGTCTTCATCATTTTTAGGACATTCTTCCTTTGTAAGAACATCGGCTATATACATCCACTTGATCTCTCCTTTCTCTGGGTCAGAGATCTTTGTCAGGCACTTCCTTTCTCTAGTAGTCTCCACATCGGGAGTATTCACCAAGGACAGCTGGTGGTGCCTGTCCAGGTTTCTTATGGAGGCATCTTCATTGTGCTTACACATAAGGTCGGTACATCGGGTTGGATTCAGATCTTCACCAATGACTTGATCAGCATGCTTCTTACTGAGGCTGGTTTTGCACTCATTCAATGACAACACTTTGTCCTTTTTCCCTGGACCTTTGCTCACATCTTTAGCTGCTTTTATCTTCTTAGCAACTTGCTCCAGGGGTAAAGTTTTTTTAGCTTCACCAGCATTCTCTTTTCTTATCTCATCAGTCTCGTGCGCCATCACATTTGCTTTCTCTGTCATCTCATTCCCTGCTCCTGCTGTATCATTTGTTTTTTCTGCAGTCTCACTTGCTCTCTCTGCAGTCACTTTTGAATTAGTCACTTTTGAATCTCCAGCATACTCATTTGCCTTCCCTGCAGTCTCATTCACGGCTCCGGCAATCTCATTTGCGGCTCCTGCCATCCCTGTAGCAGCTCCTGCGGTCCCTGTAGTGGCTCCTGCCATCCCTGTAGCAGCTCCTCTGTCAGCATGCCAGTTCCTTGCTTGTCTATCTTTGATGACATCTTCATATGACTTCTCAAAGCAGAGCTCCAATGGGGTTTCCAAAATATTTGGATAAAAATCTCTACTTGCAGTTTGGTTACCTCTCTCCTTGGTTGTCTCACACTATTCTCATGTGGTTGGAAATTAGGAGCGCTTCTTTGATCGGCATGTTGCACCCCTGGGACCTTAACACTAGCTGTATAGTAAGCCTTCTGGTCTCTTTGTGCTTCCTCAACCTGTCGACAGGGTACCCATATCCTGACCTGGGGTAGAGATGAGCATGCTGTTCCTCAGGATTCCATGTTCTATCATGGTCATATTTCCTCCATATACAAGAAGGTGGCTGTCCAAACTGTAAGACTTCCCCTCTGTACAGTAGCTTCTAGTTGGAACAATGCAGGCACTCTTTGTTCATAAGTATCACTGTGCTCTGATACCCCGGTTAACTCCAACTCGGCCCAGGATTTCTGCTTTCAGGTCATCATACTTTATCGCCTTTCCTTTATCTATGCGTATGTAAGCTTTCTGAGCTTCACCAGTCAAATATGGGGTGATGAGGCTGACCCAGTACCTTTTGTGCCACGCCTCCCTAATGGTCGTTCTTTCAAATATGGTGAGGTATATTTCCACATCATCCTCCTCAGTCAGGTTTAGGAGAAGTTCCTCGGCTCTAACTCTTGCTGCATCTTCCATTTGTTTCTCCAGGGTAGCTTGTTTATGAGCTAACTGGATAGCCCCTTTTCTGTTGCTCTCTTGTTGAGCAACTACAGCCTCTTTCAGACATGCAGAAGCCTCTTTCAGAGCAACTTCAACGGCCCATGCCTTGTTCATTTTCTTTAAGAAGCAATCTGAATTAATAATTCCCCTTGAGATTGAAGCCACAGTGTTACTTTCAGCAATCAGTGGTTGTACTTTCTGTAATTATCTCAGCTAGACTCTGTCCACTTTCATTTTCAGGGGCGCGGGCTGTCCTCTTAAACTCAGACACTTTGAATCCCACTTTTGACACCAGTGTGGCAGGGCCGGACTTTGGCTACCGGTTGCTCCTGTGATTTTCCCATAAACCACTGAGTCCTGATATACTTTTAGCTTTGCTTTAATAAAGTGTTTGAAAACAAGCAATAGCTTAACTTCAGCATAAAAGAAACATCAACACAAACGGGCTTGCTTATTTGCAGGAACACCCTGACTAGCCCTGAGACGCTTCTCGGTTTGCAGGTAAAAAAAACTTTTTCACATGGAGGGATTGTCCTTTAAGTCAGTCTCTCTCTCCTAGCTTTTCAGCTGCAATGGATCCTCTGCAGGTCCTCTCCTCTTAGAGCAAATAGTCTATATTGTAAATTTTGTTGCAGCCACACAGACTGATCCTCTGATGGCAGCTTCCCTTGCTGCTCTGGCACCCACACTGCAAGTCCCGCCAGGTCCTGTTCAGGAGCTCTGTCTCTTTCTCCTCCCAGGTCACATTGAAATCCTCAGTGTCTCTTGTTCTGATGCTGGCTGTACACTCCAGGCAATCCTTACTCACGTGTCAGTGTCTCTCTGTAGTTTAAGCAGTATTTCAAGCAATCTTCCTTACTGCCGTACTTCAGCGCTTATCCCAGATCTCAGGATCAAAAAGCAGCTGAGCTGTCTAAGGTTCTCTCTCCCAGCTTCTTCAAATAGACTGCAGCTCCACACACTGCTCACAGCCCTTAGGCCAGAGCCTAATCAGCAGCCCATGTCTGCATTCCAGGCTTTAAAGTGAAGCTTCAGCTGGGGCCTATTAGGAGTCCTCCAGGAGTTTACTCCGTCACTCCTGTCAAGAACTCTTCATTCTTCTGTACCTGGCACCATCCTCTAGGGGGCAAATGGTCACTATATATATATCACATATGTAGTTGTGAGCATGCGAGTTGTTGCTAACGCTTGCGGCCCTTGCGAAGAAAGGGTCGCAGTTGCTGGCAAGGAGCACCAAAGGCGCTCCTTGCCAGCAACTGCGACCCTCGCAAAATTTACGTCGTAACGCAAACAAAATACGAGACACGTTACGACCCATTACGAGCTCGCAAAAATCATCCGCAACACGCGCACATGAAAACATGAAAAATACAACAAATACACACAACAAATACATAAAAAGCTTACTTACAGGAAGAGGGGGCATCCAGGACCTCGAAAACTAAAGTTACACCTCAATTTAACTCAAATTAAAAGAGTTTAGACACAAAAATTCTCTAAGCAAGAGAAAAAATGGCAGCAGAAAAAAATGAAAACGAGGCTACAGCAGTCTAAAGACGCAAAACACCACCAAACACCTACATATTTGCCGAAAAACACCTACGAGTTAAAAAAACAAGGACGCAACCCGCGCAACCCCAAAAGCATTACAAACACAATAAATACAAACAACAAACACATAAAAAGGTTACTCACAGCAAGGGGGGCACCGAGAACCTCTGCAAGTGAAGTTACACCTCCATTTAAGCACAAATTTCGGAGTTTAGAGACCCCGAAAATCACCTAAGCGAGAGAAAAAATGGCCGCCGAACAAAACGAAAACGAAGCTAAAGGTCCCTAAACACGCAAAACACTACCATAAACATGCAAAACACTACCATAAACACGCAAAACACCACCGAACAGCTACGGATATCCCGAAAAAGCCCACCAAACAGCTACGTATATTCCGAAAAAGTCGTACGACATAGAAAACGAACAACGCTACATCAGACACATTATATACACCAAACACCCTTAGCTCACTTACTATTTTATTGCCGTCATTTTTTGATGCCCATGTCTGCATTCCAGGCTTTAAAGTGAAGCTTCAGCTGGGGCCTATTAGGAGTCCTCCAGGAGTTTACTCCGTCACTCCTGTCAAGAACTCTTCATTCTTCTGTACCTGGCACCATCCTCTAGGGGGCAAATGGTCACTATATATATATCACATATGTAGTTGTGAGCATGCGAGTTGTTGCTAACGCTTGCGGCCCTTGCAAAGAAAGGGTCGCAGTTGCTGGCAAGGAGCACCAAAGGCGCTCCTTGCCAGCAACTGCGACCCTCGCAAAATTTACGTCGTAACGCAAACAAAATACGAGACACGTTACGACCCGTTACGTGCTCGCAAAAATCATCCGCAACACGCGCACATGAAAACATGAAAAATACAACAAATACACACAACAAATACATAAAAAGCTTACTTACAGGAAGAGGGAGCATCCAGGACCTCGAAAACTAAAGTTACACCTCAATTTAACTCAAATTAAAAGAGTTTAGACACAAAAATTCTCTAAGCAAGAGAAAAAATGGCAGCAGAAAAAAATGAAAACGAGGCTACAGCAGTCTAAAGACGCAAAACACCACCAAACACCTACATATTTGCCGAAAAACACCTACGAGTTAAAAAAACAAGGACGCAACCCGCGCAACCCCAAAAGCATTACAAACACAATAAATACAAACAACAAACACATAAAAAGGTTACTCACAGCAAGGGGGGCACCGAGGACCTCTGCAAGTGAAGTTACACCTCCATTTAAGCACAAATTTCGGAGTTTAGAGACCCCGAAAATCACCTAAGCGAGAGAAAAAATGGCCGCCGATCAAAACGAAAACGAAGCTAAAGGTCCCTAAACACGCAAAACACTACCATAAACACGCAAAACACTACCATAAACACGCAAAACACCACCGAACAGCTACGGATATCCCGAAAAAGCCCACCAAACAGCTACGCATATTCCGAAAAAGTCGTACGACATAGAAAACGAACAACGCTACATCAGACACATTATATACACCAAACACCCTTAGCTCACTTACTATTTTATTGCCGTCATTTTTTGATGGGCAATTCTCTAATATATATATATATATATATATATATATATATATATATATATATTAAGCAGAATAGTACATTTATGTTGCTTGTCTAAAACACGACAGGACGTAAAGAAAAGCAAGCTACAACAAGGCCATAGTACAGGCTATTTAGTACAGTAAAGGTATGCATTTGGGAAGGAAAATAAGTATGCCAATTATATACCTAAATGGAACAAATATATGGTTATCAGTGATAGAAAGGGGTTTAGGAGTGTTTGTGAACAAGCATGTAAAATAATAGCATAAACAGGAGTAGCAAATATAATTCTGCCAGTATATAAAGAACAAGTACACCCTAATATGGAGTACAATGTGGGCACTACTTTAAAATATATATATTTTAGAGCTGGAAAATTTATAGAAAAAGGCAACAACTAACAAAACTAATAAGGAGAATGGAGGGGCTAAGTTATGAAGAAAGACTAACCAAATTAAACTTATTTTCTCTAGAAAAAAAAGAGTTAATATGATTACCTTATATAAATACAGTGCCTTGCAAAAGTATTCACCCCCTTGACTTTTTACATATTTTGTTACATTACAGTCTTAAGTACAATGTTTTGTTAATCTGAATTGTATGTGATGGATCAGAACACAATAGTCTAAGTTGGTGAAGTGAAATGAGAAAAATATATACATAAAACTATTTTTTAGAAATAGAAAACAGAAAATTGACATGTGCGTATGTATTCACCCCCTTTGTTATGAAGCCCATAAAAGCACTTGTGCAACCAATTACCTTCAGAAGTGACATAATTAGTGAAATGATGTCTACTTGTGTGCAATATAATTGTCACATGATCTGTCATTACATATACACACCTTTTTTGAAAGGCCCCAGAGGCTGTAACACCTACGTAAGAGGCACCACTAACCAAACACTGCCATGAAGACCAAGGAATTCTCCAAACAAGTAAGGGACAATGTTGTTGAGAAGTACAAGTCAGTGTTAGGTTATAAAAAAATATCCAAATCTTTTATGATCCCCAGGGGCACCATCAAATCTATCATAACCAAATGTAAAGAACACGGCACAACAGCAAACCTGCCAAGAGACGGCTGCCCACCAAAACTCACGGCCAGACAAGGAGGGCATTAATTAGAGAGGCAGCAAAGAGACCAAAGGTAACCCTGGATGAGCTGCAGAGTTCCACAGCAGAGTCTGGAGTATCTGTACATAGGATGACAATAAACCATATGCTTCATAGAGTTGGGCTTTATGGCAGAGTGGCCAGAAGAAAGCAATTGTTTTCAGCAAAAAAAAAAAAATGGCACGTTTTGAGTTTGCTAAAAGGTATGTGGGAGACTCCCAAAATGTATGGATGAAGGTGCTCTGGTCTGATGAGACTAAAACTAAACTTTTTTGCCATCAAAGAAAACGCTATGTCTGGCGCAAACCAAAAACACATCACATTACCCAAAGAACACCATCCCCACAGTGAAACATGGTGGTGGCAGCATCATGCTGTGGGGATGTTTTTAAGCAGCTGGGACTGGGAAACTGGTCAGAGTTGAGGGAAAGATGGATGGTGCCAAATACAGGGATATTCTTGAGCAAAACCTGTACCACTCTGTGCGTGATTTGAGGCTAGGACGGAGGTTCACCTTCCAGTAGGACAATGACCCCAAACACACTGCTAAAGCAACACTTGAGTGGTTTAAGGGGAAACATGTAAATGTGTTGGAATGGCCTAGTCAAAGCACAGACCTCAATCCAATAGAAAATCTGTGGTCAGACTTAAAGATTGCTGTTCACAAGAGCAAACCATCCAACTTGAAGGAGCTGGAGCAGTTTTGCAAGGAGGAATGGGCAAAAATCCCAGTGGTAAGATGTGGCAAACTCATAGAAACTTATCCAAAGTGACTTGGAACTGTGATTGCCCCAAAAGTATTTACTTTAAGGGGTGATCAGTTATGCACATTTACTTTTTCTGTTATTTTGTCCTATTTGTTGTTTGGTTCACAATAAAAAAAATGTTCTGTAATCAAATGATGCAAATCCTCAAACCATGTTAATACAGGTTGTGAGGCACCAAAAATGAAAAATGCCAAGGGGGTGCATACTTTTTCAAGGAAGTGTATATCCAGGGTCAATATAAGGCTTTGTCAAGTGAACATTTTGTGCCAAGAGGTTATCAACTGAGAAGAGGACATTACTTGAGGTTAGTTTCTAGGGTCAGGAGGGATTTTCTCACTTTGAGACAATTGGCAATGTTCTGAGACAATTGGCAATGTTCCATGGAGTTTTTTTTGCATTTCTATAGATCAATTAATAATCTAAAAAGGTTACGTTTGATGGACTAAATGTCTTGATCAACCTTAATTACAATGTTACTGTGTAACTATGGACTGAAACAACAGGTTCCTAGATGAAAAATAGTTTAAAATCTCTGTTCTAAACAATAAAATGAAAACAAATAAAATGTACCTTCATTTGGCTGCAAATATTTGTTGTAGTTCATGGGTTTTTGATTCTCCATGTAACTATGGACTGTAACACACCAGGCACACCTGTTAGTCACTACCCCTCTGAACTCCCTCAATGTCACATTCATTTCTTCAATATCCTCAACTATTCATCTCTGCCTTCCCCTTTTGCGTGAGCCGTCATTCTTTCCAAGCATCAGAGTCTTTTTTTGGGAATCCTGTCTTCTCAGGATATGGCCACACTATTTGAGTCTTAGCCTCATGACCAAACCTTTAAGTGAACCGACTTGATTGCCTGGATCCTCTTACAGTCTAAGGGACGCTAAGCTGTTTTTGCAGACTTTCTTTTATTGATACTGTAATTTCTTGTCCAGAGTTGCTTGTCACTACCTCCCCTTTTATTAATTTATTTGCCATGATCTTCATCTTTTTAACAGTGAGCAGCAGGCCAACTTTTGCACTCTCTTCTTTCACCATCATCAGCAGTTCCTTTAGTTCTTCCTCACTTTCAGTCATCAGAGTAGTATCAACCGCATATCTGAGGTTGTTGATATGTCTTTCGACAATAATATTTCTGACTTTGTTTATTTCTGATCGTACCTTCTTGGTCCACATACAGATTCCCCAGAAGGCTGCTGAGATGATCTAGTACAACAATCTTTTTAAGAACCGCATTTTGTTGTGATCCAAACAGACTTTAGAATAGTCTATGAAGCAGAGGTAAATGTTTTTTCTGGAATTCTCTTGCTTTCTTTATTATCCAGCGGACATTGGCAATTTGATCTCTTGTGCTGCTTGCACATCTGGTAGTCCATATATTGTTGGAACTGAGCTTGCAGGATCTTAAAAGGTCAGTAAAATTAGCACAACTTGGAGCACACCACTGTAATATATGTTGAAATACTTTTTGAATGTTTTAAATAGAACTTTTTCACAGAACCCCCCCCCCCCATAAATGAAGTTCTGTTTACATGAGAATTAGGCATGCCTCCAGAGTGACTTAAAGCAAGAGCTGTGTGCAGAGAGCAGATCCGAAAGAGGGTTTTCCCTTCCCAAATTCAACTATTCATGGAAATGACTGCTAGAAACTCACAAATATGTTATTTGTGGGTTAACTGATTGCTGATTACATTCCTGAATAAGACTAACTACATCTTTCTGTTCATGGAGCTTGGAACACTGTTGTCGGCAGATGCTATAAATCATGTAACAGTCTGCAGTGTGTCTTTAAATAAACCTAAGACTGCTAATTTGTAACTGTTCTTAGTGTAATAAAAAAAAAAAAAAAAAAAAGATCACATAGAATCCTGTGCTTTTGCACACAATGAAGAGCACTTATAGTGAGGTAAATGGGCATTTAAGTATTACTTTGCTGGCATATGAAATGAGTGCAACTGTTCAATAATTGTAGCACTCTTTGACACTGCCTTTTTTGGAATTGGGACGTACACTGAACTTTCCCAGTCCCATGGCCACTGTTGAGTTTTACAAATGTGTTGGCATAATGCAAGCAATTTTTTTGTCATATACCTTCATTCATTCCTCAACTTATTTTCACCAATCTCTGGACTATCTCCAACCTTGTCATTTCCCCACTTCCTCTATCTGACCACCACCTGCTGACTTGCAACCTCACCTCACCTTCTGCTCACCACCCTCCTTCAATCCCTGCCACCAAAACCCGCAGAAACCTGCAAGCACACAACAATATCCAATGAGCTAAAACCCCTTTTTTTAACCGCTTCTCAGCCCCCTCACCACCCTTCCTGCCCTGATATCGCCACTTAACAGTACAACATGACTCTATCCTCCACCATTGACACTCTTGCCTCCATAACCACAAGCAAACATCCTCGTTCTCATCCACAGCCATTGCACACCACACAAACACGCTATATACAGAGGTGCTCACACACTGCAGAGTGACTATGGAGGAAATCTCCCACTTCAGCAGACTTTCTCCATTACAAATGTATCTTGCACTCCTACTTCTCTGCCCTCAATCTTGCCAAACAATGCTACTTCTCATCAGTATTATAAAACCTTTCAACCAACCCCAAATGTTTATTTGCTACATTCAACACGCTCCTCTGCCACCCCAGCCTCCTGCCGCTTCCTGTCTCACAGCTGATGACTTTGCCAGCCACTTTAAAAATAGAATTGAAACCATCTGAAATGAACTTTCATCTCAACATGGCCCTAACTCATTCTCCTCTAGTACAAACTGACAACAGCCAGCCCTTCCCCTTCCCCAATGCCTCCTCCACTATGGACTCCTTTGACCCTGTAACCAAGGATGAAGTATCTACTTTACTATCAACCTCTCACCTTACTACTTGTTCTCATGATCCTATTCCATCACAGGTAATCCCTCTCTCCCCACACTTATCCCAGCTCTCACACATCTATTCAATCTCTCCCTAAAAACTGTCAAGTATCCGGCCTCTTTAAAACACACCATAAATACACCCATTCTTCAGAAGCCCTCATCTGATCCAGCTTTTGCCTCCAACTATCGCCCTATCTCTCTACTTCCCCATGTTTCAAAACTGCTTGAGCGGCTTGTCTACAATCACCTTAAACAATTTATTTCCTCCCATTCCCTTCTTGACCCCTTCCAATCTGGCTTTCGGGCCCAACACTATACAGAAACAGCCCTTACAAAAGTCACCAATGATTTGCTAACCACCAAATCAAAGGGTCAGTTCTCTATTCTGATTCTCCTGGACCTCTCTGCTGCCTTCGATACAGTTGACCACCCACTTCTAATCCAAACTCTCTGCTCTTTTAGCATCCATGACACTGCTCTCTCATGGTTCACATGCTACCTAGAAGATAGTCCATTTAGTGTATCCTTCTCTGGCACCTCTTCATCACCTCTCCCTCTGTCTGTTGGCGTACTTCAAGGTCAGTCCTAGGCCCTCTCCTCTTCTCCATCTACCCATCCTCCCTTGGTACCCTAATACAATCCTTTGGATTTCAGTATCATCTCTATGCAGATGGCACTTCAGTCTATCTCTCTGCACCAGATCTATCCTCCTCTCTTTTAGCTCAAGTTGTCAACGGCCTCTCCAGCATATCCTCCTGGATGTCTGCCCATCAACTCAAACTCAACATGTCTAAAGCCGAATTCCTTATCTTTCCACTCTCTACTACTGCTTTCACTCCTCAAATATCTCTCTCTGTTAACAATGCCACCATCACTCCCACCTCCCAGGCCCATTGTCTTGGGGTTCTACTGGACCATTCCCTCTCTTTTATTACTCACATACAATCAATATACAAACAAAAATCTTGTCAGTTTCACCTAAAAAACATCTCCAAAATGTGCCACTAACTTACAGAAGACACAGCTAAAATTCTAATACGCTCTCTCATCATATCTCGAATGGGCTACTGCAATTTACTCCTTACTGGCCTCCCCATCTCTCGTCTATCTCCACTCTAATCCAGAACCAAATTTAAAATCATGACCCTAACATACAAAGTCCTCAACAAGAGTGCACCCCATTATATCTCTGCTTTGGTTTCAAAATACTCTCCCAACCACCCTCTTCTACTAATGGCCTCCTTCTTTCCTCCTCTCTTATCACCTCCTCTCACTCCCGCCTATAAGACTTTTCCCATGCTGCCCCTCCTATCTCAAACTCCTTGCCTCGTTCCACTAGACTATCTTTCTGCCTCAAAACCTTTTAAAAAAATCACTAAAAACACAGCTGTTTAAAAAAGCTTATCACCTTCAGCCATAATATGCACACTCCACAGCTTAATTACACACTCCACAGCTTAATAACACCTACACACACAATCTACAGTACAACACACAGACAGCTCCACCTGATTGAACAAATTGCCTTCACACTGCCTTCTTGCATCTATCACCCTCTCTTATCACACCCAGACCCTTTAGATTGCAAGTTTTCAATATTGTGTCGGTTCTTTGCAAACAAGGACTATGTACGTGTGATTCTAAGCTCAAAAACAGGGCCCTCCATTCTTTGTAATGTGTTAATTCTGTTTTTGCCATGTTCTTAACCATTGTATAGTGCTACGGAATATGTTGCCATGTTTCAAATAAAGACAATAATAATAAAAATTAATAATTAGGATTTTGAACAGTTCAGCTGGGATTCCATCACTCCTGTAACCTTGTTATAAACAAGGCTTCCTAGGGCCTTGTTTATATTTGCCGTTTACGGGTGTGACACCATTTGCGGGCTTGAGGAATTGTAGCAATTGAATAGCGATTTGCGATTTTAGAGATGGTAACTCTTACAGACGTGAAAGATCAAAGGGGTGTAAGTTACGGTTGTAACAACCGCAGGGATTTTTAGTCCGTAACCCGTCGACCGTTTGCGGCTCGTAAAAATACGTCAATTGAATAGCAAATTAGTTTACGGCCTACGTTACGGGCACCAGTAGCTTACAATTGCTCAATTGAATGAGGCCCATGGTGTTTAACAAAATCCTTCCCCCACATCTTGTCCAGGTACAATTCTCTGTATTAATTGCTTTCTGTTCTCTACAGATCAGCAGTGACCAACTGGATATCAGCTTGTTATATACATATTATTAAAGCCAGAGATCTGTTTGAAGAGTTAATCATTCAACTTAAGGATCAATTAACATTATGCCCATCCCCTGCCCCCAGCCATTGTGGACAGGCCTTGAAAAGCAGGAACTGCTTTACACTCATATGGACCTTTGACTATATGATACATCTAAACCAAAATATCTTATTTTACAGCAGTTTAATTAAAAAAAAGAAAGTTAGAAGCAGCAGTCCATATGTCTTAACATATAAGGAAAAAGAAGAAATTAATTAGATTTTTTCTGCAAAAGTCCACGTTTAAAGCCTAATGATCGGCCTCATGGTGTTAGAAATAGCTACACTGCTTAAAAAGCGTACAGTATAGGTAATTACTGATATTACATTATGCATGTCTACTCTTGTTTTATCCCTTAATTTAATATAGTGCACTGAATTTCTGCCCATTAATTAAGATTTAAAAGCCCAGATAAGAACAATTATGACTAGTACTTGTGCAGCAGGAAAGTGCAAACCACAATGTATTTATTAGTTATGGAATATCATTCACATGCCTCTAATTTTAGGCTTTAGCATAATTATAGGTTTTGCCTTTCTCGCTTTAATCCACATTTTCTGACATTTGCCTCCTACAATAAAACATCTTGATAATTTGAATCACAAATGTTTTTGTTAATAAAATACTTTGATTTAGAAAGTATAATAACAATGCATTCCAATAATGTCTTCTAGTTGCAGCTTTTTTATTGTATATTCCTAGCTCTATAGTAATACTGATGGATGGGTTTTTTAAAGCACCTATGTTTGAAATACACAATTTTGAGTCACTACACTTGAAAACTATTTTTAAAATGTAAAAAGTGTTTATTTAATTATGTTTATATATATATATATATATATATATATATATATATATATATATATATATGTGTGTGTGTGTGTAAATATGGTGCTAATTCATTCTTATCTACTTCCTGAGGTGGAATGAGTCTTTTAATACAGAAGACGCTTCTATCTATTTCTATTTTTACAAGATGTCAGTGTATCCAAATAGGGGGATGCTTGATTCCAGGGGACTATATTTGCCTTTATAAATTGGATAAAAGGATATCACTGAGCAGTTGATTGTGGATTACTTTATCTCCACCCAGTTAAAACAAATCTTATATAGCTTTAGTGTAGAGTCCAGATTGCTACATTGATCTTTGTGAATAGCAAATTTGTTATAGTAGGTGATGGCTTTTAAAGGAACACTGGAAAAAAAAATCATAGATGAGCTACAAAGCTTTTTAAACCCCACATGTTTATTCTACAAGTATCTACCATGCTACTAGTAGACACATGAAGAAGAAAGCTCTGTAGCCCATCTATGAAGATCTTTTTCCAGTTAGGACAAGGCGCTTGTGCGAGGAGTCGGCACGGTCCATGGTGGTCTGCAGTCTGGACAACCTGGGAGCTCATCTCACGTTAGCGGTCAAGGAGGAGGGAATAATAGGTTATATATTCCTTGATAATATCCGCGTGCTTCATGGAGGCCCTGGACGTTGGGGTGGCTTGCTTGGAAATGGCCGACAAGAGGAGAGGGCCGAGGAAGAGATCCAGGTCTTTTGATAACTGGCTGCAGGCCTATTCCATCCTGGCTTGCGTAATCAGGGAGAAATGTCCTAATCAATGCTCAACTCTGTTCGTTTACCTGGCTGAAATTAGGAGCACGTACCAAACATACTGGGAGATGGCGTGGCTTCGGTTCAACGAGAATTTTCGCCAGTCCTTGTCCGCATTACCGGAATGTCTTGGAACAAGGCAGTAGCCCATTGGCTGAATGAAATGACACCCATGAGAGAGGCGCTGCCCTTTCGAGGAGGGGTCGGTGGACCAAGATCACCCAGGGCTTCCAAATGTATGGTACAGCGAGTTTGCTATGCATTCAATGAAGGGCCCTGCAAGTGGGCACTGAACTGCACCAATTGCAAGGGGTGACCATTCCGCATTGCGATGCGGTAAGGCAAAATAAAGAGGAAAAAACAACGACAGGGCTGCAAAAGGGCAAGGCGCCAGTGGTGCTGGACGCAATGCTGCCGTGGCTCCCACACTACTTTAGGCTGCTAGGAAAGGCAGAAGCGGCAAGGCTACTGAGAGAGAGATTTTGTGATGGTTTCATTATTCCAGCAGAAATAGATGATGATATTGAACAGCAGCCAGCGAATCTCGAATCAGTAGCAGAATACCCGGGGGTGGCGGAAGAGAAGATAAGGAAGGAAGTAAGACTGGGTAGGGTTCCCTATCAGGAAAACCCTATGCTCAACCTGAGGATATCCCCCCTAGGGGTGGTACCGAAGAAGTAGGAAGGAAAGTTCAGGCTCATCTATCACTTATCCTACCCGAAAGGGAAGTCAGTCAACGATGAGATTGGCAAGGATATATCTTCAATGTCATACTAGTACTTTGACTCCGCAACAAGAATAGTAAAACGGATGGGAGTGGGGGCCCTCATGGTGAAAGTGGACATTGAGTCCGCATTTTGGCTTCTCCCAGTTCACCTGACTTGTCACTGTCTGCTGGGGTGTCGTTTAGGTGGGCAGTACTATGTGGACCTTTGCCGACCAATGGGGTGTTTGATTTCATACGCATATTTCAAAGCCTTTAGCACTTTTATCCAATTGGTGACAGTGCAGGAATCGGGATGAGAGCATGGTACACTCGACGACTTCCTCTTCGTCGGCCCTAGGAACCAGGAGGTATGTGAGCATTTACTGGCAACATTTACCAGGATAGCATGCTCGTTTGGGATACCATTGGAGGACAAAAAGACGGAGGGTCCCACCACATGCCTCAACTTCTTGGGTATGACCATTGACTCAGAGTTGATGGAATGTAGTCTGCAGTTGGAAAGGCTGAGTTGGGTACTACGAGAGTTAGCATGTGAAAGTGGTAAGGAGGACAAAAGGCGTCCTATCACATTTTCGTTGTTGCTTCAGTTGTCAGTGATGGTGAAAGATGTTTATTACATGGAATACAAAGCTTTGCTGTTCCGTACAGCCTTTTCCCTGGCTTTTTCCAGAGCGTTTCAGATTGGCTAGTTGGTTGCCCCTAACAGGCGGAGTAAGGAAGGTGTCCCAGTGGAGGATTTACACCTGCAGGGAGATAGAGTGATAATATGGTTGAGGCGATCCAAGACGGATCAGGCCAGGAAAGGAAGAGAGGTTACATTGCACAGGGTGGGAACAGACTGTTGCTCTTTTGAATGTGTTAACCAAATGCTGAGGCAGCGGTTAGGGGAACCTGGGCCGTTTCTGATACATTTTGACTGTCAGGCATTATCCTGCTTCCAATTCTCTAAGGTGATAAAATTATGTTCGGAAAGGTTGGGGATGAACCAGTCGGAGTTTGGGTCTTCCACCTGAGATGCTTAAGAGAATTGGAAGATGGAATCAACCCGCTTTAAAATTTACATCAGACCGAACACTGCTGCATATTAATGGAAGCAGCTGTGGGTGAACGGACATCTGTATATCTACTGGGTGGAACGTTTTGCTGCTGTGTCCTGTGATGGCTTGCAATTAGGTGTACCAAGAGAGGAGTGGAATGCATGCTGGTACGGCATTCAGGGTATGAAATGGAGGAAAGCGAGTGGGTCAATTGAACTGCTCACCCATCGCTTGGGACACCCGGATATGTTGTTGATACATGCGGGAGATTTGGGATTATTATTATTCATGAATCTTTATTTGTATTGCACCAACATATTCCGTAGAGCTGTACAAGGGATAAGGACAAGGAAGAATACAATGTTAACAAAACTGCAGAAAAATGGAGGGCCCTGTTTTGAGCTTAGAATCTTTGCAGGAAGTGCTTTTTTCCAAAACACCCTACAAGATTGAAAACATGCTACTTACAATCTAAAGGGGATGGAAGAGGCTAAAACTTGGGGGGGGGGGGGGACAGATAGGGGATAGCAAGGGTGAGGAAGAAAGGAAAGTTTACTTTGGAAGGAAGGTATAAAACATTGTGAGGTGAATGGCTCAGGTGTGTAATATGTTATCTGTCCCTAGTGGTCAGATAATGTAACTGCTAGTGGAAATGTGTCTCCAGAAGCCAGAAGGAGAGAGAAGGAAGGGAGATGCAAATGGGACTCATAGAAGTGTTTCTGCTTATGAGTTTGAGATGGGGGAGGAGATAGTGGGTGGAGGAAGGAGTGTAGCTCAAGGCATCATAAAGAGGAGATGAGAGCATGGAAGGTGAGATGGTTATGCTGGAGACATGATATGGATAAGTTGAGAGGAAGAGCCTGAGGAAAAGGCATCAGGTTAAGAAGAAGAAGGCAGGAGGGAACATTGTGTAAAGGTTATTAATTAGGAATAGATAGCAGGTGTTCCTAATTGATCAGCTGAAAGAAATGTGAGTGATTCAATACATTTAGAGCAAATAGGGGTGGGTGGGTGTAGTTCTGTTGGATTTGTGCAGGAATAATGTCTTAGATGTGGGACTTGTGTGTAGTTCTGTTGGATTTGTGCAGGAATAATGTCTTAGAAGTGAGACTTGTGTGTAGTTCTGTTGGATTTGTGCAGGAATAATGTCTTAGATGTGGGACTTGTGTGTAGTTCTGTTGGATTTGTGCAGGAATAATGTCTTAGAAGTGAGACTTGTGTGTAGTTCTGTTGGATTTGTTCAGAAATAATGTCTTAGAAGGGGGACTTGTGTGTAGTTCTGTTGGATTTGTGTAGGAATAATGTCTTATAAGTGGGACTTGTGTGTAGTTCTGTTGGATTTGTGCAGGAATAATGTCTTATAACTGGGACTTGTGTGTAGTTCTGTTGGATTTGTGCAGGAATAATGTCTTAGAAGTGTGACTTGTGTGTAGTTCTGTTGGATTTGAGCAAGAATAATGTCTGCAGAGAGAGGAAACACTTTTAGTATACAGGAAGTTATTAGAGTGTGATAGGGAGGGGTTAAGGGAAGATTTGAACAACAGGAGGATGGGGGAGGGTTACAGATACAAACTACAGTATTAAATAAGACAACAATGTAACAATGTCCCCAAAAATAATAACAGTTGAATGCAAAATATTATTAATAAAAGTACAGATGGCAGAAATAAATTTAGCTCCTTCAAGTGTCTTCAATATACCTTAGAAGTGGGACTTGTGTTTAGTTCTGTTGGATTTATGCAGGAATAATGTCTTAGAAGTGGGACTTGTGTAATTTGGGGGGCTCTATTAGACCTTGCAGTGTCATGTAGTCCCCGCAGCAGGAACCGCAGGTCCTTCACTTAGGGGACCTTGACAGGCCTGGGATAGCTGCCGGCTGCTCTCATTGGATGTCTCGCACGGGTGGGTGGAGCCAATCACGTGTAGCCTGTGTGGGAGCCACCTTGGGTCTCTTGGCAGCTGGACAGAAAGGAGACCCCTACCCTTTCTCCCTGAATTAAAAATGGGTATAAGTATTAGGATGTTAAAGGGAGACGTTCAGTCTATCTTAATCCATTGTGTTAGTATATTGGCAAGGGTTATGTTAATAGGTTATACATGTTGTATGATAATTGCTTCATACATATAAAAAAAAAAGAGGGAAATTGATAATTTAAAAATAAAAAAGGAAATAATAAAGCAAAGAAAAATAAATTGTTCACTAATAAGTGAGAATGTGTATACTGTTTTAATATAAAAAAAAATTCTTATGAATGTTTCATCACAGCGGAGTTACCCGGCTCAGTGGTAGAAAAAAGGGCATCTTAATCCATTGTGTTAGTATATTGCCCCTGCCATTTTAGGCATGAATGCTCCAATTGCAAGGGGTGACCATTCCGCATTGCGATGCGGTAAGGCAAAATAAAGAGGAAAAAACAACGACAGGGCTGCAAAAGGGCAAGGCGCCAGTGGTGCTGGACGCAATGCTGCCATGGCTCCCACACTACTTTAGGCTGCTAGGAAAGGCAGAAGCGGCAAGGCTACTGAGAGAGAGATTTTGTGATGGTTTCATTATTCCAGCAGAAATAGATGATGATATTGAACAGCAGCCAGCGAATCTCGAATCAGTAGCAGAATACCTGGGGGTGGCGGAAGAGAAGATAAGGAAAGAAGTAAGACTAGGTAGGGTTCCCTATCAGGAAAACCCTATCCTCAACCTGAGGATATCCCCCCTAGGGATGGTACCGAAGAAGGAGGAAGGAAAGTTCAGGCTCATCCATCACTTATCCTACCCGAAAGGGAAGTCAGTCAACGATGAGATTGGCAAGGATATATCTTCAATGTCATACTAGTACTTTGACTCCGCAACAAGAATAGTAAAACGGATGGGAGTGGGGGCCCTCATGGTGAAAGTGGACATTGAGTCCGAATTTGGCTTCTCCCAGTTCACCTGACTTGTCACTGTCTGCTGGGGTGTCGTTTAGGTGGGTAGTACTATGTGGACCTTTGCCTACCAATGGGGTGTTTGATTTCATACGCATATTTCAAAGCCTTTAGCACTTTTATCCAATGGGTGACAGTGCAGGAATCGGGATGAGAGCATGGTACATTTGTCGACTTCCTCTTCGTCGGCCCTAGGAACCAGGAGGTATGTAAGCATTTACTGGCAACATTTACCAGGATAGCATGCTCGTTTGGGATACCATTGGAGGACAAAAAGACGGAGGGTCCCACCATATGCCTCAACTTCTTGGGTATGACCATTGACTCAGAGTTGATGAAATGTAGTCTGCAGTTGGAAAGGCTGAGTTGGGTACTACGGGAGTTAGCATGTGAAAGTGGTAAGGAGGACAAAAGGCGTCCTATCACATTTTCGTTGTTGCTTCAGTTGTCAGTGATGGTGAAAGATGTTTATTACATGGAATACAAAGCCTTGCTGTTCCGTACAGCCTTTTCCCTGGCTTTTTTCAGAGCGTTTCAGATTGGCTAGTTGGTTGCCGCTAACAGGCGGAGTAAGGAAGGTGTCCCAGTGGAGGATTTACACATGCAGGGAGATAGAGTGATAATATGGTTGAGGCGATCCAAGACGGATCAGGCCAGGAAAAGAAGAGAGGTTACATTGCACAGGGTGGGAACAGACTGTTGCTCCTTTAAATGTGTTAACCAAATGCTGAGGCAGCGGCCAGGGGAACCTGGGCCGTTTCTGATAAATTCTGACGGTCAGGCATTATCCCGCTTCCAATTCTCTAAGGTGATAAAATCATGTTCGGAGAGGTTGGGGATGAACCAGTTGGAGTTTGGGATGCACTCATTCAGGATAGGTGCTGCCACTGAAGCAGCAGGATTGGGTCTGTCACCTGAGATGCTTAAGAGAATTGGAAGATGGAATCAACCCGCTTTAAAATGTACATTAGACCGAACACTGCTGCATATTAACGGAAGCAGCTGTGGGTGATCTGACATTCGTATATCTACTGGGTGGAACGTTTTGCTGCTGTGTCCTGTGATGGCTTGCAATTAGGTGTACCAAGAGAGGAGTGGAATGCATGCTGGTGCGGCATTCAGGGTATGAAATGGAGTAAAGCAAGTGTGTCAATTGAATTGCTCATCCATCGCTTGGGACACCCGGATATGTTGTTGATACATGCGGGAGATTTGGGATTATTATTATTTATTAATCTTTATTTGTATTGCGCCAACATATTCCGTAGAGCTGTACAAGGGATAAGGACAAGGAAGAATACAATGTTAACAAACTGCAGAAAAATGGAGGGCCCTGTTTTGAGCTTAGAATCTTTGCAGGAAGTGCTTTTTTCCAAAGCACCCTACAAGATTGAAAACTCGCTACTTACAATCTAAAGGGGATGGAAGAGGCTGAAACTTTGGAAGGAACAGATAGGGGATAGCAAGGGTGAGGAAGAAAGTGAAAGTTTACTTAGGTAGGAAGGTATATGACATTGTGAGGTGAATGGCTCAGGTGTGTAATATGTTATCTGTCCCTAGTGGTCAGATAATGTAACTGCTAGTGGAAATGTGAGGTCAGGCCCTCGTTTAGGAAATGTGTCTCCAGAAGCCAGAAGGAGAGAGAAGGAAGGGAGATGCAAATGGGACTCATAGAAGTGTTTCTGCTTATGAGTTTGAGATGGGGGAGGAGATAGTGGGTGGAGGAAGGAGTGTAGCTCATGGCAGCATAAAGAGGAGATGAGAGCATGGAAGGTGAGATGGTTATGCTGGAGACATGATATGGATACGTTGAGAGGAAGAGCCTGAGGAAAAGGCAGCAGGTTAAGAAGAAGAAGGCAGGAGGGAACATTGTGTAAAGGTTATTAATTAGGAATAGATAGCAGGTGTTCCTAATTGATCAGCTGAAAGAAATGTGAGTGATTCAATACATTTAGAGCAAATAGGGGTGGGTGGGTGTAGTTCTGTTGGATTTGTGCAGGAATAATGTCTTAGATGTGGGACTTGTGTGTAGTTCTGTTGGATTTGTGCAGGAATAATGTCTTAGAAGTGGGACTTGTGTGTAGTTCTGTTGGATTTGTGCAGGAATAATGTCTTAGAAGTGTGACTTGTGTGTAGTTCTGTTGGATTTGAGCAAGAATAATGTCTGCAGAGAGAGGAAACACTTTTAGTATACAGGAAGTTATTAGAGTGTGATAAGGAGGGGTTAAGGGAAGATTTGAACAAAAGGAGGATGGGGGAGGGTTACAGATACAAACTACAGTATTAAATAAGACAACAAAGTAACAATGTCCCCAAAAATAATAACAGTTGAATGCAAAATATTATTAATAAAAGTACAGATGGCAGAAGTAAATTTAGCTCCTTCAAGTGTCTTCAATATACCTTAGAGGTGGGACTTGTGTTTAGTTCTGTTGAATTTATGCAGGAATAATGTCTTAGAAGTGGGACTTGTGTTATTTGGGGGGCTCTATTAGACCTTGCGGTGTCATGTAGTCCCCGCAGCAGGAACCGCAGGTCCTGCACTTAGGGGACCTTGACAGGCCTGGGATAGCTGCCGGCTGCTCTCATTGGATGGCTCGCACGGGTGGGTGGAGCCAATCACGTGTAGGCTGTGCGGGAGCCACCTTGGGTCTCTTGGCAGCTGGACAGAAAGGAGACCCCTACCCTTCCTCCCTGAATTAAAAAAAGTATTAGGATGTTAAAGGGAGACGTTCAGTCTATCTTAATCCATTGTGTTAGTATATTGGCAAGGGTTATGTTAATAGGTTATACATGTTGTATGATAATTGATAATTTAAAAATAAAAAATAAGGAAATAATAAAGCAAAGAAAAATAAATTGTTCACTAATAAGTGAGAATGTGTATACTGTTTTAATATAAAAAAATTTCGTATGAATGTTTCATCACAGCGGAGTTACCCGGCTCAGTGGTGGAAAAGGGGGCATCTTAATCCATTGTGTTAGTATATTGGCAAGGGTTATGTTAATAGGTTATGCATGTTGCATGATAATTGTTTCGTTCATAAAAAAAAAAAAAGAGTGAATGTCATAATTTAAAGATGAAAAAAAAAGAAATAATAATGGAAAGAAAAATAAATTGTTCACTAATAAGTGAGAATGTGTATATTGTTTTAATATTCTATTTTTTTCTTATGAATTTTTCATCACAGCAGAGTTACCCAGCCCAGTAGGGGAAAAAGGGGGCATCCCTACCCTAGGAGGGTGTGCCGACTGAAAAAAGGTGGGCCCCTAAGCGAGTGCGTAGGGTATAGGGATACTGCCATGGGCCGGGCTCCTCCTCCCCAGTTGTAAGTTATTGATATGTTTATCAATAAAGGGCTATAGCCAGTTGTATCTCCAAGCTGGTGTCAAGAGTTTTTATTTCTTAGTGGGACAAGGTCTTTAATTTGGGGCGGGACTATTAGACCTTGCCGTGTCAAACAATTTAAAGGAAATCTTCTTTTTAGCTGAATGTGTTTGGTGGATGGCATTTAGATAAATAGAGCCTCATTAAATTGCAAGGGCGGAACTCACAGTAGACAGGCCGTATGTCTGCGGTCTTGCTGCGGGCTTGAACTCTGCTACACTTATGGACCGATTCAATTGAACACGCTCAAAAGTTACGGCCGATTTGCAAGCTTGAGACTTGCCTTTCATCGCTTTCCCCGTCATCTACAGTGCAGTATTGATTTTTTATTTGCATTTACAGTGCTAAGGACATGTCTTTAATCCCTCTGGGGATTCCACCTGGTACCTGTAGGATTTTCTTCTACATTTTCCATTTATGGGTGTGAAACCATTTGCAGGCTTGCAGAATTGTAGCAATTGAATAGGGATTTGCGATTTTAGTGATCATAGCCCTTGCGGACGTGAAAGATCAAAGGCTTAGATGGGGTGTAAGTTACGGTTGAAACAACTGCAGGGTTTTTCAGCCTGCAGGCTGTAGACCGTTTGAAAAAAGAGGCCAATTAAATAGCAAATTAGGTTACGGCCTACATTACGGGCTCAAGTAAATTACAATTTCTCAATTGAATGAAGCTCCTAGTCTGTCTGTAATTTGAGTTTCATCCTATGGGGTTCTATTGTCATATATGCTATTTGAAGAGGGTATTTCACCAGAACTAAATAGAGACCTTATCTGAGTCTATAGACCATCCCATTCTTTCCAAGTTTCCATGCCTGTTAGAAAAAAATGCCTCACATCATTAAAGCAAAACTGACATTATATGTTGTATTTATTTATTTTTAAATGTGTTAGAACATTTTGCAAATTGTCAAGTACTTCAAAAGAGGATACTATAAATAAAGGGAAAAAAGTGAATATGTAAGATAAATATGTCAAAAGTATAAATACTGGTATTCTACATTTTCTCTGTAGAGCGTTGTTCACATCGATGGAGCTATACAAAAAAATAAATCATACAAATACATAAATATTCAGTGTTCCTGACCTTGTGCAAGCCTTCAGTTTTCTTGGTAAACTTCAATGCCTTCCTGTATACTAATACTTGCCCTCGAGATTTCTAACTTTCAATATAAATATCTTTATGTCCTTGCTCCTACCTAATTTGCATAATTAATTGCGCATATATCCTAATACACTGAAATTCTCTGAATACCTCTATTTCTGAATTATTACCAGTCTTCTTTTTGCCTTCCTCCTTGATCCTTGCACGTCTTCTTCCTCTGTGAAGATCCAGCTCCACTCGATATCTAACCCTCATAAACAGAAAAAAGAGGGATTTTAATCAATCCACATATCAAGTGCAACCTGATAACTTTTGCACCACAATCAATGCTATTTATGATCGTACATGCCCATGACTTTGATCCAGTCTCAGTCCATTTCAGCAACAACAAAACCAAATTTCACTTTTTGATCATTCTTTTGTTAACTGTCTTTGTGAAGAAAAGACTCTTGGGACCAATTTATATTATATAATTTGCAATGTCTGATTTTAGGTGTTTAAACTCTATATTACATTTCAGTTGTAGCCAGGTCATAAATAGTTACTGCTAGAACAATGGTATATGATTTATCCGGATAGACTGAGGCTTTAGGTGCAGGACCAGAAACCCACTACAGCTGACAAGGGTGCCAAGCTAGCTGATCATTTTATTGAAACCCATGGAGATCAATGGAATAGAGGGGCCGCCTCAACTGGGGCCCCGGGGAAGATCACCGGGGTCCCTAATGCGCCCTTATGCACAACAACCCCTCCTTTTGTTTCTGTGCTCAGTCGCCATACTGTGCTCTGGGGGTCATAATGGAGTAAGGCCTTCTCCCATGGAAAACTACAAGCTTGCGACCAATGGGAAGGAACCAGAGCATCAAGTGTTTTGGGTGCCCGGACACATCAAGAGAGACTGCCCTAATTTGGCAAAGAGAATCCAGGATACAGCTACCAGACCAGATCACTTCTTGGGATAGTGGGACCCAAGGAGCGCTACAGCAGCCCCATATGGGCCAGAAGAAGATGACCCCTACTCTTTAGTGTTCATTTTGCAATCACAGAACAAGGGTCATCGCTAGTCCCACCTTCGACCTGTTTGGGTGCAGGACAAGCAAGTTTTGGGGTTTAGGGACACTGGTGCAGTTATCACTGTGGTCCACACTGACTTGGCACCTCACTCTACTCTGTTGCCCAAACAATTGATGGCGATGGTGGCCTGTTTGCACTTGGATTGGGGAACTGGTAAAGGGATTCGAGAAGTGGGAGTGATGACTGGACTGCTTGCTGATGTGCTGTTGGGGAATGATTTGGGGACAATGGAGAGTCAATAACATATACCCCATCAATAGAGCTCAAGCTGCCAGGAAGTTTCATGGAGAAGAGGAACAGATGGGTTACCCGGAGCCTACGGTGAGTCCATTACATGCTGGGGAAATAGGCGAGAGATGGAGTAATGTAGAGGATACCAAACTAGCGCTTCTTAGCATTGAAACTTTGGCTGGAGCTAGGCGAAGGGCTGAACAGCAAGAAAAGGGTCCAGAGGGAGAATATTATGTCTGGGAAAAAGATTTGCTATACAGAATTCCTGTAGTTGCCAAAGGGGAAGAGGGGGAAAAAAAGACTAGACAGTTAGTGATTCCTCAGAGGTTCCGGGGAAAATTATTGGCCTTAGCTCATGAGATCCCTTTGGCTGGTCATGTGGGCATTAAGAAAACTCACTAGCGTGTTCTATTGGCCTGGAGTAAATCTGGATGTGATTACTTATTGCACCTCCTGTGACACATGTCAACATCAGGGACTCCCAGGAAAAGGTGCGTGGGTGCCTTTGCACTCCCTCCATGTGATAGAGGTTACTTTTCAATGGGTGGCCATAGATATTGTGGGACCTTTGGCTAGAACCATTAGGTCGGGCAAGCAGTTCATTCTCACTGTAATGGACTATGCTACCTGTTATCCTGAGGCAGACTCCTTAACAAAAACACAGCTCCAAAGATAGCTGAAGCTTTGATAGGGATTTTTTCCATTATGGGATTTCCCCAGGAAATGTTGTCAGACAGGGGCCAACAATTTATGGCTAGTGTGGTACAGCAGTTATGGAAGTTGTGTGGGATTAAACACCTGACTGCTCCTCCTTATCATCCTCAAACTAATGGCCTGTGTGAGTGCTTCAATGTAACCCTAAAACGCATTTTTGCGCTTTGACGCAACAGGAGAAACGGTTGCTCCCTTGCTTGCTCTTCGCTTACAGTGAGGTGCCACAAGAGTCCACTGGGTCCACCATCCTTGAACACTTGTATGGCTGACAAATTTGAGGTCCATTGAATGTGAATCATGGAGGCCTGGGAGGGGGATTATAGTCAACATCAAGCATCAGCGGCTTCCTATGTGGTAGCATTTAGAGAAAAGCTGGCCAGGTTAACTGGACTGGTCAGGGAGCATGTGCAGGCAGCCCAAAGTAAAGCTAAGATGTATTATGATAGAGGCACCAGCGAAAAATAATTAAATATGGGTCAGGAAGTATTAATGCTAGTGCCCAACCCCCATGACAAATTAAAAGCTAAATGGGACGGACCATATATAATCAGCAAGAAATGGAACCCTACATATGAAGTGATAGTGAGAACTGGCAGAAATGTGAGCATGGTGGCCCCCATTAATAGATTATAGAGTTATCAGAAAGGACCCCCACATCTATTGGCCATTTGTTTACCTACACGGAGTGACCCAGAGGAGGGAGTATTACCTGTAATTTTAACTTCATCTAAGCAAGTACCTATGGACACTGGTATAAAACAAAACCACAGAAGCAGCAGTTAATGGATACTTTAGCTCCTTATCGTCCACTGTTTTCAACTACTCCAGGGTGCACTTCTTTAGCCACTCATCAGGTTCTTACAGATGGGTGTGCCCCCTTAAAACAAGCTTTATATAGGGTTCCTGAGGCGGTGAGAGCTAGTATGTGGCAGGAATTACGCACTATGCTTCAATTCAGGGTTGCTGAGCCATCCAGTAGCCCCTGGGCCTCACCTTTGGTATTGGTGCCTAAGAAGGATGGAACCGCTCGGTTCTGTGTGGATTATAGGAGACTGAATGATCGGACCAAAACAAATGCATATCATATTCCACGCATGGACGAGTTGTTGGATCGTCTGGGCACTGTTAATTACTTGACTACTCTGGACCTCTCCAAAGGGTATTGGCAAATTCCCCTTGAGGAGACTGCCAGGGAGAAGTCAGCATTTATCACTCCTTTAGGACTGTACCAGTTCAAGGTGATGCTTTTTGGAATTTAAAAAATGCTCCTTCTACCTTATAAAGATTGGTGGATAAGTTGTTCAAAGGGCACCAAGCTTTTGTGCAGGCCTACCTGGATGATATTGCCATTTTTAGCAATACATGGGAGGAACGCCTACACCACATTAGCCAAATTTTGTGCACAATTGAACCGGCAGGGCTTACCATCAGACTAGAAAAATGCCAATAGGCTAAGGCTGAGGTGCAGTATTTTGTTCACTGGGTAGGCAACTGGGCAGCTCAGACCAGAACCAGCCAAGATAGAAGGAATAGTGGCTTGGCCTATACCCCAAACCAAAAAGCAGGTAATTGCTTTCCTAGGTACCACAGGGTATTACCAAACGTTTTTTGCTCATTTCAGCACACTAGCCAAGCCATTGATGGACCTCACACAGAAGAAGGTGCCTCATCTGATACAGTGGCATTTCAGGCCTCAAGGATGCCCTCTCCTGCTCTCCTATTTAGTCTTCTCCAGATTATAATTGCCCCTTTGTAGTACAGACAGATGCTTCCACTTTTGGACTAGGGGCTGTGCTGAACCAAAAGGACGAGCATGGGATAGAACATCCCATTGCTTATATCATCCGAAAGTTGCCTCCTAGGGAGGTTGCCTATGCAGCGATCGAGAAGGAGTGCTTGGCTGTAGTCTGGGCCCTAAAGGCGCTCCATGCCAGCAACTGCGACCCTCGCAAACTTCACGTCGCAACCCAAACAGTACGACACACACATTACGACACTCGCAAACAACATACGACACACGTTCACACACATTACGGCCTCGCAACACTCGGACGCAACTCGCGAACATTACAAAATGTAAAACACAATACATGCACACAGCACATACATAAAAACATTACCTACACCAAGAGGGAGCACCCAGAACCTCAAAAATGCAACTTAGACCTCGATTTTACTCCAAATAAAAGAGTTTAGAGACTAAAAAAAAATCTAAGCGAGAGAAAAAATGGCCGCCGAACAAAACGAAAACGAGGCTACAGCACTATAAACTCGCAAAACACCACAAGAAACTCGCAAAACACCACAAGAAACCCGCAAAACGCCACAAACGACATACGGAGATTCATACCACACAGTGCACACATTCAGCATGCTTACACAGCAGCTCCACACCACTAATGCTCCAGCAACATCAACACAGATTGCCAGCTCTTCATCACAATGCTTCAAAATAGGTACAGTATATTCATGTAGTAATGTATTACATATTTATTATACACCAAACAGCATTAGCTACCTTACAATTTCATTGCCGTCATTTTTTGACGGGCAATTCGCTAGTATTATATAATTGAAAGTGTGTGATGTTATGTGTTTAAACTCTATATTACATTTCAGTTGTAGCCAGTTCATAAATAGTTCACTAATTTAATGTTGTGAGGTAATTGATGTTGAGATGCAGTTATTAAACAGTTTTGCTTTAGCTAGAGGAGACATAAAACAAGGTGTTTCTGTCCATTTATCATTTTGCCAACACTGCTGTTTGCCAGCTCTGTCCTGATAGATCTCACATTAAAGGGATTTATATATGCAAGTAGAGTGCATGCCTAGACTATCCAAGAACCATTGGTTTATCTACTGCCAACCGAGATGGTAAGGACCGTACAATGCTGCTGGGTAAGCTTAAACTAGGTCCTTGCTAAGCCCAATGAAGAAGCAGATTGTAACAGTCCTACTTTACCCAACAGCACTATGGCCAATTGTAACATATTTTGTAATTCTCTGTAATGCTTTAGATAATAGTGTTCTATAAATGGTAATATATAACTTAAAACCTTAATTACATTAAAAGTCAATGAGGTTTATTTATCAAAGGCCGTTAAATATGGAGTTTAAACATGCCATTCATCTCATTTTTATGCTCTTCTTTGGAGCCTATTTATATGTGTTATCAAATCATTCGGAACCTAATAATTAGGCTCTATATAATATCAAAGTAAAATTATTAACTATTATTAATTATTAACAGCTTTTAATTTGATACATAATTCCGGTTATAATAACAGGAATGATGAAAACTATACTGAAAGTATAGAATTTTGTTTGTTATTTCCTGTAACTTTTTTAATGCAATCTGATGGTCCTGCATTTACGAAACAGAACTTACTGGAGTGTGCAGTCTGAAATATGGAAGATAAGCCAGCTTGTTGGATAAAGGCTTAACCACAACAGGTAGGATCATCACAAAACTCTGAAAAGAAGCTTGGAAGCATCAGAAAAATACCATGTAACTGTCAGAATATAAAAGGTAAACCATGGCATAGTTATATCTCTTTATGACAGTTTCTTTATCAAATATTTTATAAATTCACTCTGTCCATTTTTTTCGGCATGTTGTGGTTCAAGTCTCAACTTAATTGTCCATTGCGTTTATTTCCCCCATGCTGTTTATGGTGTATGAATTGTAGTATTTAGCGCTACGGAATATGTTGGTGCGTTACAAATAAACTATAATAATAATAGTATTTAGTGGAGGAATACAGTAATGTGCACTTCATATAGCAAATATTCCTCCATTAATTACTTCTGTCTACTAGGACATAGCATTACATTCCCCAAGAGGAATTGTATCTTTCTACTCTTTCAACTTCAGGGCAATCATATAAACAAGAGTAGCAAATGAACAAACCTAATGCCATCTATGTCCATCAACGGTGAACATCAATATGTCATATGGAAAAATATGTGACTTTCCAATTTAGATGGTTCTAGCGCAAATCTGCCTGTGGGTATGTATTCTCTTTATTTGTCGTTATCATCTGTTGTCAACCTGGACCATCTTTTTGTTTCCTTACTTATAAAGCCATTTATCGCCAGCTCCTATCTCCAAATATTACCTTAACTACCTCCTTTATCCTGCATAAGATAATTGATGGACCTAATGTTCTAACTCTTTGCGTCTCTGAAATAAATCAACAGATAATCCTTAAACAATATCCCATTTGTAGACAGCCATCCAGCAGTTTCAGAATTTATTATGTATATATAGTTTTCTTTTGTTATTCTTTCATTTCAGATGGATGCACACAGTTTTGACTACGGGACTATGTATTCTGCTAAGTATAACACCACTTTAACCTTAGTGTCCTTATCCTCATCTTTGTGAAATCAAATGCAGCATTACAGCAGTTTTTCTATCACCGGTAAAATGCTTGAAAGTTTTTCTTGTAACAGCTGCCACAGCTAAACTCTTGTCTGCTTTATTAACTATTCGCTTATATGGAATCTGCTCAGTGAGCAGAAACCAGTTCATAAATTCTGGTGCAATTTGCATTCCTCTTCAGTGCTGCTCATTACTACTGACCTCACGCGTTCAGCAGCCATGCCTCCTTCACTTCCATACTGGTGCCAGACTACTTTAAGTTTCCACTAGCTATTACCTTCCACAGTCTGCTGAATTTCTTTTTCAAAGTTTTCAACTATCAGAATGACATTAGAGATCTATTCAACTAATCATAGCAGACCTTGAATTTGGAAAGTTTGTTTGATGACATTGAGAACTGGCCTCAGTACAAAAGTAGCACCATTATTCCAGTTTCTGGCAGGAGAATGTGTACTATGCCGGAGTAACATATAGCTGCAGTGCAACATTTAGGTATTTCAGGAAATGTGTTAATTTGCCACTTCAAAACTGTAAGAAAATGCAGAACAAAGCACTTGAATAGTGACTCGCTTTTCACTTTATTCTACTTGTTAAAGTAATGAATGATATATTAAGAGGTGAGATGGTCAATGATGGTGAATTATTTGAAAATAAAAATAATAATAAAAAAGAGGTGAAGAGCCTAGGAGTGGCCCACCCACATAAAATACTTTTCATTTTATTGCAAATGTTAAAGGAATGAATGATATTTTCAGAGATTAGATGGTCAATGATGGTGAAGGGCCTAAGAGTGGTCCACCCACATAAAATACTTTTCATTTTATTGTTAATGTTAAAGTAATGAATGATATAGTCAGAGATTAGATGGTCAATGATGGTGAAGAGCCTAGGAGTGGCCCACCCACATAAAATACTTCTCATTTTATTGTAAATGTTAAAGTAATGAATGATATATTCAGAGATTAGATGGTCAATGATGTTGAAGAGCCTAGGAGTGGCCCACCCACATAAAATACTTTTCATTTTATTGTAAATGTTAAAATAATGAATTATACATTCAGAGAACAGATGGTCAATGATGGTGAAGAGCCTAGGAGTGGCCCCCACATTAACTACATATAGGGTTTAGTGACTTCAAAAGTCTGTTGCTCAATAGTTGTTGAGTGCTTTGTACGTTAGGGTCATCATTTTAAATTTTATTCTGGAGGTTATGGGAAGCCAGTTAAGTGACTGACAGTGTTTACCTGTTTAATTAATTTGGTGTCTTTTCAAACTCACACTGCTCTATGTCCTATAAAACAGTGTCGCTCAACAACTGACCTGGGAACCTAAAGTGAGTTAATGATACTTTAACTGATCATGCTTGGGGTGAAAAAAGAGCAGTAGTAATGAATGCTGTATGAAAGAGCAATAATGATGAGAGACCATGATGTGAAAAAAATGACTGCAATTACTACACATTTTTGTACATTTGCGAGGAATGGATTTAAAGAGCTGTGATAGATCACTGGCTAGATCGGTTTTCACAGCAACTCCTTCACAGCATTCAGTAACAGTATGTTGCTAATGGCCGAACGCACGTGAGAAACATCGACAAAGTCTACCCTTTTTCACACATGAAACAATCAATCTACAGTAGATCCTAATTCACTCACTTATCACCTATCACATAGACTACTGCAACTCCTTCCCACCTGGTCGTCCCATAAGTACCTCTGCTAGGTTCATATATCACATCAGTTGTTTCTCATCTGCTGCCCCACTTTGCCAATCCATTCCTGTTTTCCCATATCCACCAAGAATTGATTTCAAAATCCTGACACTCACCCACATATTCTCCTGATAATCCTCCAACTTCCCCATCCACTTTGTCCATTACGTATCTCTCTCTTCACCTGTGATCACCTCTTGACACTACAAACTCTCCCCTACTTTGCACAGCTTCAAATGTTATCTGGAAACTCACCTATTCAGAAAAGATAACAATTTTGTTCCCTAATATCAGCCATTCAAACAAGTCAGTAACTACCTCATGCGCATGGATACTACTGCCTCACCAGACCACCAACATGTAATCCATGCCCCTTTTATCTCCAATACCATTAGCTGCATAGATAGAGAGCAGGGCCTCCTATATCTTCTGTACCAGTATATATTATTTTATCATGTATCATCATCCAAATAATTGGTTATGAAGAAATCCCCAAAAATAAACATTAATAAAGCAGCAGGTCCAAAAGGAATAAATCAAAAGATACTGACTAAAGCGGGTTCAGCAATAGCCAAACCATTATATACAATTTTCTCCACAGGCATGATACCAGATGACTGGAGAAAAGCAGAGGTGATACCTATATTGTATCCCCTGTGTTATGACAGGCAGATTTGGGGGACTACGCTCACCCCAATTCTATCTCTCTATGGGTCGCAACTTTTTGTTCCGATCTCAACACCAACAGACACTTCAGATGACAGCATCATTTCTGAAGAGAAAGGCACCATCAGACCCATTTTCTTAGGATCTCAGAATCACACACCATGTACCTTTGATTAGTACAAGTAGACTCAGACACCACCTTTGTTTAGTGTGTCCAAAATCAGACTGGCTCTTCTTTATTGTTACACAGATATCAAAAAACAGAAAGATGACACAAAACACCAAAGACTTCCCCCCAGTTCTAGCCCATCCTCCTAGGCAAATAGCTTGCTATCCCCCCTCAACCACATGATTTCTAGATGTATAGAAGGGTCTGGCTTTCTTCTCAATACACATTTTATCTCCCATAAAATTAGCTCCCCCCTTCATGACTAAAGCCAGAGCCTTCACATGTGGCTGATCGCAGGGCCATATAAATTCTTTAAAATCTTTAACTCTTTGTCACATAAGTGAATGCATTAACTTTATTATTTAAGCATAGCCCACTATCCTATTTCTAAAAGAGATACAGTATTCCAATGTTAATCAATGACAGCACCACATGCACCCACCACATCCATGTTACAACTACATGTATGTGCCACACCCATGACACAACTGCCAAGCAAGCCCTCAGCACCCTCCAACCACACTTGTAACAACTGATAGACCACACACAGTACAGTGGGCCCTTCTGTTCATAACACCCTGTACTTAGCACTATAGAATATGTTGGTGCTTTATAAATAAATAGTAATTATAATACAATTATAATTCTATTTTAAACCTTTAGATTGTGAGTTTTCAATTTTTCATGGTGCTTTGGGGAAGCAATATGGACACTGATTTTAAGCTCAAAGACATGACTCTCTATCCTTTGCAGCTTGTTAATATTGTAATTGTCTTTGTCTGGCGCTACGGAATATAGCTCTATAGAATATGTTGGTGCGTTACAAATAAACAATAATAATAGTAATAATAATAATGAGGTCTGTGAAGCTGACTCTGAGTCTCCCCCATATTGTTATTAGCTTGTTAGTGATTACAGTCTTGCACACCTCACACACCCCAGTTGAAGGAAGTATGTATCTGTAGTAATTACAACAACTCAGAAATATATTACACCATGTTTTATTTTGTTAGTTTGTTCATTCATTCATTCAGAAAAAAAGTTATTAACATTCTAGATCATTGTTTTACCTGTGTGAATTATGTAAAAATGTAAATTTCACAAATATCAAAATTAAGATACTCACATTTCCCAAAACATTGTACACACCGAAACATAGGATTAAATTGGAAGAAATGCAGAAATAATTATTCTTTGTGCCTTTTATGAAAATTGATATGTAGGGAATAGAGAATCAGCTTATACCATGTGGAAATACAGTTGAAGGCATGTCCAAGTTTAATGGATTAATATAGGCAAAAAGCAGCTTATATGTATGCAGCACATCTCATAAAACATTTTATTTGTATTAACATCTAAAAATCCCTCTAATCATTATGTTGACACCACCAGGGGGTGTCTATACAGGCATCTGACCCCCCCCCCCCCCCCACTGCAGCATTAGGGGATCAACATTAACCCACTATTTACCTGCTGTTGGTTGCTCAGCCAATCGCCTTGCAGCTTCCTCTCTTTATGTCAGCAGCAATATATAGCACATATCTGTGATACACTACATACCCCAGGATGCTTTACAGCACAAACAGGAACCCAGAGTGTAATCAATTGTTTCAGCTAACCTGATTGGCCAAAACAAATCATTAAAAAAAATATGCTAATTTAGCCTGGGTTTGAGGGGTGTTAACCCTAATTTGTAACTGTCGGAAATTACAAAAGATTTTGCTGACTTCAATGTAAGTGTTTAAATTGTATTTTGGGAATTTGTTATGCAAAAAATGTTTGCATACACAATTAATTCTCCTCTATTAGATGTATTTATAATCTAGCTCACTTAGATATGCCATTAAAAGAAGTAACTTACATCCCATGTGGCTTGACAATAATTTAAAGATCATGATATAGTGTAAAAAAAAACAGGCATTTAAATTAGATTGGGTAAAATATAACATGCAACGTAAATTACAAAGAAGAGAAAGACTAGCCCTAATATTTTTTTAAATATATGAAATTATTTATTTTGTTCTGTATACACAGGGGAGGTAACAATGGTTGGGATAATGCAAGCAAATTGGAATGCACTACCCTCTCCAAATAATTGGTTATGAAGAAATCTCCAAAAAATAAACAATAATAAATCAGCAGGTCCTGAAGGAATAAATCCAAAGATACTGACTAAAGTGGGTTATGCAATTGCCAAACCATTATATACAATTTTCTCCACCGGCGTGATACCAGATGACTTGAGAAAAGCAGAGGGGATACCTATATTTAAGAAGAGAGCAAGAGCAAATCCGTGGAATTATAGACTTGTAAGCTTCACTTCTGTAGTGGAGAAGCTCATAGTAGGGTTGCAGAGGGTTAGTATACAGGAATATATCCATATGAGTAAGATAATAAGTGGGAGTCAACATAGATATATGATGGATAGGTCATGTGAAACAAATCAAATTAGTTTCTATTAGGAGGAAAGTAGGAATTTACACCAAGGCAACTCAGTGGATGCAGTCTCTTTCGAGTTTGCAAAGGCTTTTGATACAGTGCTACATGGAAGACTACTTTGCAAAGTAATGGATACAGGAATTGCAGTAAATGTCTGCTCATGGCTTAAAAACTGGCTAAAAGGCAGGAAGCAGAGGATTGATATAAATAGAAAATACACAGAATGGACTAATGTAGTAAGTAGGGTTCCTCGGGATTCAGTGTTAGCTTTTATCCTTTTTAACATATTTATGAATGTTTTAGAAGTAGGCTTGTAAAGTAATGGCTCCATTTTTGTGGATATCAGAAAATTATGAATAGACAACAAAATGGCAGAGAAGATTTAACACAAATAAATGTAAAATAATGCATTTGGGAAGGAAAAATAGCCATTCAATTTATTATCTAAATGGAGCAAATCTAGGGGTATCAGAGACAAAAAGGGATTTTGGAGCTTGTGGACAACCACCCAGGTAACAGAGCTCAATGTCAAGCAGCAGCTGCAAAGGCAAGTAAAAGATTACCATGCATTAAGAGGGGTGTAGAAGCAAGGGAAGAAAATATAATTCTGCCACCATATAAATCCATAATACACTTGCATTTGGAATTTGGAGTCCAATTTATGTATATCTTAAAAAATATATATTTTAGAGCAGAATAAAGTACAGCGAAGGGCAACAACATTAATAAAGGGAATGGAGGGACTTCATCCCTTGAATTTCATAGAAAAATGATTCCAACTTAAGGAAAGAAAATGTTTTTTTCACAGTAAGGGCAATCAGGCTGTAGAACTCTCTACCAAAGGAGGCTGCAAATTCATGAAGGGGGGTATTGATTGATCCAAGGAGTAAACTGATTGCCAGTATTTTGGTATCAGGAAGGAATCTTTCCCTTTATGAGACAATTTATATATATTTTTTTGTTTCTTGGTTGGGTTAACTGGATCATTTAACAATTCACTAATTACAAGAAACAGAAAAGTTCTAATAAGGTTGAACTTGATGGACTAAAGATCATTTTCAACCTCAATTATGTTACTTTTATATAATTCAGCAATAGACATTTTCATAATGTTTTGACCACAACTCAAAGTGAATATAACATTAGCGAATATTCATTTCATAATATTTCAGATGGTTCAGTGTAACTGCAAAGTAGGTGTTTTACATAAAAGATAACAATAGAAATCCACTTTTTTTATTTTCCTCGTGTATAACACGTAATTTCAATATTTTAAACAAAAAATAGGACATTTTTAGATTGCACAAAATGTTGCAGATTATTTTTAAAATATATCCAAGCAACACAGTATAATATACAATATATATATATATATATATATATATCTCAAATACTTTATAATGATTTATTATGGACAACAGAATATATACAGTATATATTCTGTTGTCCATAATAAATCATTATAAAGTATTTGATCAATCTTGAGAGATGTTTTGGGAAATTAAAAAATTATTGCTTATAAATCAAATTCACATGATATAAGGGCAGTAACTTAAACTGGCTCAGATTTAACGTTATATAGATAAATACCTTTTCAATAGTACAACCAGCTCAGATTTATATCATCAGAATATCCAAGTTGTAAATGTCTATGTTACTCAATAGATAGCATATAAATCAGGTACTAACAAATAAGTTCTCAATCCTAGGTATAGCTTCTGTCTGGAAGGCTCCACTGGCTGGATGCCTCAACGCTTGCTTTGGTCCTTTGAATAATATTGAAAAACCTCTCAAGGATAATACTTAATCACAAATGCATAATATTCCCTGAGATAGAAGGTATCCCTTGAGAATCCTAGGTTTCCAGCACTACACTAGCACACTGTTTATGTGATATGTTACCGGTTCATATATAATATAATTGACACCATTACATCCTGGTTCAGACTGTTGTGTATATAATCCTGAGCTGGATACAGTATTGAAAACGTATTTGTTGGAATCTGATTTATATGCTATCTATTGAGAATATAAACTTGGGTATACTGCTGATGATATAAATCTGAGCTTGTTATACTAATGAAAATGTATTTATCTATACATCATTAAATCTGAGCTAGTTCAAATTAAATGTTTTACATAAAACACACACACACCAAACATGCTTCTAAAGCATCCACAACAAGCACCCATTGTGAAGGCTTTTGATGAGATGAGAAGGTACTAGAGAACATACCGTAGTTAATATAAACCATGTGGGCCATCATGCTTGTTTTTTGTGTATCACAGTTGAGTCACCAGCCCAAAACATAGAGACTTAACCATTTCGATCTGCGTAAAGTTTATCATCATTTACTCTATTCAAATAATAAACATGCTCCACAGCAATGTGTTAAATATAGTCAGCTGTTTTTGTTTTGATAAATTATCTAACATGTCCAAATTACCTAACAGATCCCTATAATATTGTCATGATTTAATTGTTTAAGGACTGATATTGCCAGTAATTACGAATATGGCCAAGGGAGTATGACATTGTTGCATTGGGATTATGTGTTATTGTGTGTGGTTATATATTATAAGAGGAAATGTGTTATAGAATATATTTGGAATTGGTAAGAATGCTCCACACAGAAATTATCTGCAGGACATTGCATCTGTACAGATACAGGCCTTCATTCAAGACAGATTCATTTACTTCAAGTAGTCCTAAGCAAACACTTGAGATGAACATCAAGGGCTTCATTAAATTCCAGCCTCGTAAATAAGAGGCTTCTACTTAAGCCCTACGTACTGCACAGTTTCTATAACTTACAATGCTATTAAATTAGCCCTGCTGCGAGCAACGTATAAGCTACGCAGCGCGGCCGTACGTATCAACACTGCGAAAATGTACATGAGGAGTGACAGCCTGCGAGATGATATCGCAGACTCCCACTCCTCATCAAGTGCTGCGGGGGTCCTAAAAGGGATCTCCGCGGCAGTCCCCCACATAAGCCCTGCCGTGGGGAGTACTTAAACCCCCCCCCCAGGCACCTAAAATTAACCCCCCCTCAATGCGGGGGTCCCCGTCGGGACCCCCGAAGTGTCCTCACATGAACACCTTGCTGCAGGGGTCCATAGGAACCCCCGCAGCCCCCACACATTAACCCCTTGCAGCGGGGGTCCCCGATCGGCACCGATCAGGCCCCCGCTGCATTTAAAACTTTTAAATTCCCTGCAGCGGCTCCTTAAAGGGCCCGCGGCACACTATTACCCAATCCCGGCCGCGGCACCTAAAATTAACCCCCCTCTATGCTGGGGGTCCCCATCGGGACCCCCGAAGTGTCCCCACATAAACCCCCTGCAGCGGGGGTCCCCGATCGGCACCGATCGTGACCCTGCTGCAATTCAATTTTAAATTTCCCGCCTCGCGGGTCCTCAAAGGACCGTAAAGGTCCTGAAAGGACTCGCACTAAAAATATTAACCCCAGGAAAATATAATTACCCCATTAACTCATGGTGGTCAATCCAGATCACCATAAGGCCTAAATTAACCCATTAACTCATGATGGTCAATACAGACCACCATAAGGCCTAATTTAACCCATTAACTCATGATGGTCAATACAGACCACCATAAGGCCTAAATTAACCCATTAACTCATGATGGTCAATACAGACCACCATAAGGCCTTAATTAACCTATTAACTCATGGTGGTCAATACAGACCACCATAAGGCTCTATTTAACCCCATCAGTCCCATAAGGGTATATTATTACCATTATGGGCCTGTTACAACCCAACATTAACCACATAAGTGCCATGATGGTCCTCAAGGACCATCATGACACTAACTACAAACACTACACTATAACCCCCAATAAACAATTTAATCAAAACTAACCCCCCTCTACACTAATCTATTAACACTTAAACTACCTACCTACACTACCTACCACCTAATAAACCTCCCCAACACTCTAATTACAAAAAACAAAAAACCTACAGTACAGAAAACAAAAAACCTACAGTACAGAAAACAAAAAAACCTACAGTACAGAAAACAAAAACAAAATTACAACCCCACCCCCCACTACAGAAAACAAAAAAATACATTACAACCCCACCCCCCACTACAGAATATAAAAAAATTACACACCTGAAAAGGAAAGACAGATAAACACAATACAATACATACATATAATACATTACATACATTACATACAATACATGACATTACATATAATATATTAAATATAATATATTACATATAATATATTAAATATAATATATTACATGTAATATATTACATATAGTCCAAATCAAATACCCCCTATCTATCTAACATACAATCTATTTAATTTAAAATAAATCCTAACTACATACACAGAGCCTAATTCTAAAATAAAATAAAATAATTACAGTCCTAACTACACATACCCTAATTCTAAGATAAAATCAATAAATTAAGACCACTTACCTTTAAGATGTTGCTTCAGATCACTAACCTATGGGTCAAACAAAAAAAAAATTTGTACAAAACATTAACATCCAATAAATAAACATTCTATACATTCTAAATAATATACTCACCTTTACAGCATGTCCCGTCACTGTTTAGCTCTTCCGGCGCGGCCCTTTTAAAAAAAAAAACACAATACATGAATACATTAATACAATATATAAACAATAAATAAAATACACATATAAACAGCTAAATATACATTTAACTTACCTCCCCGCAATGTCCCCGGCCTTCTCTCCTTCAGCCCCGGCTGGGCCGCGGAACCATCCGCGCTCTAAAAAAAAAAAAAAAAAAAAAACTAACGGAGGTCTGCACTGGCAGACCTCCCCGACGCTAATGAACCTCCCGGAGTCGTTTCCGGGAGGAAATTGGCATTGGCGGCTTGTGATTGGCTGAGAAAGCTGTCTATCAATTTCAGCCAATCAAAAGTCGTCAATGTGTGAGCCAATCAGGATGGGATACACCCCAATATCCCACCCTGATTGGCTAAAACACTTGTCTATCTTTCTGGGAACCAATCACAAGGCTCAGATGCCTTCAGCCAATCACTATGGGATATGATGGGAGTGATTGGTAGAAGACATCTGCGCATCCTGATTGGCTCCTACATTGACGACTTTTGATTGGCTGACAGCTTTTTCAGCCAATCACAAGCCGCCAATGCCAATTTCCTCCCGGAAAAGACTCCGGGAGGTTCATTAGCGTCGGGGAGGTCTGCCAGTGCAGACCTCCGTTAGTTTTTTTTTTTTTTTTTTTTTTTAGAGCGCGGATGGTTCCGCGGCCCAGCCGGGGCTGAAGGAGAGAAGGCCGGGGACATTGCGGGGAGGTAAGTTAAATGTATATTTAGCTGTTTATATGTGTATTTTATTTATTGTTTATATATTGTATTAATGTATTCATGTATTGTGTTTTTTTTTTAACAGGGCCGCGCCGGAAGAGCTAAACAGTGACGGGACATGCTGTAAAGGTGAGTATATTATTTAGAATGTATAGAATGTTTATTTATTTGATGTTAATGTTTTGTACTAATTTATTTTTTTTGTTTGACCCATAGGTTAGTGATCTGAAGCAACATCTTAAAGGTAAGTGGTCTTAATTTATTGATTTTAGCTTAGAATTAGGGTCTGTGTAGTTAGGACTGTAATTATTTTATTTTATTTTAGAATTAGGGTCTGTGTATGTAGTTAGGATTTATTGTATATTAGATAGATAGGGGGATGTATTTGATATAGTTAGGATTTATTTTAAATTAAATAGATTGTATGTTAGATAGATAGGGGGTATTTGATTTGGACTATATGTAATATATTATATGTAATATATTATATTTAATATATTATATGTAATGTCATGTATTGTATGTAATGTATGTAATGTATTATATGTATGTATTGTATTGTGTTTATCTGTCTTTCCTTTTCAGGTGTGTAATTTTTTTATTTTCTGTAGTGGGGGGTGGGGTTGTAATGCATTTTTTTGTTTTCTGTAGTGGGGGGTGGGGTTGTAATTTTGTTTTTGTTTTCTGTACTGTAGGTTTTTTTGTTTTCTGTATTGTAGGTTTTTTGTTTTTTGTAATTAGAGTGTTGGGGAGGTTTATTAGGGGGTAGGTAGTGTAGGTAGGTAGTGTGTTAATATATTAGTGTAGAGGGGGTTTAGTTTAGATTAAATGGTTTATTGGGGGTTATAGTGTAGTGTTTGTAGTTAGTGTCATGATGGTCCTTGAGGACCATCATGGCACTTATGTGGTTAATGTTGGGTTGTAACAGGCCCATAATGGTAATAATATACCCTTATGGGACTGATGGGGTTAAATAGAGCCTTATGGTGGTCTGTATTGACCACCATGAGTTAATGGGTTAATTAAGGCCTTATGGTGGTCTGTATTGACCATCATGAGTTAATGGGTTAATTTAGGCCTTATGGTGGTCTGTATTGACCATCATGAGTTAATGGGGTAATTTAGGCCTTATGGTGGTCTGGATTGACCATCATGAGTTAATGGGTTAATTTAGGCCTTATGGTGGTCTGTATTGACCATCATGAGTTAATGGGGTAATTTAGGCCTTATGGTGGTCTGTATTGACCATCATGAGTTAATGGGTTAATTTAGGCCTTATGGTGGTCTGTATTGACCATCATGAGTTAATGGGGTAATTTAGGCCTTATGGTGGTCTGGATTGACCATCATGAGTTAATGGGTTAATTTAGGCCTTATGGTGGTCTGTATTGACCATCATGAGTTAATGGGTTAATTTAGGCCTTATGGTGGTCTGTATTGACCATCATGAGTTAATGGGTTAATTTAGGCCTTATGGTGGTCTGTATTGACCATCATGAGTTAATGGGGTAATTTAGGCCTTATGGTGGTCTGGATTGACCATCATGAGTTAATGGGTTAATTTAGGCCTTATGGTGGTCTGGATTGACCATCATGAGTTAATGGGTTAATTTAGGCCTTATGGTGGTCTGTATTGACCATCATGAGTTAATGGGGTAATTTAGGCCTTATGGTGGTCTGGATTGACCATCATGAGTTAATGGGTTAATTTAGGCCTTATGGTGGTCTGTATTGACCATCATGAGTTAATGGGTTAATTTAGGCCTTATGGTGGTCTGTATTGACCACCATGAGTTAATGGGGTAATTATAGTTGCCTGGGTTAATATTTTTAGTGCGAGTCCTTTCAGGACCTTTACGGTCCTTTGAGGACCCGCGAGGCGGGAAATTTAAAATTGAATTGCAGCAGGGTCACGATTGGTGCCGATCGGGGACCCCCGCTGCAGGGGGTTTATGTGGGGACACTTCGGGGGTCCCGATGGGGACCCCCAGAATAGAGGGGGGTTAATTTTAAGTGCCGCGGCCGGGATTGGGTAATAGTGTGCCGCGGCCCCTTTAAGGAGCCGCGGCAGGGAATTTAAAAGTTTTAAATGCAGCGGGGGGCCTGATCTATGCAGATCGGGGACCCCCGCTGCAAGGGGTTAATGTGGGGGTGCTGCAGGGGTCCTGATAGAGACCCCTGCAGCATGGGGATGTGTATAGGTTGCAGGGGGGAGCCTCATACTGCTGTCTCGGGCTGTTCCGAGGCAGCACGTAGAGGCTTTCGGATCCCTTGCGTGGACTTTTTGTCCACGTAGGGATTCTTACGATATGCGAGACTCATGCATAGATTTAAGGCTACGTAGCTCTCTTGGAGCCTATTCTCGGCCATTTTCTCGCAGTCATATCGCAAAGCAGGCTGCAAGAGATTCGGTACTCGCAAACAGCAGGAAAACTGCCTTTGCGAGATACGATTTCATCCGCAGCTCGAGTTTAATAGGGCCCCAAGGCTGTTTCACTAGTCAGCTATAGATAACTGGTGAATTTGATCTCAAGATGTTTTATATTAACCAAGGCTACAGGGCAGATGTATGACATCAGATGCATACATAAATGTACACAAGGGTGTGGTATTGGAGAGTATAAATATGTTGTTTTGATCATTCAATAAAGGTTCAGTTCTGGTTTCACATATCCACAGTGTGAGACTATTTCTGTGTTTCGTATCCTAGCTTGGGGAGTGATCTTGCCTTAGACCACTATTAACCTGTATCCAGTATTTTCTGCCTGTACCTTTGGGCGTTGTCCTCTTCAGAAGCCATCTTTTGTGCCACAGAGAACAAGAACTACACGACTCTGCTTGGGTAGGTTTAAACTAGGTTTATATTAAGCCCACTTGAAGAAGCAGATTGTGACAAATATAATTTATGCACTGAACTCAAATATGTACAAATGTTGCCTGTAACTGGAATTCCTCCATACCTTAGTCACTTTTGCAGTATCACCTAACTCTAAAGGTTGCAGATCTGTGTATGATGTCATCAGTAATTTAATAAATGATGTAATGTGCATGTTTTATGTAATAGCATATGTATTGTGCTCATAAACAGTGGCATTAATCATGGAATAATTAACATTCAAAACTATTAAACTGTTCAATGAGCAACTGTTTGTTCTATTGCCAAATAGATTTTTTTGGAGGTATATACATTTCAAATCCAGTCTGTTCAGCAACAAGTTTTAATGGATATAAATTCAATATTTGTTGAATAACCCCATCATTTTAATACCTCATTAATCAGAAGTGGGACTGCACTCTCTGCTGTGCAAATAAGGCTGTTGTACCATAGGTACACTTATACAGCTTGTGTTGACTAAATGAGAACTCCATTAAAATGCTGTCCACGTTTTTTGCTTTTCAAAAAGGAACAAAAAATGTTTAATAGAAGCTTGGTTTTCCTGAATATGTTAGATGTTGATTTAATTGAATTAAAGGTAATAAAACCACGTTGCTTCTTTGTTCCTTCACTATCAACAGAACATCCCTACACTTAATTCAATCCTTTGTACTGAAGAGGGTCCATAGCTTAATTATACTGTAGATCAAAGCTGTATAGAAGACAATTACATGTCTAATCCCAGCACGTTATTTATTGGCCAATAATATAATTGTGCAGTTGTTATTCAGTGGCATTAGGAGGAGGTGATGATTATTATAGGAATGTTGTGTCTTTTTATCTATGCTTTGTAGAGTAAATAACATATTTGTTTCTACAGACTATCATTGTTTCTTGTTGCCTAAATTATAGCAAACAGTCAGGATTCTTTTAGTGAGTAAATATGTTGCATTAGGCTGGGGAAGAGAAGAGGATTTTGCTCATTGAGACAAATAGATAGAGATAATTCTCGATCATTAAATGTGTAACTTGTAGCTTTTTTCATACAGAGCATGGTATTCAGTAGGAGGACCTGATTCCAAATAAGCACATACCACTATATAAAAGTTCTTATAGACCTTTTCTTTCACAGTGCCACCTCATTATTAAATGTATTTTATGTCTTACCTGGAGCTCCCATATTCTTAAATAAGCTACTGGTTAATAGCCGTTATTTTCCTATATGCCTTTCAAAATATAATATCCCCATCCTCTGTCTATCTGAATGCCATTACTTCATTATACTTTTGTGCATATTCACAAAAAAAAAATTGATCCAGAACAGAATGATCCGACTTGCAATGGGAGGTTTACTGCTCATGCTTTACATGATTTTCAGGGAGATCATTATAATAGCCAGCAGGTGATGGACGGGGATAGAGATGCATCACCATCAAAGTATGTACATCATTATCTGTTATTCCTTATACTGCTTCTGCACCATATTCTGCACCTGTGACTGGAAGAAGCCATCAACAATTGGCTTTAAAGAACCTCAATTCTGGAATGAGAGAAAGGTTTCACATTCATCATGACATGTTAGGGACATTGGGGAGGCACATTCAAACAAGTATATGAGCGATGCTTCTTCTCACAGGGCAGCCCATTTATCACATAACACCCATGCTTAGGCTTAGGATCTGTTCATGTTATGCCATGACAGTGACCGTTACTCTTCTTTTCCTCATACAGGACACTCCCCATCCACTTCTGGATCAGTTTACAATAGGAGTCACCTGACTCAACAAGCTCATAAAATGAGGGGATTAAGAAGCAAAGTGTATCTCCTCAAAGAATTCATTCTGGACCAAGAAGCATTACGTATTTGCAGCAGGTACCAGTTTCTCAGCAGGCATCAACTGGTGAATTGCAGCCTATACATTTTACTTGTATTACCTGTTTAACATCTCAACCTAATGATTCTGCAGTGAGGCCCCTTCTGGTGGTCTAACATATTATTACCCACTTAATCTATTGTTTCTCCACAACCTTATACTCCTAATTTATCAATGGTTAATTCATAACTGTCAAGTTTGAAGAACTTATTGCAACAAGTTAAAAGAGAAAATAGGAGTCATAGTTCTGCAGCTAAGGCTTGTGCTCTTTTGCGATCAGGAGATAATTTAGTTATTGTTGATAAACAATCTGATGATGCTACAGTTGGAAAGGAGTGAATCTGAATGGATTGCAACTGACCAACATTCTCAATCTTTGGTTAATTTGAAAACTGTGGATATGGCATTGTCAAAACCAGCATTATGATCTATATATCCTTTGGATGACATTGTTTCCCAAGAAGTAAAAGAGAAGTTATGGAGGAAATAAGCTTTTCTCTTTGTTGTCTATTGAACAATGCATACATATAAAAGAAAACAATAAAAAGAAGTAAAGCAAAAAAGAGGAGAGAAGAGAAAGGAAGAACTTTTTTTTCAAACTCTTTGCAAACATATGGAGGTCTGGTTTTGTTTGAATTATTAGGTGCTAGCATATGAGGTGGGAAGATAAGGACATGGGTAACTGCTTTAAAACCAATTGAGCTGTGCAGGTGTCTACCTCTCGTGGGTCAACATCATTGGGTCCTAATAGAAAGGAATGTCCAACAATCCAATGTTTACCAGTGGGTGAATATTTGAGACTAAAAAGGAAATATTCAGAATTTAGTCATTTCAAATGCAAAATAGGTTTGTTGAGAAAACAATTTAGAAATAAAGGTTATAAGGATTCCTCAATACTCAGGGCATATCAGAGAGCAATGGAGGCACCAATAACAAATGTGTTAGTTCCTAAAATGGAATTGAATAAAATGGAAATAGAAGGTCCCAGGATTATAACTACTGTACCTATAGTATGCAAACATATAAAATACAAAATAGTTTAATATACATTGGCATATTCTACAAAATTATATTTTCAATAAATGCAAAGGGTTATATCCTGTGGATCTGTATGCCCACACATGAAGAAAATAAAAGCCATCACAGATAGATTTGGACAGACAAGGATAATACAGCTGTTACATCCCTTGTAAAACAATTAATGTGATTTAATATCTAGCATGCTGATGTTTAAAATGATATGTAGGAATAAACTCACTTATACCTCAGAAGCGTAAAAAATTAAATTTTTATACTATGTAACTGGACCTGTGAGCACTAATACTGAGAATATTTTTAACCGGTTGGTAGAAAGATAAAAGGGACGAGGAGAGAGGGACTTTCCCTGCAATTAACATAATAGTCCAACTTACCGATGGTCCTTTTGATAAGACAACCTATTGATTGAAAAGGAGTAACTGCTTTAAGGTTTTAACAGAGGAAATAGCAGTGTGATTTACCAATAAAATATTTTTTACATTTAGGATTAGTAATCTCTTTTTAAAATTACCTATAAGTGCTGAGAGATAATGTAATTTTGAACTTAAAAAAGGGAAATTAATCAGAGTCCCTTTTCTGTCCGTATGGGTTGTCATGTTATTTCATTTATGTTTTTGAAACTGATGTGTTTCTTGTTCTTTTTTCTTTTGTTATTTCTATAGCTTTATATAGAGACAATAATAAAAGTTACATTTTAAATTTTAAAAACACCAGTGCCCAAGTCTGTGCTCATTTTCTTTATTCATTAGCATCTGAATGTTGTTCTAATCATCCATATTTCTATTGCTTTAAGAAAAGGGAATAGGTAGTAAATCAGCAGATTTGACTTCTCATGGGGAAGATGCCAGTTCAAGCAAAATAGACAATATATTGGTTAAACAGATATGCTAAGTTGCAGAGAAGGTCATCAACAGCAACGTTAATTATAGAATGAATAAATGAATATAGCTTACCTATGGCTAAATTGGATAATTTATGGTCTCATGTAAATTTAATCTAGGCTTCAAAATAGATTATCCTTTTGGTTCTTCAATCATTGTTGGGAAAATAATATTTTGCAAGTCGAGTAATGTTTTGGGGTCATATTTTCTCTTTTTTTTGCCTTTCTTTTGTCTATGGATACAGCTGGAAGAAGCCAACCATATTATCATACTAGGGTTTCGGCAGAATTGGTGATACAGAGGATTTTTTGTTTTTTTTAGCTTAGCGTAACAGCAATCTCTCATTCAATCTCAGCGAATCATTAATGTTGAATTTGATCTCTACACTGACGAGGCAGGGTTGTATGGTTTTGGGGCATATTTTGCTCAACACTGGTATTGTAGCATTCTTAGAATTATTTCCCATTATTGAAGCTCTGTTTCTGTATAGGGAACAATCAATGTATAGGTGGTGGTCAATGGTATATCTGCATCTTCTCCTCTTGTCAATTGATTAATGAGACAGTTAGTTTAAAATGTTTACAAAGTAACATTTTGTTTCAGTCATCCCATACATCAGATTGCCATCATATAATTGCTGATGCTCAGTTTTATTTGGAGTGGTGTCGTTACGATTGGCAGCACCAAATGCAGATTTTCAAGGATTGGCATGCCCTCCATATTTGTGTGCCCTTGACTATGTGGCATAACCAATGTTGTCATCTCTTCCGTAGCTCCGGCTACCTGGTCATCTTACTATAAGGTATGGCTGGAATTGGAAGCTTTTGTAGACACCTGTAATGATGATTTTGATTCATCTGACTGTTTTGGCATCCTGCTTTGTTTTCTGCTACAGTGCAACTGACTCAATCTCTCCGTCGTCCTCAGAACAAAAGCTGTCCACAAACTGTTAAGACTGTAAGAAAGTGACCAAAAAGCATAAATGAAGACTAGATAAACGAAGGCTGGTGTCATTGTCTTTACTACAGCAAGTTATTTGTGAGCTTTGCAGTGTATATAGTTCCTCATTTGAAGTGATTTTGTTTACACTTAATAATAAGAAGGTAATAAGACGGCTATATTGGAGAGACCTGATTTTGGGTCCTGGCTATTTATTTATTGTTTTACATAGGAAAAAGACTTAGAAAGGGTTGGTTATTAGATTAGGTTAGACAAATGATGATTAGACAAAAGGTTAACTTCTTCGGCACAAAAATGGGTTGTCTTTATCACATTTTCTGTTATTAGCAATCTTTAGAAAATTCTTGTAGTTGATGGAGCATAATGCTTTAGATTTTGGAACTCATTTCTTCAGAATTGGGGCAGCAACAAAGGCAGACATACTAGATAAGTTTGTTAAAAGTATTGGGAAATGAGAATAAGCATGTTTGAAGAAATATATTAGTCCTGATTTAATGGTTATGTAGTTGCAAATTTTTCCACCCTAGAATTGATGACCTTTGAATTGTGGTGTTGGAGAAAACTGCTTAGAAATCAAATTATTCACTGAAATGTTTGATCATGAGGCTGAAGTTCAAATATTTTGGCCATATCACGAAATGGCAGGATTCCCTAGAGAAGACTCTGCTGCTGGGAAAAATTGGACGACCACGACAAATATGGATAGCTGAGGTCATAGAAGCAATGAACATTAGTTTATGGAGCTCAGAGGTGCAGTGGCTAACAGATTTGCCGGCGGTCCACAAAGAGTTGGACATGACTGAATGACTAAACAACAACAACAAAGTTGTAAATTTAGATTTATGTTACATAATTTTCAGGTTCACATTTGTGACTTTGGATTGTGTGCCATTCATTTATTTTTTGGGCCAGTAGAGGAGCTGCAGTTTGTGAATGCAGCTAGGATTCTCTGGGGATAAAGTTAAATTGAGATGGTTTGGAATATGACGGCAATAAAATTTAAAGCCATGACAATGCTGTTTGCCACACAATGTAAGGCTTTCACTCCTCTGAGGACCTTTGGCGCTCAACGCGAGCCTCTACCCTTGTGCACTTCAAGTTTCCTGCGTTGAAACGATCACCTTCGGCGCTTATCGCAAAGACAGATATATAAGTACAGTGTAAAATCTAAAAAAAATGTAGTACACTGAATTAATAATTTAATATGAATTAATAAATGAATATACTTTACCTATTTATATTTAATATGCAGCAATCAATAGCCTGAAGAGCTAACAATCTCTTTGGATTCTCCTGCATCTGAAAATGTACAGTTGGAGTGTTGATCACCTGAGGAGAAAGTGCCAGTAATGTGCCAAGTGTGCAGTGTAAATAGGCTGCATGCGCAAGGCCAAACCGTTTGTTTAGGCGTGTAAAGCGCCATTTTAGAATCGTAATGTTATTAGTTGCAAGTTAGTGTTGTAAAATGGCGGCTTTTTTCGATGTGTTACTTGGCTCGCGAGCATTTTACGTCCGTTGTAATGGTATATTTTGTATCTCCTACGTTCCTGGCTAACTCGTATGTGCCTGGCGGTGATTTACGAGCCTCGGTCTACTTTAGCCTCGTTTTCATTTTTTCTGTCCAACGTTTTTTTCACGGTTAGTCGATTTTCGAGTGCTATTTCCCCCCGTGCTATGTGTGAGTGTGTTTTTATTTTTATTTAGTTTTTCAAGTTTTTTGATTTCCGCCATTCAGCCGTTAAATTAATATTTTTGCGAGGTTGTTTTTGTTTTTTACCCCGAGATTCCAAGGTCTTCCCTGGCTAACTCGTATGAGCCTGGCAGTGATTTGCGCGCTTCAGTCTCCTTTAGCCAAGTTTTAATTTTTTTCGTCTGCCATTTTTTTCTCACTTTTGCCAATTTTCGAGTGCAACCTCACGCCCAGGCGTTCTGGCATTCCCCCTGCTGTGTGTGAGTATTTTATTAAATTTTTTCATTTTGTCTTGTTTTTCGTGTTTTTCGATTTCCGCGGTTTGGCCGTTAAAGTTGTATTTTTGCGAGGTTAATTTTTTGCCGCCAAGATTCCGAGGTTGGATTTTTTCTTCTACATCCCGCGTTCCTCAACTGCTTGCAACATAAGTAAGTCCCGTGTTTCTTAACTGCTTGCAGGCTAAGTCCCACATGTTTCAATGCCTAAACTGCTCACCTCGCTTTGCGAGGCTCAGAGTTCAGAAGGCTTCTATGTCTCAACGTCTCTCCTCACTTTGCGAGGATCGCAAACATGATGACGAATCACAGTTTGACAACTATTATATGTAATTATTAATTACAACTATTTATACACTCCACTGGATCATGTGGGTGAAGATAAGATTTTTCCATTACTGAATTGATTTGCCTCATGAAAAGACATATTGAATGCTTCTTAACGTTCTATCCAGAATCTTTTTAATTTGATAGGAGATTACTCATAGGCGTGCCAGGCACTTTTAACATAATATAACTATTTCAGTTTTCCCCTCAAGTGAAGCTGTGTATCTCCTCCTACCTCTGTCTATCAGGGACATCCCCAGATCTGCCTGGGCACTGGTCTATCATGTAGCTTAGAAGCAATCTGGACTGATGTCGCTGGTCCTACCTTATGACATCATTAGCCCCACTGATTACACAGAGGCTTCACCCAGTGACAGTGGCATTAGCCACCCTTTAGTGAGCATGATCAGTCTGAAGCAGAACCTACACTGGTCAGACTTTATTTTTAGTCCAGCAAACAGGAACAGCAGCCAAGCCCCTTAATTAAAGATATTCAGTTCTGTTATTTTATTTATTTAAAACTGCATACTGTTTTAAAAGCCTATTTCCAGTAAAGACACATATGTAAACCTTACTCTGTCATTCCCTATGTGATCTTCCTTGCTGTGCCATTTTTACTGTCATATTGAAATATTTGCATATCTTTATTTTTAAAAATTATGCACTTTAAACATTGACCTAATTTTTCCCAAATACATTTTGGACCTCTGAGGACTATGTAAAGACTTATTTGACTACCTCTTTATTAGAGTATTGTATAAGCAATGGCGGCATACATACATACACATATATGTTAGTGGTAACCCTAGAACAAGGATGAACAAGAGCTATGTATGAGGAAAGGTTTGGTTGATACAAAGAGAAGGCTACCAAAAAGATAAGCGAGAGAGAATGGAGAAGTAATGGTGAGCATGGTTTTGCTCTGTAGCCCTACATTCATTAGTTGCATCACTGAATGGGTCGGCTGCCATGTGCAGAACATCGGTCGAAGGTTATACAAGCAATTAGGCCCATGGTACATGTACAACTGTACTCTAATTCAGTGGTTCCATAATTTTTGGAGGATTGACCAGTGTTTTGGTGGGTCATTTGAGTTTGCTCAAGGCCTTCTCAGACAACCTTACGATCTTCCTGTTTGTTTCTTAACAACATGTTGTGCCACATTGTAATACAAAAAATAAAAAATATTGTATTTATAATCCATATAATCTAGTGTATTGGCACTTTAATGTTCTTCAATGTTCTTTAATGTTTCATAATTTTTAGAAATGTGTACTGTGGACAACCTGAGTTGAGCTCGTTGACCACAGATTGTTCACAGACCACAGTTTGGCAACCACTGTTCTAATACATAATTATTTCAAAACATTTGTTTGAAAGTTTATTAAATCCATTTAATATTAAAGAAGAAAAATAAAAAATGGTAAACATCTTTGACTTGTTAGTTTTGATTGCAGTTCAGAGACACTTTTCTGAGTTTACAATGATTGAGTTTTTCATCAGAAGGCAAATTGGATGCCGACCAAATATATATAATTTAATACATAACTTTCCAATGTGGCTTACAATATAGAATACCAAGGGAAATCTCTGAGTGTTGAAAAGAAATTAAAAACAGAATGCATGTCCTTAGTCACAGTGATTTTTGTTTTTAATATCCTCTCATTCCCATGTTAAGTGAATGGACAGAAAATTGTAGAAATGAAAAAATCTTAACAGTAAACTAGGGAGTGAGACAATTAACATGGAGGCATCTATTTAATAAAGTACAGATTTGGGAATTCAAGACTTCACCCAAAAGATTAATATTTTATTGTATCTGCTAAGACAGTAAAAAACAAAAGAAATATTTTAGTTTGAAACTGATTTTCTTATATGACAATCCTGCAATTCAGGACAAATAAATTGTATCAAACATAGTTATTTATGAAGCGTCATATCATTAAATAAATAGGTACTATAAGTTTGTAAAACAATTAGTATTTGTGCACACTGAAACTGTTAAGGAAGATCCACCTACTCTGTGTCATCCATGGTCCCTATACATTCTATTTTTGCACATTCACACCATTTCTTTTTGCTCTAGGCTAATGGTTCCCTAACCTCTTCGCAGGACCCACCAGACAGGCCAGGTGAAGCAATTTGTATTTAAAAGGCAAAGGAGTCTTTAACTGCTTTGCCTATGCGCACACAATGTCAAACCTAAATCATGGTGGGTATTGAGGGGACACTTTTGGAGCAACTGCTCTAGACTCATGGAGCATCATCCCAGGAATGGAATTAGGACAGTCTGAGATTCAACTACATTAATCTTGTCAGGAACTGCACAACTATAGAATGATGTCAGTACATTCAGCCTTGCCAGAGTAAGGAAATATCAAATATGTGCCATGGTTGTGCTATGTACCAATTGGAATTGAAATTGGTCCATGACCACTATTATTCTCTAGCTTGTTTTCAGGCTTGTTTACTAATACCCTAGCCTCCAGGTAGTCCACGTCTGCAATACTGTAGCTTGACACTAGCCATATCCTGGATTGTATATTGACAACCCTTCCTAATTGAACCATGTGGATCCTCCTCTTGTTTGGCAACCAATAGCATAAAAAATGCAAAATAAGTCAATTAACTGATCTTACTAAAGAGAGTTTGTCACTTACACACTGCACTCTCTATTCCATGTAAGCAAAGGAGGGGGGTCCATGAATCCCTCATTTGACCCCTTATCTGCCCGATAGGGTTCCAGTGGAGACCCATAGTTACTAACCCCTATGGGGGTCCCTACATATGCAGAAAGGCATTATCACTGTCTACCATAGAGAACACCATAGACCTCCACATCACCAGGATGGACATCTTTTCTAGCTCAATGAGCGTCACTATGGACCCCCATGGTACCTAACATTAGGTCCTACAGACAATAATGGTATACTAAACTATAGCCATGGAAATCCCTGTGGATCCCATAGCACCTAACAATAACGCCTATAGTAAGGGGGTCTTTATGGATCCACACTGTATACTATACTATAACCATGGTCCCTCATGGCACCTAAATTTAACCCCTATACCATGAGGGTCCTTATGAGCCCCATGGTACAAAAATTGAACCCTTATATACAGATATCCTTATGGACCCACATAGTGTACTATACTATAACCATGGGGGTCTTTATGGGCCCACCTGGCATGTTACATTAACGTATATACCAAAACCTAACCCCCTACCATCATAAGCAGTGGATAAAATGGGGACATCCAAGTTGCTAGTATAAATCAGCACTCTTTTTGCTAGATTGAAGATCCACTGAAAGGCCCTCCATAGAAAAAAAACTTCACCTCTATAAAAAATATATATAACTACATATATAACTAAAACTAAACTAAATTAACAGCTCCTCAGAAGATTACATTTTATTGTATGTATTTTTTTTAATTTAGGGGTAGCACTGGGGAATATGCAGTTTGTTTTGGAACACAATGGAATGATAGGGTTCATGAGGATTCATATATTAGAATGCCATGATGGTTTATTGGGCCCTCATGAAAGGGGGTTAGGTTTAGCTACCATGACAAGGTGGCTCTTCAGAGTCCTCTTTTTCTATTATAATAGCTCTCAGGGAAATAGTCCAAAGGTTTTGATAAAGTTTCCACATTGCTTTTAATAAAAAATTTAAAAAGAAGTAACAAAAACAAACATCTACATAAATGAGATGGCTGACTTCAGGAGCACCCTTTTTGTACCTGTACAGCATGTCTGCCCCAGGGGGGAAAAACATGGCCTCCACTGACACAGTCTCTGTTCCTGTAGGAATCTTTCTGAGGAATCTTTCTTAAGGTTTCACACCCTTGTTTGTAACAATAGCAGTGGGTGGAGCACTGCCTTACCCTTCACTACAAATGCTCCACCCGAGGGACTCTTGGTAATTTTAGTTCACTGCACTTTAAGTCCATTAACACAAATAATTTTCCCTAATTATCTTTACTTATAGTTAACACATTTCCTTTCTTTCTGGTACCTTGTACTTCCAGCACCTCGGTAAGTCTCTGGTTCTTCTTCTGCCAATTAAGCTGCGCTGCTTGCAAGTATGATCCTTTTAACACAAACCCCACTTCAGATACACAGGTTACTCTAACTCTTTTCCTCAGATAGCCTCAGGTCCCTCATTAGGACCAACTACATTTGTAGCCTAAATAGGACTGATATAGCCTTTCTCAGTGGCAGCCTAATAGTTATATGAGAGCCTTTAAGTCCTGCAGGTCTAGCTTTATTTAGACTCATGTTCGCATATATGTTTTCTGGAATTCTCCAATATCTTTGTTCAGCTTGGTCACAGTGGCATGGGGATCCATAAGTAGCCGATGTGGTATAAGGTCATAATTTAGATATCATGAGGTTCCATAGGGATTACTGTAGTATAGGTTACATTAAGGTGCAATGGGGGTTCACAGTGCGATTGTTATAGTAAAGTATAGCACATACGTTCATAGGGACACCCCTAGTAATAGTTTAATTATAGAAGCCATGGGGACCCATAATGACCTCCATGGTTATACTTTAAAGTTCCATGGAGGTCCATAGGAAACCTTATGGTAACAGGTTAATGTTAGGAGCCACATAAGGTCATAAGGACCCTCATGCTGTTAATACAGCAGTTCCAGCTGCTCTTGGTTGCTCCTGTTGTATCCTGATGCTGATATCATGCTAGGTCCTACGCTAAAGGGACTTACACCTGTTCCTGATCCTGTGTTCCTGGCATCCTGAACAAGCTCCTGACCTGGAGAATCCATCTGGGCGAGGAGATTACCAGAATCCTGAGAATAGAGGGGTGTTCCTGTAGCTGAAAGCAGTGTGTTTGGGGAGCACCTGGTCCCCTCATTCCTGGGTCATCACATGAACATTGTGCCATGCAGCAAAAGTATAAAAATGCTGTGCCATGCAATGCCTAGCTCATCAATTATATTGTTTAGGAAATAAAAAATTTGAGATTTTATGTCATGGCCTTTTTTCCTGTGGGAATTTGTTGATCTAAATTGTAACTACTATAGTAAACTTGGTCAGGTATAGATTTTGAGATTTGCAGATCTGTATTCAAGTCCCCCATTCCATTATAATGATATAACCAAGTGTTATCTGTATTTATAGCTTGACATATGCAAATGAAGCATGGAAATTTGGCAGGGCTTGGATTTATGAGTCTGCACTTTTGCATGGCCCTCAATCTTAAATAAATTCAATTAATACAGAAAATATGCAGATTTGAATATTTGCCAGTCTGTGGGATGGAAGAGAATATTTATAAAACACTGCTCTTGAAAGAAGTAGAGTTTAACCACTTTGAAGGTAACTTTGATATTGTATTCATGATCACCATTAGGTAGATCTGGAGCTCAAGGCAGGTTACTCCTTGGTGATGGCTAGAGATTTTTTGTCTGTTTTTAGTTTATGCATATTACCATAATATATTTACTCTATTCAAAGATGGTGAAGGAGCTTGCAAGCCATTATTTCTTAAATGTACATATGTACTAGTTAGATTCTGATATTTTTTACTGATCAGATGTATTTCAACATGACCCCCTAACTGTATATTTAATCTTTCTACTATGAATAATGTTGTAATAATGACTAAACATTGGATTGTCTCATATTTTTAAACATTTTTTGTTAAACTACTGTTTAAATACAAAAACAAAATAATAAAAAAATTGACAATCCTACTGTTTGTTGGTATATGTAAACACCTATAAATAGATCCTGTGTAATATTACATTTATGATAAACTAAACAGTGTAAACACTAAAACAGTATTTTCAAAAAACGTCAGAGCACACCTGCTTTGCTAAAGATTTATGGCAACAAATCATTTTCAATGGTTGTAGTTGAATATTGAATTGAGACATCTGTATGTGTTTTATTATTCAGTATTTATACTGACAAGAAGATTCAACCTGGTTTTATTTAGTTTTTCATAGGATAAATATTCAAGTTGTCAATATTTACCATCAATTTTATATTACTTAGTAAAAAGGAGCAATTTGTTAACATTAAACATCACTAACAGCACTTTGTGAAGTGAAGTGTATATGTTTTTGTAGCATTGGCAGGGAGTTTATAATCTAGCTTGGAAATGTCAAATAGGCTTGTGATTATTGACTTATAGGGACCACTGTAGTTGAAGAAAAAAGGCACCAGTTTGTGAAGTATATAACAAAGTAACAACATTAAGCCGTGGAGGTCAATTTTTTTTTGTGAAAATCAGAATTTTTGAAGAATTTGAGCACTGTGTAAATCAGGTGCTCTAAGTTAGGGCATTGTCATAAATAGGCTACACTAATGTAAATATTTCACTCCACCAGATTAGAGCACACACAGCTGTAAATCCTGCTTTAGACACAGCAGATATCAGTGTGAGGAGTATCCAAACCAAGCTTTACAGATGAGACAGGGTCCTATGAGCCAATAGGAAATGTGAACGTCATAAATCTTATAATGCGTGGGAAGTGCAGGAACAACTGCCCAAAACTGCAGCTTCAAGGAAACATTATATATATATATATATATATATATATATATATATATATATATATATATATAGAAAGTAATTGATTTTTGTATTAAAAACTACCAACTTGCCTGCCAAAAATGACAGCATGATATTGTGTTATACATTGTGTTTTCTGTCTGTTTATATACTATCTCTCTGTGTACCAGACATTTCTCTTTTTACACCACCGGTGTCTTTTTAGACTTTTTAAAAAATATGGAATAATTCAGTAAACTAGTAAAAATATAATATTTTTTATTACATCCAATTTGTATTTTTTATTTCTAAACTAATAAAGAACAATATATTCATTTTAAACTGCAAACATGTAATTATTTTTAATATACATAAAGATCATAACAATATACAATCAATAATTTGACATCATATTTCTATATACAAAAACAATAAACTATAATTTACACATAAATAAATGTCATGAAATCACAAATATAATAATAACACATTAAATATATCCATATTCACTGATGTTGTACATCCCCCTTAATTTCGAAATATACAGAACATTTTATCACATTTTTATTTTTGTAAAATTACAAAACCTCATTACATTACAATATTTTTAGCAAATACTCTCCCATCATCTAATAGCTCACCTTGGCTTTCTGTTTGTTTCAAAAACACTTTAATCTGTAAATGATTTTTACATCTCGAAAATGCCACATATAGTTGACCATGTGCAAATACTGGTTCCTCCAAAAACAGACCAACAGAAAGTTTGACCTTGTGATTTATTTAAGGTCATGGCAAATGCCGTAATAATTTTGAATTGTCTTTTTAGTAGTACAAATGGCAAACTACTTCCGCTCGGAGCCAAATCTATCCTTGGAATAAAAACTATTTCACCTTTATGGGCACCATTCAGAATTGAATGGTCTTTTAAATCCTGACCAATTAATCTGGTCCCATTACAAAGTCCTTTTTTGGGTTCATATTTTGCAGTAACATAACGATTGCCCCTTTTTTCAGCTGCACAATATGTGGTAACATTGCAGATGGTGTTAATGAATTTATAAATTAAGTTTAAAAGTTTGTCTCACTTTGTTTGTCATGAGCTAGTACACAATATGCACTGTAATGTTTTTTTGGCTCCATCTATTAATTCCAAAATGTCATTATTCAAAAGCAATGCATCTTTATTTTTTTATGTTAATATGACTTTTTGTGCAAGCTCTGAGTAATCATTGCTCATTATTCCATTTTGCAGTATAGCTGATATTATGGAATCCTTACAAATCATTGAAGATGGCATTTCAACAGTATCCTGTGGTAAATTTGCTATTACTTCTGTTTTGCCTTCACCAATTTTAATTGACCAATCACTGAATTGATTTTGGTCTTCCGATCTCATATTTTCTCTAATTTAAGATGGGTTGATTCTTTCCATAGTAGACTTGACTTTAATAATGGACAAAAACAGGTGATGTTTGCCTAAACCCCCCCCTAACAACATAACCTTCCCCCCAAAAGGTAAATCATTAGTAATTACTTCACGTAACAAACAATCTGTACATTGAAGTGCATGGCAAGATATCATTGTTGCCTCATCAATTATAATTAGTTTACTTTTCCTTAGATTTTTTTACTTGAAATTATGTCATTCTAATATCTGACACTGATGTATCCAAAATGGGAACTGGAAGTTTAAATCCATTATATACAGTTCTACCACCTTCCAACAAAAGTGCAGCAATTCCACTAGTTGCAATTGAAAGTACAATTTCGCCTTGACCTCTAATTAAATTCATCAATAAATTATACAAATAATTTTTTCCCGATCCACTGGGTCCATCTAGAAAAAAGTAACGCTCCTTGACCATTTCGTGATCTAGTGCTTGTTGTATGACTTTAAATGCTTCCAATTGCAATTTATTCAAAGTTGCATTTTTTTCTGTACTTTTTGTTGTTCAACATCAGAGTCATAGTCTTCATAGTTTATTTCCTCTATAATTCCTAGCTATAGCAGATTAAAAGTGGCACAACTTAAGGCAAGCCAAAGAAAGACCTCTTGAATTTCCATTAATCCTTTAAATTCTGCCATAGACTCACTATAATGTTTCAAAAAGTCTTCACACATATTTAATTTAAATTTGTGCCACAAAGATAATGCATTAGGTACATTACAAAATATACAAATAAATGAAAGCTGTTCCCTCATCTGCCTAGGCATTTGACATAATGCTGCTTCTTCTAGACATCTCTCCCACTCTGTATAATCTACAAGGAAGTTTCTATGTCACGCAGCTAATTGAAAGGTATCATAAACTATCAGCCTTATTAAATTATTATTCGGTAAATTTAAAAGGGCTCTATTTAAGCACACAGCATATTTTTTTACAGAAGTTTTTAGTTAGTGAACCTCTTTTCAAAAGCAAGGTCTTCACTAACTAAAAACTTCTGTAAATTAAATTTGCTGTGTGCTTAAATAGAGCCCTTTTACATTTACCGAATCACAATTTAATAAGGCTGTATGTCATTCACAGTTCTCAGATGTTCAAAACTTTGTGCACCAGGAACATTTAAAAGGAGTAAACATAAACAAAAACATTCAATGTCTCTTGGACTAACAGTACAAATCCTTGGAAACATTTAAATCAAGCAGTAAGTGTCGTTTCTCTATTTTCATTTTGGTCAAGAGCATTTCTTTCATCAACAGCATTAAAATAAACTAAGTGTCTTTGTGGCAAATGAACAGCTAATTGATAAACTGCATGTGAACGATCATGCATTTAAAATTTCAGAAGGCGCCACATTGCTTCTGGAGCACATACATACTGAGCATCTAAATTACATGAAAGTTAATCATGTAAAGTTTGATTGTCTTCTTAGTTTTGTCCACTTTGCACAACTACAGATGCTGCATCATATCCTTTAATTGATTTGATTGAAGTGCAAGATTCAACATTTATGTGTGCATTGTACTTCATCAGCAAATGTGGATTATATGGAACAACATATCAATTATCTACAATTTTTCCACGAACAACTGCAGTTTGACCTTCTCTTCTTCGATGCAAAGGATATCCATCACAATTTGCAAAAGTTTTTACTCTAAATTTAGGGAATCTTTAGTGCATTTATTATGTTTCATAAATGGTCACTAAGGATTTATATCTCCACATTGGCCAAGAATCATGCGATGTGTAACAATTTCATAAAGTGTAGCATTGTTTTGTGGATCTAGTAGTTCAGCAATATTAGCTGAATCCACTCAATCAGCAGAATTCAATTTATCTTTTTCTTGAAGGATTAAAAGAATATGTACATGTGGAAGGCCTCTTTTTTTAATTCTTTAGTAGAAACATAAGCCACAAATTTACCAAATAAATTACTGAAGGTTATGTCAGATATTAATTCTGATAGCTTAATTTTGAAAACTCTAGCCACTGGTCTATCAGAAGCACTTTGTCCAGCTAGCAAATTATCCTCAATCTCTGACCATTGTGGATTGCGAGTAAATATAATAAATACATCCCGTAAGTGAGGTTGCAAGCTAATTTGCTATTCAATTGCCATCTTTTGGTGGCCTCCCAACGGCTTCCGAGTTACAGGCTTTAAGGAAAAATGATGGCGGTTAAACCTGCGAAACCCGCAAGCGGTCCAAGCAGGTTTAACCATTGCCTTTTTTTTCAAGCCTGTAACACGGAAGCCGTTCGGATCTTCTTCCCCCCTCTATCTTGCAAGCCTTGTGATCGGCGCCTTCGGTGCTCATTGTGAACCTCTGTCCCCTTCTAACTTGCGTTCCGCGCGCTGAGCGCCTTTGGTACTCATTGCGAGCCTCTCGCCCCTCTAACTTGCAGTCCTTGCTCTCATTGCAGGCTGTGGCAAGCGCTGTGAGCATGTGTAAGCCCGTAACTTTGCGAGCATTACAGACAAACTCGCAATTACGACAACTATTTATATAATATATTTTGATAATAAAAAGATGTGACAATTTTATTTATAACTTCAATCAGTAAAAATTTGTTTATTTTGTGTTCAAATATGATATAGTTATACACAATGTATCAGAGTATTTGTTCCTAGGCAATGTGGTTTAGATGATATATATTACCCTTTGAGTACTGGGTTGTGTGTTACCCTGGATTTTATAGCAAAAGATGGGCTTAATACTAACATATCAGATTTTTCAATTATACATATGTTGATATCGGACTGTTAAGTGTCAAATAATGATAACATTTCATCATTTTGTAGTGTTTTTTGTGCTATATTGTAACTTTAAATGCTTCTGGGGGATTTAGCAAGCATTTGAAAACTTCTTCTTTGGTACTCTTAAATCTTTCTTCTGCTTTTTGCAGTTACGGTAGTGCCCTGATTTGCGAGTGATCCGTAAAGTCTTATTAGCATAGAGTTTGGGTGTCAAAGTGTCAGGGAGTAACTCGTAATTTATTGGCAGTGCAAAACTCAATGGTAATTGTTGCCTGTTTTTTTGGCTTTGTCGTCGGCTTGCCTGGTAGCAGTGACCCGTAATAGTTCTTTCGCAATGTTTTAGGGATTAACATAGCTATGTAGGATTTACTGTGCTGCTACGGCACTTGTAACTTATTTTTCAGGGATTAGCATAGAGAAATCCATTTTATATTTGTTATATCACTTCCTGAAAGCTGGATCACAAAGGGTGGGTTTATTTACCAAACAGTAGATGGAGGGTTGGGGTTGAAATTAACATCAAATTCCTCCTTCTTCATAGGCCCAGAAGAAGACTGCCTGAATCAGGAAATGCAAGCAGTGTTCTCCAAAAATATAAATGCCCCTCTCCCACACACAACTTCTACTAATGTATCATGGTGCCTCTAGGGTCCAACAGATTTTTTTTCTTTGTAATAAAAAGTAGCTTAATGATTTTCCCCCTTAATTATTCTCTTAGTCAGACTGAACGTTGTGAAATATGCATATATTTTTCCTACACAGTGACCCTTTAATAACACTTGAATGGCATGCAGTGAATGTTTTAAAGTCCCTGAACTGAAGAGTCAGAGTTTTAACATATCTTCCAAAATATATTGGGAAAAATGGAAGGGTGGTTCCTCTTCCAAGTTACTAGCAGTAATGGTAGTTTAATGTGGTACATGGTAAGCATTTGTTAATGTAAGGTAGGATTACCTTCTATTGAATATAGCATTTGTTCATACAGTGTAGTTTTTATTTTTGGAATGATCTGGCATCTGGTGTAGTTTCAAATAGTGGATATATGCATTTTTTTTAATATTTTGTACACAAAAATAGTGTATAGAAGTTTTTTTTCAAATTTAGTTTTGAACATCAGATGCACTGACTGGACCTCCTAGGAGACATATCTCTGGAACCAGTGTGAGCTGCCAGCCAATAACGTTATTTTATTTATTTTCCTCCAGATTTTCCCTATTCTGGGGTTAGGACCTCTAGATAAGTTATTGCAGTATTCCATCACAACACCTGAAATGTTGGGGTTTATTGGATGTTTATATATTTTGTAGCCTAGCAGCTATCAAGTATGTTTTTTTGTGAAACCATGCCTCAACATTTATTTCCAGTAGGGTGCAATGGGCCAGGCATAGGACAGAGTTTGACAACTAAATATTGTCCATTTTAGCATTTTAGTAAGGCTGGATCCAATTTGTTTTATTTTTTATGTATGTATTATGCTGTTTAATGATTCACTTTATTGTGAGTCTTTCTCATTTGTTATATTTGTGTTGTAGGGAGCTTTCTGCCCTACCCAACATACTTAAACCATTGAAATGTAAGGGATTAAGGGAGGGGCTGTGATTTTGTAGAGTGGATTTTCCATCGATAGCTTAATAACTCAGGAATTGCTTAATTAGTGAATTAGTTTGGGAAACACTGACTATGGAATGATGCAAAAATCTCACCTTCGCTGCTTTGATATTACGACCCCATCATCGTTTCACCAACATCTTGAAAATAAGTTAATATAAGCTACGTGCTATATGATATGCTGATATGAGTGCTAAGTCCACCTATTTTGGAAGAATACCACCATTTGAACTATCATAGTATAGTTTGTATAACTCTTACTTTCCTCATTGTATTTTTGTTATTTATATTGCTTTATGATTGTATTAGTATCCAAGCATTACTTCTGTTACAATGTGCACACACCTTATTCAGGATATATACAGAACCAGATGCAGAATTTTTCAAGAAGATATTATTACTATAAAAAAAGCATTTGGACTCTTTTTTTGATAGTAAAAAAGATTGGTTTCAGTGTGTGTGAAAACTGTCCTAGAGATAATTAGGTTACACTAATGGGTAACATGTTGGCTCACAAAGATCCAGGACCCATTGTCTATATAGTGTTATTATTATTGGCAAGTCCCTATACAGAGTTCTATTTTCGAATTTAAGAACAAAATCTCCAAATCTCATTTACATTACAGTAAAAGATTCCAATGAGACCAAATGCTATTATGTAGTAAAGTCCTTAGTGCTGAAGAACGTGACATATATTACCCGTTTATTGATATTATGTATACAATAGTCTATAATATGCTGTTTACATTATAGTATGGAGTTAATTAACATTAATAGTAGCTATGAAGAAACGTTAAATGCTAGATTTTCAATACAAACAGCTGCAATGTTGGTGAATGTGTCTGCTATATGCAGTTCCATCCCTCTAGCAGTTTTGCTTTTATTTGTACAGTTGTAAACCATAAAAGTAGCTGCAAATGGCTCTCTGGCACACGGAACTATAATATCACAGCAAGTGACTGTGGACAAATGTTCCATAGGAAATAACTCTGACTGAAACCAGCTGCCTCTTAATGTCACATGAGTAAGTGTGCACTGCTGTGGATCGTACTGCTCATTCCAATTAGAAGTAAGTTACTCATTACAATGGGATGCGATAAGAGCTTTTCTTAGGATTATTCAGGTAAAATATCTGCTGCATATATGCTGGGTTACACAGCAAATGACTATTAAAAATGTAATCTTAGAGCCCGATTCAATTGCAAGCCTGCATCTCGTGGGATCCAGGCCGTATGTCTGCGGGCTCGCGTTTGTCTCCAATTCCGGTGCTATTCAACTGAAGGAGCACCCACGTTATGGGCCAAAAGTCGTCTCCGTAAACCATGCACTTCTCCATAGCAGTTCAGGGCGGGAATATGATCAATTAAGCAAGACCGTAACCTCCAATTTCGAAACAGCCAATAGAAAGTGAGAACACCATCATTATGGCAGTAAAACATGGAGGTTTCGTGTCAATCAATTAGGTTCGGGTGTCCTATATGCGATAAGACTCACAAACCCTCAAAATACAAAATTGTAAAAGTGAATGCCAATACTGTTCTAGTCCATGTGGGTGGCCTGATATGTATTAACTCACTGATTCCCAAGATCGACATAACCCCTGAAATGAAACATAAAAATAAATAGTTTTTACTGAAGATTTGCGAGCTTGAAAGTGTTGAGCAATTAATTCTAATGTCTTTCATCACTTTCCCTGTTATTTACAGAGCAGTATTGATTTTTTATTTGCATTTACAGTGCTGATGACAGGGGTTAAACCCCCTTGTGGGTCCTCTCGAGCTCCTACATTTGCCGTTTATGGGTATTTGCGGGCTTGGGGAATTGAAACAATTGAATAGCAATTTGCGATTTTAGCTATCGTAATTCTGGCAGAAGTGAAAGATCAAAGCCTTCGGGAGGCTGCAAGTTCTGGGTTTAACCATTGCAAAGTTTTCAAGCCCGTAACCCGTAAACCGTTTGGAGCTCGCAAAAAGACGCCAATTGAAAAGCAAATTAACTTAAAGCCTCACTTACGGTAACTTACAATTGCTCAATTGAATTGGGCTCTAAATATGCTCTGAAAAACTACAATTAGTCTGTTCTATGCTATATGACATATGGGTCTCTGTGTGAAATATAGATAAAAATGTATGCATTTATTGAGAAATAAATATTAATAAAAATATTGTTGATAATTATTTCAATGTTTAATATTAGTTGTATCCCAAATATTGATATTATCAGAAGTTCTTATGATAGTAGAGCAAGAGACTCTTCGGTTCTCCTGACTATTCCTCAATGGGAAAGTGATACATATAAAGAAGTGCTCTCGTGTTTACTGAATCTTAGATATAGTAGTAAATTAAATATGTAATATATATAAACTTATATTGACCACATATACTTTTAATCCCTCAAGTATCCAGGTTCTCAGTGAGTTGAGCTGCTTAATACAGTTCTCTCTGGTTGAGAAGTTTGGGTTGTGATTAAATTTATTTAATTAATTTAAACTGTGATTAGCTATATTGCTAATTATAACTTATATCTTATAGGTGGACATTATATATACATGGACATTGGATTCCTAGCTCAAAGACAGGGCCGTCCTTCCTTTGCTAAATGTTAATCTGTATTTATTATTTTTTGAACCTAATTTATGTACAGCGCTACGGAATATGTTGGCGGGTTATAAATAAACTATAATAAAATAATAATAGGTTCTTCCACTATAATAACACAGTTTTCGTTGTTTAAATTTCCACACAGTTTACTTTTTGCAATCATAATCTTTCTTCAGGAAAATGTTAAAAAAATTATAGTTTGTGGAAAAAGCCCTTGCCCTCAACTACACTACTCTACTGAAAATGTGATTGCCTCCTTCTCGGTATGATCTTTAGCATTTATGCTAGGAACAAGCTATGTCCATGAAATGGTTAAAAGAACTATAATTAATTTCCAACATCATCATGCAAGGTCTAGGATGGAGGTATAGCTTAATGGTAGTAAGGGGCTATGAGTGATTAGTTACTTATTAAATAGTTATTAATTATACTAGACTCTGAAGACCCTATTGGCTATATCTAACATAACCATTGAGTTATGCAATTAACTGGGGTGATCATTTTACTGCATATCTTTCTTGTTGGCTCTTAGCTGCCAAAAAATCTTTGTTTCTATTATTAATTTCACTGCAGGATTTGTTAGGGTAAAATAGGATTTGCCTTCTATTGAATTCAGTCCTTGTTTGTACAGTGTATTATTTATTTTTTTGAATGATTTGGCATATAGAGTGGTTTCAGATGCTGGATATATGCTCTTTTTTATTATGGACAAAATAGTCTATAGAAGTTATTTTAGTTCTGAGCATTAGATGTTTTACTGGACATCCTCAAGACATATTAGGCAATGAAGTTCTTTTACTTATATTTCTCCAGAGTCTCCCTATTCTGGGGAAGGACCACTAGATTTGTAGCCCTATTAAATTCCCTCAACGTTTAAAACTGTAGCCCGTAACGTAGACCGCAAGCCTTGTTGGCTATTAAATTGGGCCCGTAAAGCAACCCGCCAACAACTCGTGGGGTAAGGGTGAAATAAGGCTACGCGACATGGAAATTTGAACTGCGCACCCGCAAATCCTTTGATATGTCAAGCCCGTAACTGTTAGGTTCCAATCATGCTATTAAATTGCAACTAATTCACTAGTGTTCAAGCCCGTAACCTGCAAATGGGGCCAAAAAGCCAACGGGCACTAGAGAAGACATGCAAGGGGGTTTAAGTCCTATCTGTAGCACTGTAAATGCAAATATACACACACCACTGTACTTATAATTAAAGGGAAAGTGATGTTAGGTATTAAAAGTAAACCTCAACATTCTCAAGCTCGCAAATCGGCAATATACAATACATTATTTTAAGTTTAATTTCCGTGTTATATCGATCCCGGCAATCATTGTGTTAATACATATAAGGGAACTTGCATGGACTAGAATATCATATTTACTGATTTATTAATATTGCGTTATTTCTGGAATGCAGGTCCGATCAAAACTCGTAATTGAAGCCTGTATGTCTTTGAAATCTAACCTCCATTTTTCAGTGACATAATGATGATGATCTCTGTTGCCATTGGCTATCTCTAAACCCGTAACTACGGGTTTGACTAATTGATCATGTTCATGGCCGCACATCCAACTTTCGACAAATAGTTTACGGGTTTGCGTTTCAAGCCCGTAACTCGCAGCATGGTCTAATTTAATAGCTCTGTAACGCAGCCGAATTTGAAGCCTGCAGCCTTTGCATGCTTGCTGATGCCGCTACCGGCTTCAAATTTAATAGGGCTGATTGCAGTATTGAATCACAACATCTGAAATGTGGGGACTTTTATTAAAATTACATTTTAATTGTATGTATATCACTTCACATTTACTCTAATCAAGAAACAACAAAACAACATAAAATAAAAAAAAAGGGCGTCAATCACCGTTGAGTGAAATAAAAGATAAAGTGAGTGAGAGAGAAAGATAGAGAGAGAGGTATAAAGCAAGGAAGTAAGACAAACACGCAGAGAAAGAGACACAAAGAAGATGGATCAGTGGGGTGAAGGAGACTGAAAAAGAGTGAGACAGGGAGAGAGACAGAGTGTGAGAGACAGACACAGAGAATGAGACAAAAACAAAGACAGAAATAGAAAGATTGATACAGACACACGTGATACAGAGAGATACAGAAATAGATGCGGCTACCTACATAATTGCATATGATAGTTAATATATTAAAGATAGTATTTATGTACTTTTACTTTGTAAACACATTTGCCAGTTAAATTTTTTTTTTTTTAAAGAGCAAGCACTATAAACATGGGATATAAGTCTTCAGGCATATAAAAAAGAAAGCTTTCTTTGCCTCTGTCTGCCTCTACCTAAAAAAAAAAACATTTTGTATGAAGATGTTTGGCTTTCATTAAAAGCCAATCTCCCTCATGTGGATAAATAATTTAGGCCTCTATGTAAATCAAGTACTGCCATGGATTAGCTGTGGGAGCATTTTTCCCTAAGTTTTACACTAATGTAAATCTTTTACTCCCCCAGGTTAGGGCACTCAACACCCAGTGGCAAATCCTGCCTTAGATTTCTGTGTAGGGAGAAGCTAAACCATTATGTCAAACAAACCCAATTCGTTTCTATGAGGAGGTTAGTAAGAACTTAGATCAAGGCAACTCAGTGAATGTAGTCATTTTGGATTTTGCAAAGGCTTTTGATTCAGTGCCACATGGAAGACTATTGTGCAAATTAAGGGATACAGGAATTGCAGTAAATATCTGCTCATGGATTGAGAGCTGTCTAAAATACAGGAAGCAAAGGGTTGTTGTAAATGGATCATACTCCGATTGGACTAATGTGGTAAGTGGGGTTCTTCAGAGTTCAGTATTAGGTCCTCTCCTTTTTAACATATTTATTAATGAATTAGAAATAGGATTGGAATGTATTGTCTCCATTTTGCTAATGACACTAAGTTGTGTAAGGTTATTTAATCAGATATTGATGTACTCATAAATTAGAGAAATGGGCAGCTAAATGGCAGATTAGATTTAATACAAATAAATGTAAAGATAGGCATTTGGGAAGGAGAAATAGCAATGCAATTTATAATCTTAATGGAGCAAATCTACGGAGTACTTGTGGAAAAAACACCTAGGTGCTGAATGTCAAGCAGCAGCTGCAAAGGCAAGTAAAATGTTAGCATATATTAAGAAGGGTATAAAAGCAAGGGGAGCAAATATAAATTCGGCCACTTTACAAATCCCTAGTATGCCCTCATTTGAAAATATGGAGTACCATTTTTGACACCACTTCATAAAAAGGAAATTTTAGAGCTGGAAAAGGTACAGATAAGGGCAACAAAACTAATAAGGGGAATGGAGGGGCTAAGCTACGAAGAAATAAACTAAATTTCACTGGAAAAAAGGCATCTAAGAGGAGATATCATTACCTTATATAAATATATCCAGGGTCATTAAAAAGATTTGTCAAGTGAACTTTTTTTGCCAAGAGGTTTGCAACTGACAAGTGGACATCCTCTTTGAGGCTAGAAGTAAAAGGATTCCACCTTAAAGAAAGAAAAGGACTCTTCACAGTAAGGGTGGTTAATCTGTGGAATATCTACCAAAGGAGGTGGTGACAGCGGATTCAATAAATATCTTTATAAAGAGACTGGATATATTTCAAAATAAAAAGGTTATTCAGGGTAATCCTGGATAATTAGGGCCTCATTCTATTATCGGCCGCAGCCGTTGCGGGGCCGCAAGGACCGGCCGCAAGCTATTCGGCTATTCTATTCCCTTACGGCCGGGGATTCCGGCAGGCTTGCGGCCGGTGCCTTGCTATCTCTTGCGGCCGATCGCGCCGGAGGAAAGCCTTTGATCTAAAACGGCCGCAAGAGATTTGCAATTCAATTGCTCCGGGAAACCTCTCTGCAAGGCTAAAAACGAGCCGCAGTTACTTGCAGGAAAAAGGTCTCGCTAGCACCAATTAAGCACATAAAATAGCTCAAATAAAGCCATCCTGCACTTTGAGAAGACTATAAAGGGATTTTAGGTGTTAGAAAAAATAGCACATAATTATCCTGTACTCAAATCCGTAAAATATTTTATTTTTAATATCCGTAAAATATACATGTAAAAAGTCCAGAGTGCTTGGAGCACCTCAGACACCCCCCCGCCGCAGCCGGCAAATAAACAGTTAATTTGAACTCGGGTTTGGGCAGATGTGCAAGCTTGAGAGTGGGTTCCTTTTAATCCTCATGTCCCCCAATATGATCCCTAGCATTTACAGAGCTGTACAGTGCAGGCTTGAATTTATTTTTCAGTTTTTATATTTCACAGATTACGGCCGGTTCCAAGATATGCGGCCGGCCGTAAAAGGAGATCCTTGCGGGGCCGTATAATAGAATCGCGAGTTAACTGAACCCTCGCAAGGAATCGCAGCCTTACGGCCGATTTACGGCCGATAATAGAATGAGGCCCTTAGAGAGGGTGTATTATCCAGGGAGGAGTCCGATCGCCAGTATCTGGGGTCAGGAAGGAATTTTATTTGTTTCCCCTTTTGAGACAATTGGCAACGTTTCACTGGGGTTTGCTCTCTGTTTGCTTCCTCTGGATCAATTACCAACTCATCTGCATATCTGTACTTGATGACTAAAGTATTTTTTCAACCTTAATTACCATGTAATTGTGCAACTTTGTAACTAATAAAACTGTAATTTATTGTCAATGCAAAATTCAATGGAGAGTTTTGCCTTGCTTTTTGACAATGTCGTGCAGTTCACTCGTAGCAGTGACTTGTAGTAATAGTGCTGTTACAACACTCGTAATTGCCTTTGGAGAGATTTACATAGGGCTCATAATTAGCTTCTATTCAAAACAACAGTCTGATTAAACTAATTTAACAAGCAAAAATATGTTTAAATATAATATTCCTGGTCATATTTTTACATTATATGAGCCTCATTTAATTGCAAGACTGTAATTACCTGTAACCCGACATTTTGGCTGTGGGTCACATTTTTTCACAACATTTGAATGTATTCAATTGTCTCTAACCCGTAATAACAGACTCACAGCAACTCGTAAGTAGCATTTCAGGGGGCATGATCGTGTGATCTGGCAATAATTAAGCAAGCTCGTAAGTTACTTTTTAGACAGAGCCAATAGTAAATGAGACAGTCATCATGACGTCAGTAAAACAGGTTACAATTAACCTGTGATTGTAGGCTAAGCACTAATACACGCAAATAAGTAATGTTTGCAGAGCAGGTTGCACTCAAGCAATCTTGAAATACATTAAAGCATCTGTTTAAGTCCATGTGGGTGACCTGATATGTATTGACCCCTTGATTTCCAGGATCGATATATCACAGAAATAAAAGTTACAAATATTTTTATTTTTTATTGCAGATTGCGAGCTTGAGACTGTTGTGCAATTAATTCTAATGCTTTTCATTGCTTTCACAGATTTTTAATATACAGTAGTGTGTGTTTATTTGCTGCTGAAGTTATATGAACATGTGTTTAACCCACTTGAGAGTCCTATCTAGTACTCATTTAATGTTTCATAGATTTGTTTTTGACATCCTGTAGTGCTTTTGAGCATGTAACTCGCAATTGGAATGCCAGTTGAATAATAGTAACATTTACGGGCTACATTACAGGTTCAAGTAATTGCGATTTGGCCAATTGAATGATTCTCTAAAGCAGTAAAACAGAGATGAAATTGGTATTTAAAGTATTTTTAAATGCTGAATTACACAAGGTTCTACTAAAAATAGACTGATTATTGCACTTCAGTGGAAATTAGTAATTTAACTCATTATCTACATGCTCTCACACTCACATTACACCACTCCATCCAAAAGTTCATCTTTGATTTCCCCTTCCGCTGTATTTTTTTTTTTTTGGAGAGAAAGAGTTAAATAGTTCAGGAGGTAGGTCTTCACAACATTGTTACTTTAGCCAAGTTCTGGCTGTCAGCAGAAAACATTTAGAAGCTGTCAGAGTACAGGGAAAAAAACATGGAAATAATAAGCTTGTCATTGATCTGAGGTTAGTTTTGCTGGAACCAGTGGACTATATTGTAATATCCAAACATGGGGAGGAAACTCCTCCTTGTCCCCCAAATGGACACCTATAGAAGGAACCCATGGCCACATTCACAAGGAAGTCAGTAGAAGAGTATTTTAAATCAATATCTAATCATAGGTGGGAAATAGCTGTCCAAGGTGCTGAAGTGCTACAGCAGTTGATGTAATTTCCCATTTATTATTATTATCCTTTATTTGTAACGCGCCAACATATTCATACATTTAACCCAAAAATATGATTATGTGTATTTTGTTGTAGCCATCCCATTACTTTAGTATTTGCATATCATGTTGCTTGGTAATAAAAAAAAAAAATCCTAATATTACAGAACCACTATATGATAAAAAATATATATTACAAGCATGCAATTTTTTTTATTAAACTATACCAACATTTTAGAATTGAAATAAAAGTTGGGCAATCATCATTTAGATTTGTTCCCATTCATATTTTGTTTTAGAATTGAAATCAGTAAGTTACTTTGCAATTGAATTTCTTTCATGCATTGCATATTTACATTAAGGCTTCTCCAGCTCTCTTACAAGATCTTGTTGGTACCTCATTTTCTCTGTAAGCTCCATATTATTCGTCCTTGATTTATTGATACTGGTGTAGTTTGATTCTTTATATTGCCACTTTCCAGGTTTAATCCTTTATTTTACCATTTTTAAGTTTTAGACTAAAAGTTTCTTTATTGTGTTACAAACCCATACTGTTTTTTTTCTTTGTTGTGTCTATTAGCTCTTAATGATCGTCATGCTGTTTGTTCATTTCTAATTATACCTTTTAATTGTCCACTAATTTGTAATGTGTGCTGTTATTTAGTAGTACAATAAAGAAAAGTATGGAAAGCTATTGACAGGTACTTAGAACACTGTTATTTTTTATTATGGGTTAAGGAAAATCTTACATCTGACCCAGCCAATGCCTACAGTTAAACTACCACAGGGTGCTCAAATATTCCATCTATTTACCCTTTCAACTGTAAATGGAACATGAACTTCATCATACTGCATTGTGTTAATAGATATTCTAACAATTAAAGGGCATGTTAAAGTATTTTCATTTAATGAATTATTTTCCGCTGCCATTCATATATACTAATGTGCTAATGCTCAGTCACCATTTTTCCTCAGTTTCGTATCTCAAACTGATAATCATCTCCAATAACTTGAATCGATATGGCATCATTTGTTGATTACTTAACCTAGTAACATGATGAAGGATGGGGTTCAGCACATCTGTAGGTTGTAAGTCTGCGAGTTTCAATCCCACAAAGTGCTTTAGGGAAAGCACTATGGGCACTATGGATTTGAGGCTCAAAGACAGGGCCCTCCTTGCCTTGCTATTTGTTAATTTGTATGTATCTTTGTCTTGAACGTATCTTATGTACAGCGCTATGGAATATGTTGGCGCGTTATAAATAAACAATAATAATAATAATCCGTAAGAGGAGTCACCGTAGTTCCACACAATTGAAAGTAGATTATGGTTCATGTGGCAACAAGCTATATGAATGATGTATCAAGTCCCAACTCCAAGCAATGATAATCCACAATAGTACATAACAAATCCTTATGGAAAAACTTTGGAATTTATTACCGTATTTTTCGCCGTATAAGACGCACTTTTTCTTCCCCAAAACTGGGGGAGGAAAGTTGGTGCGTCTTATACGGCGAATATACATTTTCACACTGCCTCTGTCCTCTTGATTTCACCCCAGCGCTTCCTACCAGCATCGCGTCGGCCGGTGCGTCCTAGTGACGTCACACACGCAACGCTGCAGTACACGTGGAGTGCTGGTAGGAAGCGCTGGGGTGAGATCAAGATGGCAGAGATCAGAAGGAAGGTGAGGATCAGGGGGATCAGGGGGGTCAGGGAGGATCAGGAGGGTCAGGGAGGGTCAAGGGCTCCCAAATGCTGCAGTATATGGATATGTATGTGTATGTATGTATGTGTATGTATGTGTATGTGTGTGTGTATGTGTGTGTATATATGTATGTATGTGTATGTATATTTATGTGTGTATGTATATGTATGTATGTGTATCTATAAAGGTGAGGATCAGGGGGGTCAGGGAGGATCAGGAGGGTCAGGGAGGATCAGGAGGGTCAGGGAGGATCAGGAGGGTCAGGGAGGGTCAATGGCTCCCAAATGCTGCAGTATATGGATATGTATGTGTGTGTGTATGTATGTGTGTGTATATATGTATGTGTGTGTATATATGTATGTATGTGTATGTATATTTATGTGTGTATGTATATGTACCGTATGTATGTGTATCTATATATATATATATATATATATATATATATATTTGTGTGTAATGTAGGTGTGTATCTGTGTGTAAAGTGTATTTGTGTTTGAGTGTATTTGTGTTTGATTCAGATTTTTTTTTCTTCTTGTTTTCCTCCTCTAAAAACTAGGTGCGTCTTATCTGCCGGTGCGTCTTATAGGGCGAAAAATACGGTACATTTATTGGCATAGAGTTAATTTACTTTCACCTGCTTCTGCGTTGAAAAGCTATGACAAGTCTGGAATAGCTATTAAAAAGTTAAGATAATAAAGAGAGATCCACACAATTAGAACTATGGTATACCCAGTTGTAACATATGGATGTGAGAGCTGGAGCTAATGACAACGGAGTGCTCTAGATTTGATGCCTTTGAATTGTGGTGTTGGGGAAAACTGCTCAGAGTCCCTTGGTGATCCAATCAATACTACAGGAAATGAAGACAAACTGTTCATGAGAAGACTTCTCCAGAGAAGACTCTGATGCTGGGAAAGATTGAAGTCCCTCAGAGAAGGGTGTGACAGAGGCTAGGATGAATAGATGAGGTCATTGAAGCAATGTAGATGAACTTGATGAAGCTCAGAGGGGCAGTGACTGACCGATGTGCCTGTAAGACATGACCAAACAACAAAACAATAACAACAAATTATAGTGCAGAAAAGTTCCAGTAGTTACCTCACTTGATTATGGCCAACCAATAACAAACATCTTCATTCTATACAAGTGCATGTCTGTCCCTAGTGGTTTGCTGTACTAGTGCAATCTGGATATCACCATCATGCAATGTCATTTTACAAGTCAACTGAAGAAGGCTGTGGCATCAGAATCTCTTTATCTCTTTAGAGGTAGAAACATGGCAGATTGTTTATTTATTTATTCCAGTTTGGTCATTTATAGTTTCATTAAAGGCAGATTGTACACCAGCCTTCAGTTCAGCAATATTGTAAAGCTATTTTAGTAATTTACTAGAACGTTATGTGCTGTTTATGTTATTTTATTTTCTTAGGCTTAACATGCACCAAGATAGAGCAATTTCTTGTTTTAATACTACTTTATTTTAAAATTCCTTCTTAGTTTTGTTTGGGAACTAACAAATGAGCTCTCAAAATACAAATATGTCTGATCATTCCTAAAAATGTTGGTCTTTGGTGGAATACGTGTATTTATTATTTGTTCTCAATATTAGACATATTTTATAGAGCAAAAATGTATCTGGTAAACATAAAAATCGTTAAAAAAAAATCTTGCTTTCTTCTGCAACCTTTACAGTCTTAAAGCCTTTTCCAATCAATGTATAATCAATCAAATATACAATAAAACATTACATTGCTATTTTATTATTGGGCAGCCAAACCATAGTCGTGACCTCGTCATAGTAATTAGAAACTAATGAATGAAGCTAAGCTTTTAATTTCACCCAGTGTCCCAATTAGTTTTATATATTTAACACATTTCCAATATTCTTGTGTTTCCATGTAAGAAGATGCATTGGGTTTCAATAAACTTGGTCTTAAATCTTATATCTCTGCACCATAAATAATAACTTATTGATTGTTTACACTATATAATATTGAAGCCTGACAAACAAACAGTATAAATCTTAAAATAGTCAGTAGAAATTCTAATAAAGATAACAGACGTAAAATAATTACTTTTTGTATAAATACAATGATTACATCTGCTTTACACATGAAAATTAACAATTTTCCTTAATGTTTTATGTGAGCTTATGTGTACCAAAAATACCACATTAAATAGGTTTGTAAAAATGTTAAAATATTCAGACAGAGAATTATGTTTAGGCTCAGATTACGCACATCGATGTCCTGGTATGTCTATATATTGCATAGCGGTGCAATCATATACTTAAACAATAAAAAAAGAAAAAGAAGCATCCTTCAAAGTATGCACTCATGAACACATGAAGCTGAATGCAGTTTCCAATTGTGTTAAAAAGTAACTTTTAATTAAGCCTCCATAAAATTCCACAAATAGAATAAAATCAGACCAGAGCTTATAAAGTGCATTGATACTATATTACCTCCTAAATTATATATTATGTCCAATAAGTATCAGTGATGGTTATTGATTGACTTATCACAATGTATATTATAGTATACTAGCCACTTGCCCATCAAAAATGACGGGGCAATAACATTTGAAGCCATGGGAATGCTGTTTGACACACAATGTAAACCTTTTTGTACTCTGAGGACCTTCGGCGCTCATGGCGAGCCTCTCCTCTCGTCTACGTTTGCTCCTCTGAGCACCTTCATAACTCATTATAAAGAGAGATATATATTTATCTATATTTAGTTAAGCACTAATGAATTAATTAGTTCTTGAATAAATTATTATACTTTACCTATTTGTAATTAATAAAGCCAGCAATCAATAGGCTGAAGAGCTAACAATCTGTTTATATTTTCCATCAGCATACAATGTACAGTTTGAGTGTTGTTGCCGTGATGATAAAGTGTAATGAATGTCCCAACTGTGCATTAGAAATAGGCTGCGTGTGCGAGGGAAATCCCTTGGTTTAGTTGTGTAAAGCTCCATTGTAGATTCGTAATGTCATTAATGAGTTACGCGGCTCGCAATCATTTTCCGTAATTTATAATAGTGTATTTTGTAGTTTGTGTAAGTGCTACTCGTTTGGAAGTGTTTTGCGCGGTACAGGTTCGTGTAGCCTGGTTTTCATTTTTGGGGGCGGCCATTTTTTTCTCGCTTAGGCTATTTTTGTGTGGCGAAAGTCGTCGAAATTGCCTTAAGTTCGCGTTCCACCTCACTCCCAGACGTCCTGGCTGTTCCCTCGTGCTGTGGGTGAGGTTTCAATCCAGAAATAATGCAATATTAATAAATCAGTAAATATGATATTCTAGTCCATGCGAGTTCCATTATATGTATTAACACATTGATTGCCGGGATCGATATAACACAGAAATTAAACTGAAACAAAAGTTTTGTATATTGCAGATTTGCGAGCTTGAGAATGTTGTGCTATTAATTTGAATATCTAACATCACTTTCCCATTCATTATAAGTACAGTAGTGTGTGTATGTTTGCATTTACAGTGCTACGGATTGGACTTTAACCCCTTGCGGGTCCTTGCGTGTACCGTTGGCTTTTTGGCTCCATTTGCGGGTTACCGGGTTGAATGCCAGTGGATTCGTATGAATTTAATAGAGTTTTCGAAAGTAACAGTTACTGCCTGGACAGATCAAAGGATTTGCGGCCGCTGAGTTCAAATTTCAACATCCTGTAGGTTTTTTTCGCCCTTAACCTGCAAGTCGTTAGCAGGTAGGGGCCCATTTAATAGCCATAAGTCTTGCGGGCTACGTTACAGGCCATGGTTTTACACGTTGAGAGAATTTAATAGGGCTGCTAGTTGCAGAGTTTCAGGACAAGTTACCGGGTACCAGGACAAGTTGCAGAAAATAAATTCTGAAAAATAATAAATACCACCTTTGGTCTAAATGAAACACAGAAAGGCATATTTATCCCATACAGAGCATAACTTTATTTTTCTGGTGAAGTATTTATATATTTAAATCACGAGTTAAAACCAGCCCCTTCCTTGGGTAAATGTGCATTTCATTCCTTATACCCTCTTTGAACGACCCCACATGGGCCATGGTTTTCTACAGGGACTTGGTGCCCTCCTGTCTTCTCTTTAACTTAGGTACCAAGGAGTTTACGGTCTGGGTTGTCAGTTACCTCTGGCAGGATCTGGGTACAGCATCATGGGGTGCTTACAAAGTATACCTGCTGGAGACATAGTGTATGGGCGAGAGATCTTTGTCCATAACCCATGTGGGGAACTTGGAGTCCAGCATGTACAATGTTAGAGTTACAAGGTGCTGGGGTTGGATTACAGGCTTGGGGTGAACACAGTGGTAGGGACTGGTGAGTTCAGGGCACTAGGTAGTTGAGTTTACACGTTCCCTAGTGATGATTTGTGAGGGTTCCGGGATGTACTCACTTTTTGGGGCCGACCAGGACTTCCTTAAGAGCCCTAGACAGTCTGGCTCCTATTAGAATGAATGGTGGTTATGAACAGTGAGTAAGGTCAAGCAGTCATGAATCAGCCAGTGGCCATATTGTGTTTGGACAAAGTTCATGGCTCATGCTGTGGAAGAAAAGGTTTGGGGCCCACTTGTTATTGATATATTGTTATGTTGTGGTCTAGGGGATAAAGTATTATAAGTTTATCCCTTAGCATATTCCCATACCTCCCATGTTTAGGCTCATTGTAATGAGTATCCTGTGAGGGATCTAATGGGATATATTGGTTATATGTGGGTGAAACATTGTGTGTTATATTTGTAAATATGAATGTATGTTATTATATTAGTATGTTATTATATTGTAGAGGGGAAGCCCGTTGAATATAGCCAAGCCTCCTTTGTTCCCAAAGGCCTGTTAATCCCATTAGCTAAATGTCCAGCAGTACTAACAATGGGGAGCTCACAGCTGGAGAGCAGACAGGCAGGTACCCAGAAACAATGGATTGGCCTGAGGCTTCTCAGGCTTCCTAGCATGGGCACAGGAGAGCCAAGGCATGCTTTCCCCTGGAGATTCAGAGCCCAAATGAATTAGTTGGCCCGGCCTAGTGGGCGGACCTGGGAGGGGACTATTGGTTCACACACAGTTCCCCTTCATGATTCGCCAGAGGTCATTTGGGGCTGGCTAAGGGTAGCCACTTCCCGCATCCTTGTGTGATGTGGTTAAATATGCTGTTCTGAAATAAAACATGGTTCATAATTTTTATCAAGACTTTGTGTGCAGGTGTATTATTGACCCAGGGGCATATGCTGGTAGAGGAGATCATTTCTGACTCCCTTCCAGGTTTCCCAGGCACACTACCAAAAGCTGGGACTTATGCTCTTGCATCTACAAAGACTGTCCATTGGTCTGGAGCCACCCAAACTTAGGTCTAAAACCTACAGGAGATAAGAGGAGTAGGATCCTCTAGACTCCATCATCATTGTAGGTTGTGACACAAGCATCTCTTAATTTGTGCATGACCACAAGACAAAGAATTAAATGAGTATCACTTGCAAAGCACTTGACGCTTAGCCTTTGCCTGTTGTAGTGTTTCAAATGCTGTTTTGACAGCCTTGTTAATTATATTGATGGCTTAATCATGTTCTTGGTATTAACCCTAAAATATTTGTATTGGCCCAATGTAACTGTTACACCTTAAAACACATACTGAACACAAAATAAACTCACAGAAATTATAAAAACTATCCTGAGTTTGGTAGGCTCAACTTACTTGGTAGGATGTGCTCTTGGAAGCCTGGGGTACATAACAGGGCCTGAGGCCCAATATTACACAACAACATAGTGATAGAAGTGTCATAGTTACTTAAGGCAAGTCTCATGACCATTGTAATAGTCCTTGGATTTGGTAGCCACATGGGCTGGTGTCCATCCACATCCAATGGTCCATAAAAAGAGTCAATGAGTCCATAACAGAATGCTTTCTCCAAATAACAATTTTTTACTTATAACTTTATCCCTAAAGAAATCTGATATTTGGATGAAAAGTGTTGGCTTATTTTATTGTGACTGTATTTTATACATTGAAATATTAATTTGTTAATTACACTTCTATGGTTCATTTTTTCTCCCATTTATATGTCTCTTTAGGTTTTGTGTACAGTTTGATATCTTGAACAGAGCCACTGATTCAATATATTTATATCCTACTTTGGAAAACCAGATCCAAGATCCAAGTGGGACATTTTTCTTTCTTGAACATTTATATTGTTTTGTGATTCCTGTGATATATACTCTCTCATGTTCTTGATCCTGGTATTTTTCCATTGTAGATTTTTTTTTCAAATTGACTATTATATGATGGAAAGGTGGAAATTGAAAAAAAAAAAAAAAAATTCGTTTATAAAAATGATTTTTTTCTAAAAAATATAGTGTAAAAATCCTTTGTCGTGCATTTTTCTGTATGTAAAATAATTCAATGTTGGTGCGTTATAAATAAAGGATAATAATAATAATAATAATAATAATAATAGGTGAAATAACTAAGTAAAACCACCATATCAATGCAATATTGTAAAACCGGTGAAATTAACATGCAATGCCTGAATCTAGTCTGCGTACCTCTGTGTCCTTAATTCAACTCCTGCCTACATAGCGTTCAACAATGTGGCCATTCTACAGCATAATTACTCTTCACTTTTAGTGAAGATGTTTTTGTGTTACTAGGGCTGTGTTGCTTTATATAGTTTCTAAATGTTGTGAAAATGAGATTACATTCAGAAATTACAGATTTCTTCACTATTGTCCATACCCACATTATAGCTGCCACCTCAGTGCTGAGAATCATGTAGAATAGAAAATTGATGGCATTGGGTCTAAAGAATGGAAGAGGAAAATTAGCAAAAACAATAGTAAGTGTGCTTGTACAATTGGTGTAGATGTGTAGTTTGGCTTAGCCATGTCAATCATTCTTCATCACTAGTATACAATTAGATAATTATTTTTATTTTACCATTTTACAAAAAAAAATGTAATTCTAAACATTGAAAAAATAAATGCTGACAGAGCCGTTAGGCCATTTTTTCTTCCCATTCTGTTATGTATTTAAAAGTTTAGAAGTATAATCCTGAGTATACCCCAAACATTTTATTTGTCTCTACAATGGATCCCATTTAATTCCAAGCCCCCTAATTACCTTCACATTGCCCGCATGTCTGGGATAGAAATTTGTTACAGTTAGAGATGTATTTACTTGACTCAAGGCCGCAATTACATGCTCACAGCAAACCATGAACACGTAAGTACATTTCAGAGCATGATCATGATCAATTAAGCAAGCCGTAAGTTACAATTTAGACAGGGCCAATAGTAAATGAGACCGTCATCATGACGTCAGTAAAACATGGTGTTTATACTACAATTGAATCGTGTTTAGAAGTACGATTTACGGACTCGCGAATCCATAAATGTAGATATAAAAATGAATACATTAACTGGTCGAGTCCATGTGGGTGGCTTGATATTAACTCCTTGATTCCTGTAAATATAGCATGGAAATAAAACTTAAAAACAATAATATTTTATTGTAGGTTTGCGAGCTTGAGACTGTTGTGCAATTAATTCTAATGTCTTTCATTACTTTCCCAGTATTTTTAAGTACAGTAGTGTGTTTTTATTTGCTTTTGCAGTGTTTCGAACAAGTGTTTAACCCACTTGCAAGTCATATCTAGTACTTGAAGGATTTTTTGATACATTTGCTATTTACGGGTTTGAAGACAATTGCGGGCTTGTTGAATTATTGCAATTGAATATAGATTTTGTGTCTTTAGAACTGGTAACATTTACGGGGTTGAAATATCAGAGATAGGACCGAGTTACGTTTTTGACAACCGCAGTGATTTTAAGCCTGTAACTCGCAATTTGCAAGATTTAGCCAATTAAATATCTAACTTTTAAGGGCTCCATTACGGGCTCAAGTAATTGTGATCTAAAAAAATAATTTCATGTATCTTTTGTAAAGGTGCCAATTTGCAAATAACTACAGAATCTTACTCCTTCAACCTTCAAATCATCATCTGTGCCTCTAAGCTCCTTATTAGTGATGGAGAAAAGCTGCTCATCTCGTCAATCCGATTAGTTAGACGCAACATTCTGAGACATTATATATATACTAGCGACTTGCCTGTCAAAAATGACAGGGCAATAAAATTTGAAGCCATGGGAATGTTCTTTGAGACATAATTGAAACCGTTTTGTACTGAGAGGACCTTTGACGCTCATTGAGAGGCTTGCGCTAAACGCCTTTGGCGCTCATCGCATGTCTCGCAATGTGTACCTTTGGCGCTCATTGCGAGCCTCTCCTGTCTTGTCCTTTTGGTCCTCTGAGAGACATATATTTTTCTATGTATATGTAGTAAGTAATAATGAATGATTTCTTGAATAAATTAATATACTTTATTTATAGTTGATATGTGCAGCGAGCAATAGGCTGATGAGCTAACAATCTGTTTGTATTTTGTGTCTGCATAGAATATACATTTTAGGTGTTAGTGCCCTGCTTATAAAGTGTAATGAATGTTTGAAGTGTGCATTATAAATAGGCTGTGCGCGCAAGGTAGTGTATAGTGTAAAGCTGCATTGTATAGTCGTAATGTTATTAATGTGGTACGGTCTCGTGAGCATTTTCCGGCTTTTGTAATAGTGTATCTTGTAGGTCGTAATGTGATGTGTAAAGTGCTATGCGTCTTTCAGTGTTTTGTGCAGTCTGGGGTCGTGTAGCCTCGTTTTCATTTTTGCGGCAACCATTTTTTTCCTCGCTTAGAAGATTTTCTAGAATCGTCTAGATTGAGTTAAATTTGCATTCCACCTCACTCACAGACATCCTGGCTGTTGCCCCATGCTGTCTGTGATGTTTTTATAATTTTTTTGGGATGTACTTAGTTTGTTTTTTTTGTTTTTTGTTCGGCCGCTAATCTCGTACATTTTTGCGTCTCGTATCATTTTTTTTTCCAAGTCCCTCTGATCGCCTAAGTCGTACGCACCTCGCAATCTCCCATATTTTACTGTTCTGTTATGTTTCATTAATGTATCTAGTGATTTACATATTTGTTCATGAATATTTGTCCATAATTATGTATATTATGTAAAGTATATGTATAATACATACATATATTGTTTTGTCCCTTATCACTCTGACCTTCTGCATCAGACTTTTCACATACCTTCTTTTGTGATTTAAGATGCCCATTGCCCCATCTCCTCTACTCCAATGAGTCTCTTCTTTATTGTGTTTTTTACATTCCATACTGGTATTAATTAAACATCAGCATTGCTTTATACGTGAAAAAAACAAGTAAATCTTACTCGATCATTTATCATTTTAGCTTTTGTCTAATAAAATAGGTATGCCTGTAGTAAAAATGTGTACAGGACTATAAAGGAAAACTGGTAGTTATAGGGGAAAGACATGGCTGTCCAGCGGAGAAGCATTATAGGGAAATTCTATTTTATTTAGTATAGTCATTCCTCTATTTTAAATGATTTATCGAACAGAGAGGGGAAAAGAGTAATAATAACTAATATCCATAGTATAATGGAAATGGCCATTTCTAACTTGTTTTTCTGAACGCCACTCCTTTAGACAACAGGTGCCATTGTCCTGCTGAATTAACCTTCACTCAATATGGAAAAAAATGACGGAAGAACTAATGAGAACATTAACATTCACAGAACTTCCCTGGGAACCAACAAAGTGGGGCCTTACACTAAAGCTTTCATACTAATTAGATGAACATGTCTCCCAGGTGCTCGGCATTTATCTGAGAAAAGCAGGAGATAGTGTAAGAAAGAAGATATTTACACTGGGGGAAAGCCAATGAACTGTTGAACAGATTATAAAAATAGAGCGCTTGCTGAATCTTATTAAGCTTTCATGTAACCAAATGCTTTCCAGCAGAAGGATATTACAGTAAAAAATATAATATTATTTTTGGAAAAGAAACATAGATGCCAATAATCATTTTATTAATGTTATATCAATTCGTCCCTGAGGTGTCAAAACACTTACCGAGTATAAAGTAAAATAAAAGGTTATTGAAGTGTACTTCTATTAATTAAAAATCTGAATTGTATTTTCCTGCTGTATTAAACAGAGGGTTATAGCAATAAGTACATTTTCTTTAACCTTGCAGTCTTTTGAGTATTGAGAATAGGGCACAGAATAAATTAAGTATGTAAGTGACCCCTAAATTAAAAGAGGTGCTTGGCAAACATAGATTATGACGTTCAAGTAAGAACTGCCCAATTTTATCAAGAAATACTTCAAAATGTTAAGATGTATAGCTTGGAGGAGAAAAGTGACAGGGGACGCTCGTGATGGGAGCCAAATATAATATAAAACAGTATATAAATAAATTATATATATATATAGTACATCTGAGTTCACATTTGAATGTCTAAAGCAAGTTAAAAAACCTGCTTCCAGCTCAGAATTCAGAGAAAAAACAGTTATTACACTGCATTCTGGGAAGCTGAGCTGGGACATGCAAATGTGCCCACAAATGCCTCGCTCTTCAATCCATAGGCATTTTTAAACATGGCTTCCCTTAAGTTTATGCCTGCTGTATTACACAGCTATAATCCAAAGCCAAGGCTGGACTTTACACAAGCCGAGAATCCTATCCATGTACTGCTGTTTTAAGCTTATCATCAGCATGGAGCAGGATCCCAGCTTGTGTTGTGGATCTTATGAGTAGGTAGTTCACCGCAGCAATTATTTAATATATGGTGGGCAAAAGAGCGATAGAAGCCTCCACCATAACAAATACAAATATATTAAAGAAATTTCAGGAGGATGAAAGAGTATAATTCATCTTTTATTGAATCCGACAATGATGTGTGTACGATCACATGAAAAAAATATTAAATTATACAAAATAGTGTTGTTTTAGTATTAATATAAGAAGTCTCAAATGTTCAGTCATCTTGTTCCTCATACTTTAACGAGTCTATGGAGAATAAGGCAATATCTCATATTTATTGCTTTATAACTGCATGTGGGACACACCGTTACTATACAAACAATGGAGCCAGACATCTTGGAGAGCCAAGTGAGATGGGCCCTAGGATGTCTTGCTGATAATAAGGCTGCAGGAGGTGATGGAATCCCAGCTGAACTGTTCAAAATCCTACAGGATGAAGCTGTGAAAGTGTTGCTTGCCTTATGTCAGCATATTTGGAAAACTCAACAATGGCCAATAGACTGGAAAAGGTCAGTCTACATCCCAATCCCCAAAAAAGTGCCAAAGAGTGCTCCAATTATCGAACAATTGCACTCATTTCACATACCAGCAAGGTGATGCTTAAAATTCTACAAGCTCGACTCCAACAATATATGGACCAGGAACTACCAGATGTGCAAGCCGGGTTCCGCAGAGGAAGAGGCACAAGAGATCAAATTGTCAATATCCGCTGGATAATAGAGAAAGCAAGAGAGTTCCAAAAAAACATTTACTTCTGCTTCATAGGCTCCATTAAATCAATACTTCAAGAAATCAAGACAAACTGTTCACTAGAAGGTATGATCATGAGGCTGAAGCTCAAAAATCTTGGCCATATGATGAGACGGCAGGATTCCCTAGAAAAGACTCTGATGCTGGGAAAGATTGAAGACACAAGAAAAAGGGGATGATAGAGGTGGAGATAGATAGATGAGGTCACTGAAGAAATGAACATGAACTTGATGGAGCTTAGAGGGGCAGTGACTGAGTAATGCACCTGGCATGCTGTGGTCCATAGAGTCACAGAGAGTCAGACACGACTTAATGACTAAACAACAACAATATATATATATATATATATATATATATATATATATATATATACTAGCGAATTGCCCGTCAAAAAATTACGGCAATGAAATTGTAAGGTAGCTAATGCTGTTTGGTGTATAATAATAAAATAACTAATAGATTAATAAATTAATATACTTTACCTATTTTGAAGCATTGTCAATCTGTGTTGATGTTGCTGCAGCATTAGTGGGGTGGAGCTGCTGTGTAAGCGTGATGAATGTGTGCAGTGTAATAATGTGCGTGCGCGAGACCAAACCGTTAGCGTACTCGTGTACTTCCTGATTGTTCTAAAATGGCGGGTAATGTGTGGTATGCGTCTGTAGCGGAATATCCATAGGTGTTTTGTGGCGTTTTGCGTGTTTATTGGGGTGTTTTGCGTGTTTAGAGTGTTGTAGCCTCATTTTTGTTTTGTTCGGCGGCCTGCAAGCGTGAGCAATGGCTCGAGCGGGCTCGCATGCTCACAACTATATATGTGATACACACACACACATTATATACACACACATTATATATATATATATATATATATACACACACACAATATACACACACACACATTATATACACACACACACACATTATATACACATACACACACACATTATATACACACACAATACACATATATACACACACACACAATATACACACACACACATTATATACACACACACATTATATACACACACACATTATATACACACACACACACATTATATACACATACACACACACATTATATACACACACAATACACATATATACACACACACACAATATACACACACACACATTATATACACACACACATTATATACACACACACATTATATACACACACACAATATACACACACATTATATACACACACACCATATACATATATACACACACACACATTATATACACACACACAATATACATATATACACACACACCCATTATATACACACACATTATATACACACACACAATATACATATATACACACACACCCATTATATACACACACATTATATACACACACACAATATACATATATACACACACACACATTATATACACACACAAATTATATACACACACACAATATACATATATACACACACACATTATATAAACACACACACATTATATACACACACACATTCTATACACACACACACACATTATATACACACACACAATATACATATATACACACACACACAATATACATATACACACACACACACATTATATACACACACACAATATACATATATACACACACACACATTATATACACACACATTATATACACACACACGATATACATATACACACACACACATTATATACACACACACATTATATACACACACATTATATACACACACACAATATACATACCGTATATACACAAACACACATTATATACACACACACACACATTATATACACACACACATTATATACACACACACAATATACATATATACACACACACACACACACATTATATACACACACACACATTATATACACACACACAATATACATATATACACACACACACATTATATACACACACACACACACATTATATACACACTCACATTATATACACACACACATTATATACACACACACATTATATACACACACACACATTATATACACACACACATTATATACACACACACAATATACATATATACACACACACACATTATATACACACACACACATTATATACACAATACACACACACAATATACACACACACAATATACACACACAATATACACACACACAATATATATATATACACACACACACACATTATATACACACACACACACATGATATACACACACATTATATATACACACACACACACACTATATACACACACACAATACACACACACATATTATATATATATATATATATTTATATATATATATATATATATATATATATATATACACATTATATACACACACACACACATTATATACACACACACACACATTATATACACACACATACACACAAAATATATTGTGTGTGTATATAATGTGTGTGTGTGTGTATATAATGTGTGTGTATATAATGTGTGTGTGTGTGTATATAATGTGTGTGTGTGTGTATATATAATGTGTGTATATATATATAATGTGTGTGTGTATACACACACAATATACACACACACACACATTATATATATACACACACACATTATATACACACACAATATATATACACACACACACATTATATACACACACAATATACACACACAAACACATTATATATATACACACACACACACACACATTATATACACACACAATATATATACACACACACACACACACAATAAGATGGAGATGAGGCACATATACAATGACTGACTGTAATGTACCGTGTAATATATGTTATACATGCACATATAGGTGTATGCACTGACTGTATATCTGTATACACACACTATATACACACACACTATATACACACACACTATATACACACACACAAACTGTATACACACACACACACACACTGTATACACACACTATATACACACTATATATATATATCTAAAAAAACACACAGTATATGTATGTATATATATATATATATATATACATATATATATACATATATATATATATATATATATATATACATACATTTACTGTGTGTTTTTATATATATATATATATATATGAACTGTGTGTTTTTTATATATATATATATATATATGTATACACTGTGTGTTTTTTTAATATATATATATATATATATGTATATATATACTGTGTGTTTTATATATATATATATATATATATATATACATATATATATACATACATATATATATATATATATATATATATATATATATATATATATATACACACATATAGTTTTCTCCCCACACCTATATAGAGCTCACTCCTGTGGTCCCAGGCCCTATCATGTCCCCTCTCACCCCACATGAAGCCCTATCAGGCTCTACTCACCTGTCCAGCCCGGGGGGCAGGCCTGTGTGTGCTCGGGGGAGGCCCGTGTATGTTCGGGGCTCGCTGTGCTCCTGGGGGGTCCGCCCGAGGCTAGGGGGAACTGATAGTGAGGTGGTGAGCGCAGCCTCCATGCCTGCCTGCTCTCCGGCTGCATTGTGGGAGTCTGACTCGCCGACACACAGCAGCAGCGCCGAAATGGGAGCAGTCACAGCCGGTAAGCTGGCTGGGACAGGCCTCTGAACATGGGGATATAGAGACACCACAGCTCGCTTCGCGAGGGCCGCAGTTGCTGGCAAGGAGCGCCTTCGGCGTTAGCACCGACTTGAGCGGGCTCGCATGCTCACAACTATATATGTGATATATACTGTATATATATATATACTGTATATATATATATATCTATCTATCCCCTTTCCTCTCGCACATCCCCCCCTTTTCTCTCATTGCCCTTCTCTCTCTCCTCTATCTCCCTCTCTCTCCTTCACTCTCTCTCCCTACCTTCTCTCTCTCCCCTCCTCTTTCCTCTCTCTCTCCCCCCTTCCTTCTCTCTATCCCTCTCATTCTCTTCTCTCTCTCTCTCCCTCCCTCTCTTTCCCCCTCTTTCTCTCTCCCTCCCTCTCTTTCTCTTTTCCCTCTCTCTTCTTACCCCTCTCTCCCTCCCTCTCTCTCTTCCCCTCCCCTCTCCATCTCTCTCTTCCCCTGCTCTCCCATTTACCTAACTGTGAGGTAAATGGGAGAGAGGGGAAGACCACAAGATTGTATGTTAAAATTATCTATTTTTTTTTAATTACACTAATAAAAAATCTAAAGTTTTAGGTCTATATACAAACACATTGTGTCCTGCCTACTGACTGTTCCATGATTAACAACATATGCAGAATCGCAAAGTGGTTTTACCCTGAACTCAGGATTGAAGCGAGCAGTTAACCCACAACTGATGATTCCAGCATTTTATTCTCTGTTACTGTGTGTCTGTCAGAGGGCATGTCAGTGACTCATGTAAACACAAATTTAATTTATTAATTCCTCAGCAAAAAATTCAGGTATTTAAAAAAAAAAAAAAGGATTTCAACATGCTTTTAGGAGATCTTAAGTGTGATGTGGTCCAAATTGTGCTGAATTAAGTGGCCCTTTAATAAGTAATGTTGATATTGTATTTGTTGTTCAGTTATGTCTTACTCTCTGTGACCCTATGGACCGCATCAAGCCAAACACATCTTGTGTCTGGTTGTGCTTATCCATACAGCTTTCATGGCAAAGATACTGGAGTGGGTTGCCAGTTCCTTTCTAACTAATGATAATGACTAATGACCTATCACTCATACCACTGTTGGGTGGGTATTACAAGTGTACTACTTCCTAACAGAAACATTAACAATATACATTGAGAAACCAATAAGACCATTCCTTGGACCTCTGGAACATTAAACTCACGTCCCCATGCTCTTCTCTTCTCAAAATTCAAATATCCTCAATTTCCACTCAATTTTCATACTCACAACATAATATGCAGCCCCCACACATATTAATCATTTTATAAACCGTTTAAATCCTATATCATTCAAAACATCACAAGAAACTGTAGGAATTCCCCATCAACCCTACTACTTATATGTTCAGAGGATGTAAGATTTAGGGGTAACGTTTGAATATTCTTATTTATAAAAATATAGTATAAAGAACATGACTGGAAAAGCTTCAGATAAAATTAGTAGGGACAAATACAGAGATAAATAAGACTGTACTGAGGGTTTATTGTGTGTATTGGTTCTAATTAGCAAACCTGTATTTCTATACCCATAACATCTGGAAGCAAATTAGCATGTCTATGTAGTCCTTATTAGCAGCCTCGTTGGGCAAACTTTCACCAATTATGTTTTTACCTAGCAAAATTACTCTCTTATCCTAGTTTAAGACTAATGGCTGGATCACTTTGTTGTTGTTGTTCATTTGTTTAGTACTATCCAATTGTCCGTGACCCTTTATATATATAAGCTTTTATTGGCCAAAAAAATGGAGTGGGTTGCTAGTTCCTTCCCCAGTGGGCCACGATTTGTCTGATCTCTCTGCCATGACCTGCCCATCTTGTTTGACCCTACATGGTAAAGTTCACAGTTTCATTGAGGTATACAACCCCTTCACCACAATGCCAGCTATTCAGAAAGGGTGGTAACTTCTGCTAGGTAAACATCAACATTTCGCATGAATTGTTTTAACTGGGGTTGACTTTATACAATGTCCTGCAAACCAGCAAAACCCTAATAGAAAATATTAATCAGTGAATAATATAAAATCAACACATTCAATAAAACGCACTAATGATACTAAAAATAGCGTACTAACCATATGTTAAAATCAATACAAAGCACTCCCCACTGAATAATGTATAATATACATATAAGACACAGGCACCCTTTGCTCTGGGCCATGTAGAAGCTTTTAAGCGAATACTGTGTGCGTTATAGTTTATGCATGGCTTTGATAAATGTCCAGTTGTAGCCTCGGATTTTTGAGAATTTTCAGCCCATATCTACTAAGCAGCATCCTTCTTCGAATCTCCCTGACCCTCTAAACCGGCTAACAAGAGTCAAGTAGCATGCCAACCAACAGTTACTGATTCCAAGGTAAAGTTTTTTCGGTTTTCACCTATCCCTAATTTCTTATTTTGACCCATATCTTCTAAACAACATTCTTGACCATGTCCAAAGATACACCTTTTCCATCACCATGCAGCTTTCCATAAGCCTTCCATGCATATTCGGCCCATAGCTACTACAGCAACAAGCCCTCCATTAGAGATTGTGGCCAATAGCCACTAAGCAGCATCCTTGCCTATGCCCAAGGACCCACCTTTCCATCACCATACAACTTTCCATAAGCCTTCTATGCATGTTTTGACATAGCCACTACTGCAACAAGCTCTCCATTACAGACTGTGGCCCTTAGCCACTAAGAAGCATCCTTGCCCATGTCTAAGGTCAAGCCTTTAATATCACCACATGGCTTTCCATAAGTCCTATCGCCAGATACCACATAAGGGGGACCTGACCACAACTAATATTAGTAGTACTGTGAAAGACTTTGCTCCCAATAGCAGCAATCCCATTAAAGGGTTATTTTACCAAACCAATAATGAAGTATTTATCACTGGTTATATGAAAACAAAAAGCTAGTAGAGGTGTATCCCTTATCTTGATATCTTAATGTAATTGAGCCCGCAACCAGATATTTTTAACTTGGGGACATTGGGGAAAAACACCCTACTGCGTTCCTATTATGGCTAATTTCTATGGATTATTTAAACCAAATTCCTATATTATTAAATAATATGAGATTTATATTACTTGGAATGGATTTTTTTTGTATTATCCCAAATATTTAATTTACTTTTTTAATAATATACTTTATAAATGTTATATTTTATTTATTTCTGTTTTTCATTTGGATGCTGTTTTAAAGGGTAATTGCAGAAAACTATATTGGAACTTTTTGAAACTTTTCTTTTTAATGTTTTTGTTCTGTCCCCTTTTCCCAATAAACAATTCATTTTCAAATATGCTATGTAATACGCTACAAAACATACTGTATTCTCTAAAGGTATATTTCTTTTAGCAAGATACAAATGAATCAGTATATTAATAGACCTTTGTGTCACAGCATTGGTAAATAGGATATAAATCATAGGTTTTGATGTAAAATTTCACCATGTCATTGACATCACTACAACATGTAACAACTGAAAGCGTGCAAGATACTTTAATTATTACAGTAAAAATGGCATTATAACAATGACAGGATCTGAAATTAGTTTCTAACTCAATTTTCCATAGAAGAACAAACTAATTCGGATCCATGACCTGGCCCCATCAACATTTTTCTTTTTCAAATTAATTACAGACCGGCACAAATGTGACTGCCTATCCAACAGAGCTATACCCACCAATTTACTTATTTACACTATTTAAAATTAACTTACTTATCAAAATGCTGAACCTGAAAGCTCATTCATCTTTCTGTCTGCAAATTCTACATCACAATACAGCAGTGATTGATAAAATGTCTTAAGTTCAAGCACAAGCAGGTACACTACAGTAAAAAATCTAGCAGAAGATTAATTAAGAGTCATCTTCGGGCGACAGGATTTTAAATAGGTTTTGGATTTAAACATAATATCAGCTGAAGCAGAGAGAGATTTTGGAAAGGTACTTAATGATTACAGGTCTCCACTAAAGAAAATGTTCCTGCCTGTGTATGACGCTCAACAGAAAAAGCAGCTATATTATTTTAGGAAAGTGCATTAAAATTCAACCAAAAATCTTAAAATATCTCTGTTTTTCTAAAAAAAAGTGCTCCCGTGCACCCCATTTTGTCATGAAGACAAATTGTCTGTGTATTTCCAGTCAAAAAATGAAAGCAATACAGATTCCTTTGGAGTTCATCGCAAAGACAGATATATAAGTATAGTGTAAAATATAAAAAACATTAGTACAGTGAATTAATAAATTAATAGGAATTAATAAATTAATATACTTTACCTATTTGTATTTAATATGCAGCAATCAATATCCTGAAGAGCTAACAATCTATTTGGATTTTCCTGCATCTGAAAATGTACCGTTGCACTGTTGATCATCTGAGGAGAAAGTGTCAGCAATGTGCCAAGTGTACAGTGTAAATAGGCTGCGTGCGCGAGGCCAAACGGTTGGGCGTGAAAAGCGGCATTTTAGAATCCTAATGGTATTATTTGCAAGTTAGTGTTGGAAAATGGCATCTTTTTTCTATGTGTTACTTGGCTTGAGAGCATTTTCTGTCCGTTGGAATGGTATATTTTGTATCTCCTACATTCCTGGGTAACTCGTACGTGCCTGTTGGTGCTTTTCGCAGCTCTATCTCCTTTAGCCTCGTTTTAATTTTTTTCTGCCGACATTTTTTGTCTTGCTTAGGCGATTTTCAAGTTCCGAAACTGCTTGAATGCGACTTAAATTGGCATGCAACCTCACTACCAGATGTCCTGGCTGTCCCCCTGTGCTGTGTGCAATGTTTTGTTTTATGTTTTGTTTTTATTTTTCAGTGTTTTTGGTGTTTTTGGATGTACGCGTTTCGGCCGTTAACTTCATATTTTAGCGACCTCGTAATAATTGTTTTTTCTAAGTTCCGAGGGTCATATATTTTTTTTCTAAGTCCCGATTTCCTCATCCCACGTTGTTTTTATTTTTTCTACGTTCCGCTGGTCGTATTTTTTTTTTCTAAGTCCCGCGGCTCTTTTTTTTTTTCAAAGTCCCACTTTTCTGGGTTGTTTTTTTACCGAGTTTGAGGCGCCGTAGAGTCTCTACCTCTGCTAATACGGACACTGGCATTATGAGATCCGCATTTGTGGCATTTACGGCTCATTACAGTTTATGTCCACCCCCTCGGCTTATTGCAGCTGACGTAGGAGCCTTCACCTCTGCAAATGCGGCCCTCGTGAAGCGAGGTCTGCATTTGCGGCCCAAACTGCGTCCCTGGCTTCACTTCATGATTGGAAATGTAACAGTTACAGGCTTGACAGGTCAAAGGATTTGCGGGCGCGCAAGTCAAATTCTCATGTACCGTAGGGTTTTCTCGCCCATACCCCAAAAGTTGTAGGCGGGTTGCTTTACGAGGCCAATTTAATGACCGTAAGTCTTGTGGGCTACGTTACGAGCTACGGTTTTACACATTAGGGGAATTTAATGTGGCTCTTGGATGTAATATGTCCATGACCTGCCTTAACACTCCCGTTAAACACCTTGTTCATGATAACTCGTGATAAGCCGCATACGGCTTGATATTACCATGGAACAAGTCTTTAGTAAATCGCACAATGACCTGAGATGCAGGTTACCCACATATGCATCCGCAATCTTTAAGTTAACCCCAATATACTTTTAAAAGGCCATAACTTGATTACCACTACATTGCTCTTTTATAACTGCTTTATATTAATTTACACTTTACAAAATATTTATTGTGATCCCTTAAAGTGCATTTTTTTCACTTGATGCACACTGGAAAATTTATTAAGAATCGTAGGAAACTAAAAATTAAAGATGCAAACTGCAATTTCTGGTAAGATAAACATGTGATAAACTCTAGCAACCTTATTAAATTGCGATTTTGGCCAATTGAATAGAGCTCTATTTAATCACATATCTACGAACAGGGGTTAAACCACCTTGCGAGTCCTATCTGGTACCCGTAGGATTTCTTCTACATTTGCTCTTTATGGGTGTGAAAATATTTGCGGTCTTTTAGCAATTTGCGATTTTAGAGATCATAACTCTTGTGGGCTTGAAAGATCAAAGACTTAGTTGGATTGTAAGTTACGATTTTGACAACCACAGTGATTTTCAGCCTGTAACCCGTAGATCGTTTGCGGCTCGCAAAAAGACGCCAAATAAGTTTACGGGCTTCGTTAAAGGCTCCAGTGAACAACAATTGAATCGAGGCCTAGATCAGACCAAACACATAATTTCTGCTTAATATGATGCAGAAGATATTATTCAAACAAATTTGATCCCAAATGGAAGGAGCTCACCCCAGCCAGAGGCCCAATGCTGCCTTGATGCCCCGTGCCCAAGGGACCTCGGGAAGCGACCAATACTGGATGTTTTACCAGCTAATGAGCTCCAGCCTAAGGTGTTGCAACACCCCAGCCATCAGCTGTGTCATCCCATTCACCATAACCATAGAAAGGGAGAAAGGGAGGGATGAGTGAAGCTAAACTCCCAATTGCTGAGTGATAATGGCGGGAAACCACTCCCCGCTCCTACACCCCTCCCCTAAGCATGAAATCATAAGCTCTACCCAAAAGCCCCCTCCCTCATGCTTTCTTCAGGGGCTGCCTATATATTTAGTCTTACAATAAAATGGCCATTCACAATAACAGTCATTTGTTAGACCTTGAAAAATGTTTCCTGTATTCAAGATTCCTCCCACAATCATCTTTGGAAAAAAAGCACAAAGTCTACTGCCATTAAATCAATATCATATTTAACAGTTAAAAAGAAAAGAAAACACTGTTTTATTTATTGGAAGCATTCTAAAAACAGGCAAGTTCTTCATAAGAGCATACTATAGATATGACATGTCAGGGGTCCTTTGAACATTGGTCAATTACCCAAGGGTCATGAAGCTCCTTGGAGGTTAAATAAATACTAACACCTGCTGCCTTGATGCCATGTTGCCTTCACACACTGACTCACCAAATGTTACTCTACATATATAACTTGACACTGATACAATATACATCTCTATTTGGAGTAGTGACATTTTTCATAAATCCATTCAATGATGAACCAAACTCGAAAAGGTCCTGAGAGCAACCATATTGACAATTCTGAATGAAAACATTTTCCAGTTCCTTGCATGTGACACATAGCTACGGTGAGTACTTTTACCACCTCAACTCTAAGAAAGATTTCATCTCATTAAAACAGAATAAAAAATGTGATGCCCACGGCTAGATACTGTATGCACACCATGTTGCTTGAAAGGTTTGACTTCTTCGAGAAAGTCTTTCTGCTACAAAAATAAAATATACAACATACAAAACACCTTCAGATTTTTCAATGGAAGCATATTCATTAATGTGATTTTTTTTAGTTGTGATTATATGTTGTATCTGGGGCCAGTTAGAGAAATAATCCAGTTCATGTTACCAAATGGAAGTTCAAATGAACTGTACTTTCATGCAGTAACAATACCAATAAAAACTTAATTAAGCACAGGGATAATTTAATAGTAGGTAAATCTCAGAACATTATTTTAAGTTTAGTATTTTTGTAATGTTAGAAACCTATAAATCTACTTGTTGAATAATATAAGAGAGGTATGTGTGGATGTTTAATCCCTTTAGTATTATATTTAACTGAGATAAGTTTCAAAAAAATATCACAGCAGCCGTTTTATCTAAATGTAGATGGAAAATATCCGGATTGCAAAATATTGGTATTTGTATAATTGTCAGGTTTATTACTAAATGTTCTTACAGTCAGCTTATCAATACTTGGGACACTCAATACACCATTAATGAAATCATACATTTGATTTTAAGCATTTAAAAGTTCTAAAACACATGTGTCACTCCATGTAAAAATGGCTGCTGCAAGAACTAAAACAGGTTTTCTTCAGGAACTTCTTTTGTTGCAACATCAAGACCTCCTCCTGAGAAAGTCTATTAATCTTACTTATTATCCATCAGTTGAAGCTTAGTATGTCTTCTGAGTTGCAAGTTCATTTATCAGATCAGACATTTAGAGGGCTATATGTATTAAGGTGAAAAACTTGGAGAACTCTTGGAGAACCTCTTCAGGTTTATGCTAGTACATCTGCTCAGAAAATGTTGAGTAATCTGGAAGAGTAAGAGTATATACAATGGAATGATTAATTGGAGTAGTGAAGTTGCACTAGTCTTTAATTTTTATATTTGGAAGTTTTGGCAATTTTCTACTTTTGTCACTCAGGTAATGTCATGAGTGATTTGCAAACCTATCACCAATCTTCCATTGTGATTGTGTTTTTCCATTGTTGGAATATTACACTTAAATATATATTTTTTCAGAAATTACATTTGAAAGTCTTTGTTAACTAGATCCTTACCACTTGACTATGATGATTGGGACAAGTGTCCTGAAATCAAAAAATAGAAAGCTCTGACCAAATTAGTTACCAGATCCTTTGGAGTCCTTAAGCAACAGTACCAATGCTTTGTTGCTGCTCAGTTTGGATAGTCATTCATGGACCTATACTCCCATCCTTTGGGTCACTAATGTGGAAATGTATAAGAATTTGAGCAATGTGCCTCAATATACTAGTTGGTCTCCACCTAATAAAAGAACATCACAGCGGGCGGAGAGGACAAACCAACTTTTTATAGAAAATGCATGATCTGATTGTGATGGTTGATGATGCGCTTAGTAAACTGGGGGTCGGGCTGTGATACCGGATTGCTATGCATTGCAGCCCTTGTAATCCTTTAGTGTTACATTAAAAAAGGTTCCAAACCATTAGCCCCTGTTCCAAAAATTAAATAAAATACAAATAATAAGGCATATTTCTCCAGGTAAAGTTCATTGAGATAATGAATTATTGTTAGTGTAATCAGAACTTACAACATCTGTATTTCATTGATGGTAATGTACTTTACCAAACTTACTGGATACATCTCTCTGCTTCCAAACGGCACAGCTGAATCCTTCTTTAATATAACTGAAGTAATTCTTTTTTTTTATTTTGATGAGATATGTGCATATGAGGCTGACGGCATGTTATGGAACAGCTGCAGGGAAAGCAATAGCCACAGGAAATTACATTAATAGTGTGAAAAATTAAAGAATAAAATGAGACTGAGAGCTTCCAGGAGACTGACAGCGTTTTCACGCTTCGCAATTATTCTTCTTTCATCCGGCCTAGTTTATCCGCTTTCTTAGAACATTCAGACTAAGAAAGAGAATGTAAAATAAGAGATAATGGAAAATATTTAGGCCTATTTTACCAGGGAAAATAATTATTGTCTTTCTGTTTGAGACAAGGAAAAAAACAGCTGTTTCTAGAATGTTTACAGCAAAAAGAAATGCCATGGTCTTATTAACTCTCTGTATTTTTAGGTATGTGTTATATCTCTCAAACAAAAAAGAGAGAAATAACTCTAAGTACTCAATTCTTCTTTTTATTTGTATAAACAAATATGGACCCAGAGAATGGAAGTATGGGTCCTTGAATGACCTACCAAACCAAATAATTGCATAGGATTGGCCCTGTTGCAATTGGCCTCCAAAGCATCTGGTTTAGTCCGGGCTTTATAAACTTTTTAAACGTTTTTGACCACTGATCCCATCCACCATTGTCAAGCCTAAAAAATATTTAAATGTAATATACTTGCCAAGTTAAAGCACAATAAGAATGCAAGAAGTTGGCAAGTTACCCACAACATTACCCAAGTGGCAGAAGTAGAACACTGGCAAAACCTCCAAATATGAAGATTACAGGTTAGTGTAACTTTACTGGTCTCTCTTCCCTCCAATAAACTTTTCCATTGTAAAAATTCTTAGTTCTTTTTCTCTGCACTTTATGATTAGGTATGCTAGCACAAAACTGGAGACATTCTCCAAGAGTTCTCCAGGTTTCACACCTTGGTGCATTTGGCCCTCTTATTATTATTATTATTGTTCATTTTTTGTAACTCACCACCATATTCTGTAGTGCTAACTTGTTTATATGTTAAATAAATATTCAACTCAAAATACATAATGTACTTAAAATGAAGGGTAATAAGTAAGATTATTAGACCTTGGGTCACTTATGTATTTAATCAAAACCCAAACACTGGCACTTTTTTGTAAATATTAAAACATATTCTTTTAAATTCATAATAGATATAGTGGGGATTTCTCATCTTTCATCAGATGTAATTTAATTCATTACTGTGGATCAAATATCTTTGGTTACATTTTACTGCTAACAATTCTAAGTTTAAAACTCTAAGAGCTGGACCCTTTTGATCACTATATTTAGCATCATATTTAGATTTATGAGGTAAATGAGAAAGTCATCATGACATCAGTAAAAAATGGAATTTAGACGTTATCTGCAATCGGAGGCTACACATTAATTAGTGCGAATAAGTAATATTTGCATTAGATCATATGTTTTAGTCAATGTGGGTTTCATGATATGTCTTTACTCCTTGAGTCCCTGGATCGATATTACTCAGAAATAAAATTTAAAAATAATATTTTTTAATTGCATATTTGTGGGTTTGAGACTGTTTTGCAATTACGGTAATTCTAATTTGTTTCCATGCATTCTCATGCCTTTAAATTACAGTAGTGTGCATTTCATTGCTGTTACACCTTTAGTAAGTGTTGGAAAAAGCCCCTGCGGGTCCTATTTAGTACTCTTAATATTTTTGACACAAACTTGATCAGTTGTAGGTTTATTTGTGATCTAGCTCTATGGGTCTAGAATATCGATTTTGTAGAATTTCTAAGAGCTCATAATATTCGAGCTGTGCTACAACAATAGAGTTTTAATGCCAAATTTCCATCTTTGTAGTGATTATGGTTGGTTAACTCGTAATTGGATTGCGAGTAGCAGGTAGAATATGTGGCAATATTAAGAGGTAAATAAACGTACAAATTGGGCAATAGAATGGGGACCATAGTTTGTATTGAGAGAGTTTGCCAAAAATAAAACTGAAAAATATCTAAATATTTTTTTTTATAACCTAAGAAACTGAATAACAATTGAAAGTGCTACTCATTAGGAAACTGCATGCTGAAATCCTATTAATGTAATTTCAATAAAAGCACAAAAATCACAAAGAGCTCTTAGAAGGAAGCTTATCATAGCAAGTCTGAAATAGACTTTATTTCTATGTTGAAATGTTCTTTCACAGGCTCGTTACTTGGCTTCTTTGAAGCAGGAGAATGATTATTTTGTGCTTGGAATGCATTATAAAGCTAAAGTGCTTCAAGGACTGATTTGCCATGCTGAAAATTCTCTTCTGGAAGGGGAGAAATATTAAACTAGCCACTGTGATGACAATAGATATATTGTGGGTGCTCTAGGACAAGTAATGTTTCCTGGAGCTCATTACTTGTAATGTAAGTACAATACTCTGTCCCAATATTTCAGGCATGTGATGCAGCCGCTAAGTACAATAAACAGGTAACACAGAAATAAATTATATCCATCCATAATAAATAAGAATATGTTCATATAAGACCATTTTTGCTTATATTTGGACTACTTGTGATTGGTACAGGACCCGGGCTCACACCCACCTTCCTCCAAAAATAAATAAATATTCAGACCTTTCCATTTAGCCACATGCCAAGTATTTTAATTGTTTCTTAAAAGAAGAATTAAAGGATAATCTAGGAATGGAAAGATGCAGTTATGTAAACCACGGACGGGTTCCCTGGTGGTCCGGTGGTTAGGATTCAGTGCTTTCACCACTGTGACCAGGGTTCGGTTCCAGTTAGGGAACTAAGAGGTCACACCACCCTGAAGCTAAGCAGGGTTGGGTCTGATCAGTACTTGGATGGGACACCACCTAGGAATACTAGGAGCTGTATGCTGTGGCCCACTGAAGAAGGAACTGGCAGCCCACTCCAGCATCTCACACACACACAAACCACGAACATAAAAACTATTTTTCAAAATCATTTTAATTTTATCAGACTCCACTAGTGTATACAGGTGACATGGCTGCTTCTGAGTATGGGTGTGGGAGAGTTACGTGACTGTATTTTAAGTTACAAGAATAGTTGTACCATGATAATAGCTTATACTTAATATTTAATTCAGGTATTGTACCATATTATATATACAACAAAATTAGAGATGCTCAATCTGAGAAAAGACAATATCTGAAGTAGGTTTGTCCTATAGATCTGGTTACCTATTTAGAGAGCAACCTCTTTTAGCCACTTGTGCCCTAAACAGGGAGAAATATCCTGTAGTATCAGTCTGGTCTCATCCAATAGAGTAACCCAGCCCCGAAATACCAGGCAATTTTACCCTAAACAGGAGAAACAGCAAACCACAGACACGTTTTGGCCTCTGTGGGCCTCTTCAGAGAGGTGCAGCTTTACTCCCTAAGGCACAATGAGCAAGAAGTCCACGTCTGGTTCCCCCATCATGCTTAGGGTGAGAAAAAAACGTAATGGTCATTTGCTTTTTGCTGTTTCTCCTGTTCAGGGTAGAATTGCCTGGTATTTCGGGGCTGGACCACAAGTGAGCTAAAAGAGATTGCTCTCAGAGTGGATTATCATGTCCATAGAACTTACCTATAAAGGTTAGTTCGTTCTCTGATTGAGCACCTACAACTCTGTTTTTTGTTTATGCAAATGACCCTTAGGGATTAGTCTCGCAAAGGGCGATAGGGGACTCCAGACATGGACCCCTTGATCACTGTGCCTTAGGGAGTTCAGCTACACCTCACTGATGAGGCCCAATGAATGCCGAAAAGTACCTCTGGGGTTTGCTGTTTCTCCTGTTCAGGGTAGAATTGCCTGGTATTTCGGGGCTGGAACATTCTAGTGAGTGGGACCAGACTGATATACTACAGGATATTTCTCCCTGTGAAGGGCACAAGTAACTAAAAGAGGCTGCTCTTCGAGTAGGTTATCATGTCTATAGAACTTACCTATTAAGGTTAGTTCGTTCTATGATTGAGCTCCTTTGTGATTGTACCATATTGTCCTTGTACTCAATAATGGCCTCTTTTGTTGTGTGAATCATATATTTCATGGTCATTAATTACTAATATACCCAAATATATCGAAGATCCAATAACCCAGAAAGACTGTTCTTCTGTACAGTGCAAGGCAGATGGAAAAGCATTCCTTGATGTTTCTTGTATTGTATATCATTGTATATCATTGAACCTTTCCCTTTCCCACTGTTTAGCGGTTGGATAGACAATATCCACAGGTTCTGGTTCTGATTTCACAAAGTTATCAAGCAGAGAAAAAGCCCGGCTACCAGTGCTCCAGTTTTCCAGATCCCATGCTCTGTGGGGATGGTGAGGTATTTCCTTTGGGACTCATGATCAGTGATTCAGAAGACGGACTTCCTTTTTTGTATTTTATGTTAGCCTGGTAATTAATTATCTCTGAGGGGATTATTCTATTGAGAACATGAGTATCTTTCTTTATGCCTTTTTGTTTCACAGCAAGTAGTCATTGTACCCATTCAGTCGCATCATAATAAAGTTACTGGCTAGATACCATGTTATTCAGCCCAAGGATCATCTGGTTCTGAATAAAATATATGTCTTATATCTTAAGCCAAGAGCTCAAGATGCTGTTATTCTAGTCCTGTAAGTCACAATTTGTCTCACACTATTGTTCATCTCCAGCTATTAGGGAATATATCAATACATGGTTTTATATGTTACCTATAATAACATTTTGTAATTAATTAGTTTATTTCCACTATTTAACTTCTCAACCCATATTCATTATTCAGTCTCTCTCTTACTCTACCCTTTACAATGCTATCCAGCATCTTCACCCTACTTCCAGTCACTGGCACAAATCATATTATTATACCAAGGGTGTGCCAAGATGTATTAATTCATTATACAGTGTTATACTTGTGTAAGTTTAATGCAGTAATAATATTACAAAAATTCCCCATTTCAGGAGCAAAACTTAACACACCAGAAGCAGAATTATCAATTAACAATTGATCTGAGTATTGCAGATCAGAGGAGATCTAAAAAGGTTGAACTTGATGGACTAAAAGTCTTTTTTCAACCCCAATTACTATGGGCCTCATTCTATTACCGGCCGTAAATCGGCCGTAAGGCTGCGATTCCTTGCGGGGGTTCTGTTAACTCGCGATTCTATTATACGGCCCCGCAAGGATCTCCTCTTACGGCCGGCCGCATATCTTGGAAGCGGCCGTAAGCGCAGAAATCTAAAAACGCAAAAATAAATTCAAGCCTGCACTGTACAGCTCTGTAAATGCTAGGGATCATATTGGGGGACATGAGGATTAAAAGTAACCCACTCTCAAGCTGGCACATCAGCCCAAACCCGAGTTCAAATTAACTGTTTATTTTCCGGCTACGGCGTGGGCGTGTCTGAGGTGCTCCAAGCACTCTGGACTTTTTACATGGATATTTTACGGATATTAAAAATAAAATATTTTACGGATTTGAGTATAGGATAATTATGTGCTATTTTTTCTAACACCTAAAATCCCTTTATAGTCTTCTCAAAGTGCAGGATGGCTTTATTTGAGCTATTTTATGTGCTTAATTGGTGCTAGCGGGACCTCTTTCCTGCAAGTAAGCTGCGGCTCGCTTTTAGCCTTGCAGAGAGGGTTCCCGGAGCAATTGAATTGCAAATAGGAATTTCTTACGGCCGATTTCCTTGCGGCCGTTTAAGATCAAAGGCTTTCCTCCGGCGCGAGCGGCCGCAAGAGATAGCAAGGCACCGGCCGCAAGCCTGCCGGAATCCCCGGCCGGAGGGGAATAGAATAGCCGAATAGCTTGCGGCCGGTCCTTGCAGCCCCGCAACGGCTGCGGCCGCTAATAGAATGAGGCCCTATGTAACTATGTAAGAACGTCGAGCACTAATATTCATCCATGGTCTGAGGAAGGCAGCAAAATACCATTGTGGGTGTCCCTATGGACCCCTATCATCCACGCCATGGGAAGGCATTTAGATAGTTAGGGATGTGAGTGTTGTGTATTTACATTGTGTGTGTGTTTGCGTTATTCAGTTGTGTCCAACTCAAGGTGACCTCATGGACCTTAACACACCATGCTGATTCACTTGATGGCATAGTAACTGGAGTGGGTTGTCATTTCCTTCTCCAGTGGGCCACAGCATACAGCTTGTGGTATTCCTAGGTGGTCTCCCATCCAACTACTGAAAGCACCGAATCCTAACCAGTGAACCACCAGGGCTAGTAGGTAACGTTGACACTATGATTTATTTTGATAGCTTTAAGGTTTAATCATGTAATTAAAATGTTTATTTTTCATGAAGGACATCATTTTTCAAATGCTTTTTGAATGTATAATTCCATGTTGCTTTCAGAATCATAAAATCTAGTGGACTGGCCTGATATTTTATGTGTAGCTATCTCCAATTTACACTAAAAAATGCAGATATTTAATATGAAGTTGAATAGTTTTTAAAACTGTGGTTTCTACATGAATATGCAATATTAAGATAATTTTTTTTTCAGAAAACCATTTAACTTGGATTTTGGATTATAAGAAAACATCAGTGCTACTTCAAGTTGATAGTTGTGCTCCACATAATACTATATTGATTTTAAGCACATAACCTCACAGTTGTCTGCAAACCCCCATAAATTACAAAGCTATATATAATAGGACTTTAAGTTGATATTTAGACAGCAATGGGATTTGTAATTGGTTCTTATAAATTCCTTTAAAAATTAGAAGCCCGCATCTCATGGTATACAGGCCGTATGTCTGCGCCCCTGCTCCGGGCTTGAACTCTGCTACAATTCCGGTGCTATTCAATTGAACAAGCCCGCAAGTTATAGGCCGAATGCAGAAACCATAAACCATGCACTTGTACAGTATGTAGCATTTCAGAGCGTGAACATGATCAATTAAGCAAGGCCGTAACTCCCGATTTAGTAACAGCCAATAGAAAATATGACTGGTATCATTACGGCAGTAAAACATGGAGGTTACATGACAATCTATTAGCGTTTGGGGGTCCAATATGCGATCAGACTCGCAAACCCGCAAAATACTAAATAAAAATAAATGCCAATACTGTTCTAGTCCATATGGGTGGCCTGATATGTATTAACTCATTGATTCGATATAACTCTGAAATGACACATAAAAAAATAATTTTGTATTGTTGATTTGCGGGCTTGAGACAAATAATTTAAATGTCTCATCGCTTTCCTCGTTATCTACAGTGCAGTGTGGATTTTTTATTTGCATATACAGTGCTACGGACAGAGGTTATACCCTCTTACGGGTCCTATCTGGTTTACGAGTGGGGGCTTGAGGAATTGTAGTATTTGAATAGCGTTTTGCGATTTTAGAGCTCAGAACCCTCGCAGACGGGAATGATAAAAAATTCAGGAGGCTGGAACCCGTAAACCACTTGGAGCCCGCAAAAAAATGCCAATTGAATAGCAAATTAACTTTTGGCCTCACTTACGGGCTACGGTAACTTACAATTACTCAACTGAATAGGGCTCAAAATTTGCATTTCTATATTTAAAGGGCTACTGTTATCCTTTATTTACAGTAAGCTGCTTTGAAGAATTAGAAGTGACAATAAGCTAATTGTTTTTAGAAAGTGAAGAAGATACATTCAGCCTTTAGATATATTAACTAACATCTGCAATTATACTCTTTACTATGGACTGCTTGATTCCCCTGATTTCCCAGAAGGAAGAGCATAAATTGGTTATTTTCTCATTAGTCCTATTGAAAGCACTAACATGCAGCGTTATTAAATTGCGATCTAGCCAATTGAATAGGGCTCTATATAAGCACAGAGCATATTTTTTCACAGAAGTTTTTAGTTAGTGAACTTCAATCCAAAAGCAAGGTCTTCACTAACTAAAAACTTCTGTAAAAAATATGCTCTGTGCTTATATAGAGCCCTATTCAATTGGCCCAATCACAATTTAATAAGGCTGAGGATTTTCACATTTCAGTTGATGAAGATTAAATGCTTATCTGCATTCAAGCTCATATCATTTTATTCTGTGCTGGGATGAAGTTTGAAAAAAGAAAACATACCATGAAACATTAAAGTATTTTTCTGATGACGCAAAGAACAAAATGTTTTCCATGTCCTTTTAACCCAATGATAGTTCACACTTAAAGCGAGCAGTTGCCCGAGTGATGTATCACATTTACGCTCTAGGCTGTACAGATTCATGGATAAAAATTACGATTATTCACAACTTGCTTTAGCTTTTTACAATTTTGGCCATTCCTATACATAAAAATATATGTACGAATTACAAAAACTAAAATAATGTATACGCCAAAGAATATGCAAAATGTACACAAAATAAAAAAATTTATAGAAACGTTATAAAGTTGCTAGATGTGCTCAGTTAACTTTATGGCATTGCTCAAGTGTGATTAATATCCATTTAACAAAAAAAAAAAGGGAGCCTTAGGGAGTTCAGCTGCACTTCACTGACGAGGCCCATAAAGGCCAAAACGCGTCTGTTGTTTGCTGTTTCTCCTGTTCAGGGTAGAATTGCCTGGTATTTCGGGGCTGGGTCACTCTTTTGAGTGGGACCAGACTGATATACTACAGGATTTTTCTCCCTGTGAAGGGCACAAGTGGCTAAAAGACGTTGCTCTCAGAGTGGGTTATCATGTCCATATAACTAGTCTATTAAGATGCTGATGAGCACCTCTGACTTAGTTTTTTTTTTTTTTTGTTTAATATCCATTTAAACCACGTCTATCATCTAAAGATTCATTTATCAGTCTATTAACAAGCAGGTTGCTCTCAAAATTTTCAGGGATATTGTCTAGCCACTAGAATTTGAAAAGTCTATCTACAAAATACCTTTATTATAAGCAGTAAAAACATACCACAACCCATGTATGAAAGTTTTCCTTTGGGTTTAATATTCAAATAATAATTGATTTTTTTTTCCCCAGAAATAAATGTTATAGCTAATTATACTTCTATATACATTACATAGATATACATATCTTGTGATATTTCTTTAATTTCCTATTTGTTTTTTATTTCATTGAGATATTTCACCGCAAGTTAGTTCCAAAAGAGTCCAACATAGGCAAATACAATTAAAAATATCCGTCCAGTTTTGGGAAAACGTAATTATTTCATAGCACGAATTTAGCGTGTGTCTGTGGAGATATATACACTCTATGCATCATATAAAAATATGTTTGTCTATAAAGAAGTTTCTAAGTCTGGATCAGGTAGTGTATGAATATCTTTAGTAAAAGCCTTCCAAGTATTCTCCAAGGCTTGAAAATGTTATTAGTTTGATAATGTTTCATAAAAAGCTCTAAGATAGAATTTCTGCTTTGTAGAGTCTAGAACATGGGGCTCCAGTACATGACCCATGGTGAAACATTTGCAAGTCTAGTTTACCTAGCAATTACATGACACAAAGAAAAACTAATCTTACCAAAAGTGTATCTGGGTGATACATGTTACCCTCTGAGTCCTCGCAAGTCCTCAAATTGTACAAAAATCCTACGTGTACTGAGACCCACCAATAGAGGCATAAAGAATGCATCAGAGAAGCAAACAATCGTCAGATTGGACTATATTATTAGCCTAACACCTTAATTGGGTTGGATATGAGGCTTGATTTCTCATACCCGACAAGATTAAGGGGTTAAGGAAACCCACCAAAACTGACTAAATAAAATAATATTGGGGATTTTCTGGATTTTCCCTAATACCCCTAACTACGTGATCCCTAGGATTCCCTACAATACTAATATAAACCTGGGGAGCCTCAGGAATTACATCTTCCCATGTCATATGAGGGAAGGCAAGTTAGTTCCAAAAGAGTCCAACAAAGTGAAAAAATCCACCCAGTTTTGTTACACTTTGGGAAAGCATAATTACTTCATAGTACTAATTTAGTGTACTTCTGTGGAGATATAAAAATATGTATAGCTTAGAAAAGTCTGGATCAGATAGTGTAGGAATATCTTTAGTCAAAGCCTCCAAGTATACTCCCAGGCTTGACAAATTGTATTAGTTGTATAATCTTTCATAACAAGTTCTGTATAGACCCCCATGGCTCTTAAAAGTTAACCCCCTTAAAGGACCTCAGTGACATCTAAAAATGAAGCCCAACCACAGGGTCCCTAAAATGATATACTACTAAGATCCTTAAATGACCCCTGTGGCATCTCTAATTAACCGAGGCCTCAAGAGTATAAACACAGGTCCCGGAGTTGGAGGTTTTTGAGTGAGAGTGAGAGAGTAGACGAGTTCTGAGAGCAGTATATTATAGTTTTGTTTATTTCTATTCATCTAATTAAGGTTTTACACTTAATCCTTGATTACACATATTTGCAGATTACACATAATAGCAATACACATAAATTAAAGAACACACATATAGTGCCTTGCAAAAGTATTCACCCCCTTGGCATTTTTCGTGTTTTGTTGCATCACAACTTGGAATTAACATGGATTGTTTGACGATTTGCATCATTTAATTTACAGAACATGCCCACAACTTTGAAGATTTTTTTTTTATTGTGAAGCAAACAACAAATAGGACAAAGTAACAGAAAAAGTCAATGTGCATAACTATTCACCCCCTAAAGTCAATAATTTGTAGAGCCACCTTTTGTGGCAATCACAGCTCCAAGTTGCTTTGGATAAGTCTCTATGAGCTTGCCACATCTTATCACTGGGATCTTTGCCCATTCCTCCTTGCATTGAGGTCAGGGCTTTGACTCGGCCATTCCAACACATTTACATGCTTCCCCTTAAACCCCCCAATTGTTGCTTTAGCCGTGTGTTTGGGGTCATTGTCCTGCTGGAAGGTGAACCTCCGTCCTAGCCTCAAATCTCGCACAGAGTGGTTCAGGTTTTACTCAAGAATATCCCTGTATTTAGCACCATCCATCTTTCCCTCAAGTCTGACCAATTTCTCAGTCACGGCTGCTGAAAAACATCCCCACAGCATGATGCTGCCAAAACCATGTTTCACTGTGGGGCTGGTGTTCTTTGGGTGATGTGATGTGTTGGGTTTGCGCCAGACTTAGCGTTTTGTTTGATGGCCGAAAAGTTAAATTTTAGTCTCATCAGACCAGAGCACCTTCCTCGATACATTTTGGGAGTCTCCCACGTGCCTTTTCGCAAACTCAAAACGTGCGACTTTGTTTTTTGCTGAAAGTAATAACTTTCTTCTGGCCACGTACGGCGTACGGCTTATTGTCGTCCTATGTACAGATACTCTAGTCTCTGCTGTGGACCTCTGCAGCTCCTCCAGGGTTACCTAAGGTCTCTGTGCTGCCTCTCTGATTATTGCCCTCTTTGCCCAGTCCGTGAGTTTTGGTAAGCGGCAGTCTATTGGCAGATTTTCTGTTGTGCCATGTTCTTTCCATTTAGTTATGATAGATTTGCTGGTGGTCCTGGGGATCATCAAAGATCTGGATATTTTTTTATAACCTAACCCTGACTTGTACTTCTGAACATCATTGTCCCTTACTTGATTGGAGAGTTCGTTGGTCTTCATGGCAGTGTTTGGTTAGTGGTGCCTCTTGCTTAGGTGTTGCAGCCTCTGGGGCCTTTAAAAAAAGGTGTGTATACGTAATTACAGATCATGTGACACTTATATTGCACACAGGTGGACATCCTTTCACTAATTATGTGACTTCTGAAGATAATTGGTTGCACCAGCGCTTTTTATGGTCTTCATAACAAAGGGGGTGAATACATATGCACATGCCAATTTTCTGTTTTCTATTTCTTAAAAATAGTTCTATGTATATATTTTTCTCATTTCACTTCACCAACTGAGACTATTATGTTCTGATCCATCACATAAAATTCAAGGGGGGGGAATACTTTTGCAAGGCACTGTATGCCATGTGGTGGTGTGATTTGGCCACTATTTGTTTTCCCAATGTAGATGTGTTGAGTGATATGTATATGCGATGATCTTTGTATTTTTATGGTCCACATTAGAGCTTCTGTGAGTGAGAAAGGGTTATTATGTCAGCCATTTCCATGTATTTGTGTTGCAATCTTACGAGGTATAGTGTCTTTAATAGCTTTCAGCATCTTGCAGCATGACATTTCATATTGGCATATGCATCACAACCTACAAGAAACATAACATTTTAATTTTTACAATATTTGATAGTTGTTAGTTGTTGTGCAAGTAATTTTAATGCCTTCCATTGCTTTCCCCATATTTTAAAGTGCATTGGTGTGTTTTTATTGTGATTTGCAGTGTTCCAAACTAGTCTGTAATCCCTTTGTGTGTCCTATTTGGAACCCGTAAGCTTTGGCCCGACATTTGCCATTTGCTGGCTTGACTGCGGGTGCCATCTTGAGCTATTTTTACAATTGAATAGCGAACTCTTGTGGCCATGAAAGATGAAAGGCTTCAGAAGGCTGTAAGTTCTGGGGTCTGACCATCGCAAAGTTTTCAAGCCCATAACCCGTAAATGCCAATTGAATAGCAAATTAACTTATGGCCTCAGATACGGGCTACAGTAACTTACGATTGCTCAATTGAATCGGGCACTCTGGGTTTATTCCACTCATAGGGTAGGAGGGAGTTCCAGGATATGTGTCACCTAAACTGAGGGAAAGTTTTAGCATTGGAATGGCAAACAAAAATCTCCCGCTGTTACGAGGAAGCCATTTTTTGCATCAATGTAGCAGATTGGAATGGAGCTCTTACTACTCACTTTATGACAGTAACAAGCTCATCTGACTGTGTTAGTGTCCACTGATAAAAGTTCCCATTGTTGAATAAACTGAATTTGCTGGAGCTATAGGCTCCTCAAACCCTAGGTCATTTCAGTTAATTCGGCAAAGGAACTATATTTAAAAAAAGACGACTCCTTAAGATGCAACAGAGAACAATTGGACTTTTCATGGGCCTTTAAGCATCTTCTCATGTGAAACTTTAATTTGTCTTCCATGGCTCATAAAGGACAAAGCTGTCAATCATGAAGGACAATCAATAGCTATAAGGATCCTGTTTGATCATCTTTTGCTGTATTTTTTAACAGTACTGAAATATTACCTTTTTGGTAAATAAACCCTTTCTGGCAGCAATGCCCATGTCCCATTTGGTCTTTTCTGTTTGATTTTTTATTTTCCGAAATTGCTTCCATGTCAGAATTAGTAAGCGCTTCACCCTTCAGCAGCTTCCATGTGTAAATGCCAGTGGCATTTGTTTGTTTCTTGCTCTGTGCAGGGATTTCTTCTCAGGACCCAAAGGCAGCAGGAAATAAGACGACTGAAGATGATTCATAGCTACCATTGACTCTCATTTCTGGCCGAAAATGATAAGATGAAAACAAAAGGCTGCAGGTTCATTGAGGTGAGGAAAATGGGGGTGACTCAGGCAGGTTAATTTTATACAGATAAGAAAATGGTGATTTGTTAAGTCTTTTGAGACTAAATAACTCTTTAAATGTTTAACATTTAATAATTTAATAATCTAGCTTTTATATACTGTACTTACACAGTCTTGAGACTTTTATTCTGCGTCACTGTTGAATAAACAGTGTTAACAACTAGAAAGACGAGTTCTTGCCATTTGACCTCACACAATAAATTATTCTTCAGTCTTCTTAGAAGAAGACTGACAACATGTATGTAATAACATATAATTATATGTCTATAAAACTTGTTTTTATGTTATGATTCTCGTATAATGTTAGCAACAGTAATGGGGATCTGTCATTATATATTGAGCTCAAAATGTTATTGTAATGGTCCATTTATCCACTTGGGCACCATACGCTGCATCTGCTCATTAACCGGGTCACTTCCAACACAACTGATGTAGGGCAGCATCATCCCAGGGTTGACACAATTTTGTAAGGGCATGGCATAGCTATGAAATGGCAACCGACCTGCTCAGCCATGCCCAGTCAAGAATCAATGCTCCATACTGTTGATGTTTATTGGCGTGATTTATTGGATTGCCTTAGACTGTAAACCCTACTATTCTTCTTAATTGCCACCAGCCTTGCCTTCTTCCTGTCCACCATATACACTTCTTTGCCTTCAGCCTGTCTGGTGGATAACCTAAACTGTTACCAGACCCCTTATTTTGCATCATATATTGACCATGGACCTGGACCTACTACCGTCAAGGGTTGGTCTCTCTATCCTATGGGTCAACTCCCTGTTAGCAGTGATTGAAGTCAGATTTTTTTCCCCTCATTAGACATATTATCACGTCCTGTGTAGAAAGACTGTAGTAACATAAGATAGCCTAGTACGTGGACATAACCTCTTCACTTTCAGACCTTCTCTATGTTGCAATGTATTGGTAACCATTCTTGCGTCATAAAGTAATTTCAAAGATATTTGTAGTTTTGGGGCTGCACACAAAATTGTTTTATTTCTACTTGTGTTAAAAATAAAAATAACAAGTTTTGCCTTAAAGGCCTTGTTCGGCATCCAAAGTTCACAGAAAAACAAAGTTGAAAAACTAAATCTTACAACAACTAAGATGTTTTTAAGAAGGTGGAGCCATAAGTGACAATCTACAAACTTAAACGCCCCTTTAAATAACGAGCCAGTGTCTGATACATAGTAAGTCTGATGGAAGCCCCTTGATCACGGTGCTTAGTGACCGCTCCACATTTGAAACATACATATGGGACATATATGGTCTCCTGCTTGGGAGAATAGTTGCCTGGCATTTGACTGATAGTTTTAGGATATTTCTCTACTGTAAAGGCACAGGGGAGTTTGATCTCCAAATTTCGCATTTGTACATTTATACATTGTAACATTGTTTATTTGGTTTTGTTCTTAGTGAACGTCTTCAAGTAGGTTATCTGTGTTTGCTACAGGATCTTAATACAACAGCATGCCTGTGAATGTACATGTAAACTTTATATAAATGTATACTGTCTGCTCATGTTTAGATCACTTGTTTTTTACACTTGTTCTTTACACATATTTGTAATGTGCTATTTTAAACGCATGATATAAAATTCTGGCCTTTGGCGCCCCATTAAAAAGTAGTTTTGAAATAAAAGATCCCATTTACTGGTATTTCAAAAAACCTATTTGGGAACATTGCATTATTATCTTTTTCTGTCTTAAATGCACACACTAACCAGTGGGACGTTTGCAATAATTCACCGCACATTTCCAGACTACAAGAGTCCAAATTATTTCAAGAGAGCTGATTGTCCTATTGAGGCGTTCCTTAATGGTAGTGTCTGTGTGCATATAATTCTTTTGTTTAGGTCTAGCAGTAGAATAATCTGAATTCAGCTTCTATATAAAGACTCTGGAGCCACCACAGTGTGGTCCTTTAGCAGAAAGCTCTTTCAATATCAATGAGCAATATCACGCAGTCATTGTGTTCCCTTCCATAGACTATATCCCGGAGAGATAACAGCTCTGTTTACCTAATAAAGCAAGCATTGTTGTACAGCAGGGAGGGTATGTCTCACTGTTATGTAGCATCTATAAATATTTGTAGCTAATTTGTTTTTGGTATATACAATTTGCAAATGCACTCAAATATATTTTACATTTATAGGATTTAAACGCAACACGTGGTATTTTTCAATGGGCTCTACACATTTAATCACTGCACATGAAAGTTTGGATTTAAAAAGAGAAGAACAGACATAACATGGAAAATCTAAATTGTAAGAGCAAAAATCAAACAAGGGGAGTGGAGAGGTGGAAAACATAGTGGAGAGGTGCAAGAACATATAGAGACTCATTCAATTCGGAGCCCGTAATTCGATCGGAGCCATGCAAAAACTTGCCAATTGATTAGCAAATTAGGTTAAGGGCTCTATTTTCGAGCCCGGATATCCCAAACGGCTCAATTGAATGAGGCTCATAGTGTGTGGATTGATTGGAAAGAATAGAGGGGTGTGGGAGCAAAAAATAGCAGCTGAACTACTTTTTGGAATATATAAACTTGCCAATTGATTAGCAAATTAGGTTAAGGGCTCTATTTCCGAGCCAGGATATCCAAAACGGCTCAATTTAATGATGCTCATAGTGTGTGGATTGGTTGGAAAGAATAGAGGGGTGTGGGAGCAAAAAATAGCAGCTGAACTACTTTTTGGAATATATAAACTTGCCAATTGATTAGCAAATTAGGTTAAGGGCTCTATTTCCAAGCCGGGTCTCCCGAACGGCTCAATTGAATGAGGCTCATAGTGTGTGGATTGGTTGGACAGAATCGAGGGGTGTGGGAGCAAAAAATAGCAGCTGAACTACTTTTTTGGACTATATAAACTTGCCAATTGATTAGCAAATTAGGTTAAGGGCTCCATTTCCGAGCCCGGATCTCCCGAACGGCTCAATTGAATGAGGCTCATAGTGTGTGGATTGGTTGGCAAGAATGGAGGGGTGTGGGAGCAAAATATAGCAGATTCACTATTTTTTTAGACTATATAAACTAACATAAGAGTTTTTTTTTAATTAATGAGCTGAGGCATCTAAAATACCTGTATTATTACTTGGAAACTAATTTTAAGCATGATGAGATATCTCTTAAATTTAGAATATAAGTTCCATAGCATAATGTAAGGGCTGGAGAAATCTTATAAGACTATTGAGAAACATGTTAATTTATTAAATCAAATTCATAATAAAGTGTTCTTTGGTAAAAGCCGCACGTAATGTTGCTGAGAGTGAGGGATGAATGTGCATTATATGAGAAGAAAGATATTGGTCTGCAAGATCCTTGAAGGTAAGAAATTTAAAGAGCCAGTATAATTTCTTCAACAGATTAGCAAGTGCTTTTGCAACAGACAGTCTGTATACAATTGTTTTTATTAGTTATATTATTTTTTCGGAATATAAAGCCGATTATGTTGCAGGAGATTCTCACAATGCAAATTTGGCAGGACCCTTGCCTCTTATTATTGATCAAATTAGATTAAATACACACTTTGGCTAATATTCAAGCATTTAGGTGACCAGCCAGCTTAAAAAAAAAGTCTAACAGGCTGGCATAAAATGTTGGAGGCTGACCTCGGTTCTTGGAGTCTAAAACTAGTAAAAAATAATTAAGTGATAAGATCTTAAGTGAAGGACGAAAAATGGATGACATTATTTAGTATCAGCAACAGCCCTGGGTGACAGAAAGGTTTCTAGAGGTACAGGTGGTAGTGATGGTGGCACCGCACTGGTAGCTGTGTCAAAAGGCCAGTATTTTAGTTTATCTTTATCCCTACTTGAGGATGGTGCTTAAAGTGACCATGTATTGATCGCTTCTCATAATTATAGCACTATTAACCCAATTACATGGGGTTATGGAATATTCCATTTTTTGTAATTTCTCTCTGCTGACTTCTGGAGAGTTGCCATGTTTGCTTTCCTTTCTTACGCTCATCCCTGCAATGTGCCATTGTGTGAGGCGCCAACAGCAAGCTGTGAATCATCATATTGCAGTTTTAAGTAAATAAAAATGTAAATAAGTCCCCATGTGACCACTTGGAGCATCCAGGATGGCCATTTTGTGTAGACTAGAAGCTTCAATATGGAGATTCACAACCTGTCTACTCACACATTGACACTCTATGAGTAAATAGTAGTGATGTCCCGAACAGTTCACCGGAGAACTATTCGCGGCTATTTTCGCATGTTCGCGTCCGCCGCGAACGGCACACACATGCGTTTTTTGTTTCGCCCCCTATACTTTATCATTGAGGAAACTTTGAACATCATTTATTTTATTTTATCATTTTTTTTGTGTATTCTATGCCTGCCTGCCAGCGTGTGTGTGTGACAGGCTAACACCTAACAGCTTATATTGTGCTTATTTTCACTACTCATACCTGGTGGTGTAACATACATTGAAAACAACCATTTTTTTTCCTGTAATCTAATTTCAGTTGCCTGCTTGTGTCAGGCTCATAGCTTATATTGTGCCCAGTGACATAAAACAACACTTTTTTGACTGTAATAGATTGAATAGCAATTGCCTGCCTACAGGCGTGTGCGTGAAGCCTATTGCATCTACTCTGCCAACTTTTGCCAGTGCACAGTGATACGTCATATCTGGTGCAACCGTAGTGTACAGTGACATAAAACACTTTTTTGACTGTAATCGATTGAATATCAGTTGCCTGCCTACAGGCGTGTGTGTGAGGCCTACAGCGCCTACTCTGCCAACTTTTGTTAGTGCACAGTGACACTCATATCTGGTGGCACCTTAGATTGCACGCCCAGTGCCCCAAATTTGAAGTAGGAGGTCCGACCAAGCATCTTTTTCCATCTCCCTGTTCCAAAAATCTATGCCATATACACTTCCCCTAATAGTGGACGTAACAGGGATTAAACCGATAGGAATAGTATTACTTAACAGTACACACCTTATAATTGCGCAGACAGAGGCAAGGCAGAGAGAGGAGTCTGAAGAAGAGGAGTCAGAGGAGGAAGGTGGCTTTGAGGAGGTGGAAGACCAAACACAGCAGGCGTCCCAGGGGGCTTGTTGTCACATTTTGGGGACCCTTGGTGGCTGGGTGGAGGAAGAGACCTTTAATGACATCAGTGAGGACAAGGAACGGGACATGACTAGCTTGGTATCCAACCTTGTGCAAATGGGGAGTTTGCGGTTGTGCAAAGGGACTGTTTGCGGTTGTTTGCGGTGCATTAAACGGGGAGATTTGATGTTTGCGACATCACTAGTAAATAGGCATGACAAGCTTTGAGGGATGAGAGGTGGGGGAGATCGTCTAAAACACATACCCTCTAGAGATGATCAAAGGAAGATTAGTACACACTATATTATATGTCTGATTGTTTTTTCATTATGCTGTTGGCCATCACTTGTATTAATACCATGGTGTACCTTTTAATAGCTGCTACTAAGAAACTCTTTAGCTGACATTTTATTAAAACAGCTTTTCTGTACACTTAGAGCCTCATTCAATGCGGGGGCCGCAAGTCCCGGGATCTAGGCTGTGTGTCTGTGGGTCTGCTGCGGGCCTGCAGTCTGCTAGACTTACAGTGCTATTCAAATGGACAAGACCGCAAGTCCACGCCCAATAGCGAAAATCGTAAACCATGCCATCGTTTGCAGCATTTCAGGGCGTGAACATGATCAATTAAGCAACTCCTGATGCAGAAACAGCCAATAGAAAAGGAGCCCGTCATCATGAAGTCAGTAAAACATGGAGGGTACATGTCAATCAACTAGCGTATCAAGGTCCTATATGCGATCGGACACGCAAACCTGCAAAGTACAAAATAATAAATATGAATGAAGTCAATGTTCTAGTCCATGTGGGTGGCCTGATATGTATTAATTCATAGATTCCCAAGATTTATATAACCACAAAATTGCACATATCACATATATAGTTGTGAACGTACGAGTTGTTGCTAACGCTTGCGGGCCAGCAACTGAGGCCTTTGCGAACAACACGAAACAGCAACTGCGACCACTTATTACGACTTCGCAAAAATCGCCCGCGAACATGAACAAATTCCAAACGCAATAAATACACACAGCACATACATAAAAAGCTTACCTACAGCAAGAGGAAGCATCCAGGACCTCAAAAAAGCAACTTACACCTTCATTTAAATCAAAATAAAACAGTTTACACACTAAAAGATTCTCTAAGCGAGAGAAAAAATGGCCGACGAACAAAACGAAAAAGAGGCTACACCGCTCTAAACACGCAAAACACCACAAGAAACACGCAAAACACCACAAAACACATACGAGACACGTTAACACTCATTACGACCTTGCAAAAATCGTCCGCAACCCGCGAACATGAACAAATTCCAAACACAATAAATACACACAGCACTTACATAAAAAGCTTACCTACAGCAAGAGGGAGCATCCAGCACCTCAAAAAGCAACTTACACCTTAATTTCACTCAAAATAAAAGAGTTTAGACACTAAAAAATTCTCTATGCGAGTGAAAAAATGGCCACCGAACAAAACGAAAACGAGGCTACAGCACTCTAAACATGCAAAACACCACAAGAAACTCGCAAAACACCACAAACGCCCTACGGATATTCCGCTAAGACGCATACCACACATTACCCGCCATTTTACGCCAATGTGGAAGTACACAACTACGCTAACGGTTTGGTCTCGCTCACGGACACTATTACACTGCACACATTCATGACGCTTACACAGCAGCTCCACACCACTAATGCTGCAGCAACATCAAAACAGCTTCACAGCTCTTCAACACAATGCTTCAAAGTACGTAAAGTATATTAATTTATTAATGTATTATATATTTCATTATTATACACCAAACAGCATTAGCTACCTTACAATTTCATTGCCGTAATTTTTTGATGGGCAATTCGCTAGTAAAATAATATTTATTATTGCAGAATTACGGGCTTGAGACTGTTGTGCAATAAATTCTAATGTCTTCCATTGTATTTCCCGTCATTTACAGTGCAGTATAGAATTTATATTTGCATTTACAGTGCTCCGGACATGTCTGTAACCCCTTTGCGGGTCCTATCTGGTACTCGTAGGATTTGTGCCATTTACTGGTGTGAAAGCATTTGCAGGCTTGAGGCATTGCAGCAATTGAACAGCGATTTGCGATTTTAGCAATCGTAACTCTTGTTAACCATCTCATGGAAACGGAGGCCGGAACCTGTAACCAGGTCGCAGCCCGCAAAAAGACGCAAATTGAATAGCAAAATAACTTACGGGCTCCCTTACAGATGCCCGGATCTCCGAAGGCTCAATTGAATGAGGTTTTTAGTTTAGGAAATTCCAAAATGGCATTCAAGTCAGTGGCAATTTATAGCACATCTCAGCTTGGTACAAATTGCATCAGCTTGTTAAGACTGATAAGAAAAAAATGTCCCATCCTGTTTCCGATAAGTAGAACTAGGCAGTTTAATGCTCTTTTGGTATAAGGCAGTTTCCAAATGATGTGGCCCATTGCTTTCCGTATGGCACATTGTCACTTTGCATATATGAGTCATGAGTAAAAGAAATGGTTAGTAGCCTGACAGTCCTATATAGGCTATTCTAGTAATACCAATAAAATAGTCCATAATCTATAAAAACTAAATTTTCTTTGCTCCCATTAATCCAAAACAAGTAAATAAAAGAGACCCAAACCGAATAAAAGAAAAAAAAAACATTTTAAAAGATAATTCTAAAATAATTGTATATTATTGGGTTCAGTAAAGGTTCTTCTGTTTCAACTAATAAACTACATGATACTAAAAAAACAGTTTTATTTTTCTCTCTTAGAACATCTGCTTACACTGGGCGAAGATGCTAATGTTATTTGCCCAATTAAATTGAGGGGAATCTTTTCCCACTAGAATTTCTTGTGCTGATTTAATGAACACTTGACATTAATAGACTTTGCTACATGCATCTATTACTGGATTAATATTTGATAATTATATTTGCTAACTTGCAAGAAGTGAAATTGAGACCAATGTTTTGACTTATATTTTGATGAATAATCAGAGTATTGCAATATACAGTGATATCTTTTTAATTGGACAAATATTTTCTTTCCTCGACCTTTGATCTATCTTTGTCAAAATAAAATAATAAAAAAAAGTAAAACTAAAATTCTGCTCTCACTTTTGTACATAAATTAATTTAACTCACATAGCTTTTATAATTAAAATGACGTACTGTCTTAAAGGTGTTTATTTCATGTACCATTTAGGGTGCCATATTTGTTTTGGCAAACTGGGAACCCAGAAATCTTAAAAGCATAACAAAAATAATCTGAAATGCTGTAAAAATGATTTGCTGAAAAATGTAATAGTAAGTTAAGTAGCGTAAGAATAATATGTCTTCCAGAAGCCCACGGACATAGGGCCTCATTCTATTACCGGCCGTAAATCGGCCGTAAGGCAGCGATTCCTTGCGGGGGTTCTGTTAACTCGCGATTCTATTATACGGCCCCGCAAGGATCTCCCCTTACGGCCGGCCGCATATCTTGAAACCGGCCGTAAGCTGTGAAATATAAAAACTCAAAAATAAATTCAAGCCTGCACTGTACAGCTCTGTAAATGCTAGGGATCATAATGGGGGACATGAGGATTAAAAGAAACCCACTCTCAAGCTTGCACATCAGCCCAAACCCGAGTTCAAATTAACTGTTTATTTTCCGGCTGCGGCGTGGGCGTGTCTGAGGTGCTCCAAGAACTCTGGACTTTTTACATGGATATTTTACGTATATTAAAAAAATATTATTTTACGGATTTGAGTATAGGGTAATTATGTGCTATTTTTTCTAACACCGAATATCACTTTATAGACTCCGCAAAGTGCAGGATGGCTTTATTTGAGCTATTTTATGTGCTTAATTGGTGCTAGCGGGACCTCTTTCCTGCAAGTAAGCTGCGGCTCGTTTTTAGCCTTGCAGAGAGGGTTCCCGGAGCAATAGAATAGCAACCAGGCTTTTCTTACGGCCGATTTCAAGAAATAGCAAGGCGCCGGCCGCAAGCCTGCCGGAGTCCCCGGCCGGAGGGGAATAGAATAGCCGTAAAGCTTGCAGACGGTCCTTGCGGCCCCGCAGTGGCTGCGGCCGGTAATAGAATGAGGCCCATAGTGTCTGGATGGTGGAGATGAGAGTTAAAGTGGTTTCTGCAGTTTGATGCATCTGAAAACCCCAAGACATCATCCCAACCAGGGTTGGAAATAGTTTACTCTCCAGGAGTGAGAATATCAGATCTGGGAATAAAAGCACAGGGAAAAGTTTTGGACAATAATCCCCCCTTGAGAAAATATAGTTTCAAGAAAACACTCAAGACACTACAAAGCAAGTGGGTATAATGTGTTGTTTTATTTGCCTTCAATTATAAGGTAACATGTTTTATCTATTTTATATGGTTCCTTAGTGTTATGGAATTTGTTAATACCTTCAAAATAAAACAAGTAGACTGCGAATTAAGACACAGTCCTGACAGACAAACGTATATCCATTAATATGAACCAAATTATTTAAGATCTATGACCTTCAAACATTTTCACAAACTCTCCAGAGATGACTTGACTACAGTCACCTCTATCTACGAGACACCAAGGTAACCAACTAATCTAATCAGGGAAATCACATCATAACACTGGGTATTTAACAGGCTGGTGCTGCTCCTCTCTCATGTTAAATCACAATGAAAGTAAGCACTCCTCTGGTTGGCTATAAGTGTCAACCAGGGTCATATTTTATTAAATACATTTGACAGTTGGAACTTGGGGCTGCCACTCAAGACACTACAAAGAAACTAATTCATGTTTTCATCTTGGCTTGAATATTGCCACAACATCTTGGGATTCCTCTCACCTCTGATCCCCACATCAAATATCCTGAATACTTCTACCAGACTCAATCACCTCAAGCTGATAATCTGTGGCTCCCCTCTGTCAGTCCCAAAACTGGCTCCCTATTTCCTCCAGGATAAAATTTGAAATCTTAATTATTATGAAGCCCTCAACAGCACCGCACATCCCATATCTACTCTTGCCTCCAGATATACTCCAAACCTCCTCACATTCTCGCCTAGAGGGCTTTTCAATAGTGGCTACCATTCTTTGGCGTTCTCTACCCCTCTCTGTAAGACTCCTCTCCAGTCTTCACATTTTCAAACATTCTCTTAATTCCACATATTTATAGAAACATACCACATATTTCCTTAACCCACAATTCCATATAAAATGTTTCCTGGTTTTCTCTTACTTCTCCATCCATCACACTATAACATTGATCCATCCAGCAGTTGCTCATGTTTCTAATCCTTTTACTTCTTAGACAGTAAACTCTCCTGAGAGAGAGCTCTTAGCTATTCATGTCCCCGCGTGTATGCATAATGTGCTGTTGAATCTCCCATCAAATGTAAGTTACGTTTTTTTTATCTAACGTTAATTGCTCTCAAAATAAAATAAGCAGATGACAAATTGAGACACAGCCCCCTAACAGTAAAGACCTATAAAGTAAGCTACCCAGAGATGATTTAGCAACAGTCATCTCCATCTACGAAAGCCCAAGGTAACCAGCTAGTCTGATCAGGGAAATCCCAACATTGGGTACTCAATGGGATGGTGCTACTTCTCTCTCATGTTAAATCACAATGAAAGTAAGCATCTGATTGGTCAATAGTGTGGGCCACGAACATATTTTATTAAATCCATTTGAGAGTTGCACCTAGGTTCTATCTAATCACAAATTAATAAAATAAATTAGGTCAGTGGGAAACTGTGGGAACTCTCATTGTATTAACTTTCTTAAAAAATATAATTATTTAAACATATAAATATTACATACAATGTCACAATAAAAGGACCTTCTAGCAGTAAATATATTGTGGCAATATTCTTCGTTCCAGACTGGAAGTCTCATCAGTCATCTCCACTGACTTATTGTGGGTGTAATGCTGATCGTAGCTTAACAGGAGGTGGACCCATTGGTCAGAGGTAGAGATTCAGTTAGCAGTAGGAGAATCCATATCTGATCCAAAGTAAGGGTCTGGCAACAGATATCAGGCTTATGGTCACTCTCATAGGGTCAGGCCAGACAACCAACAAGTCAATGTCAACAAGCTGGAGAGAAAAAAGGGTCAAAATTGGGTAAAATCAAAGTGCAACTCTTCTCTCAAGTTTGATGTACAGCTTTCTAAATTGACCTACATAAAAATACAAGGCAAATTTCCCATGGCTACCATGGCTAGGTGCACACAGTATATACGAGTTTGGAATATTGATCCTCTCTAGGTCAACTGGTTTGGGTCTGCTGTAGCTCTGCTTCCGAGAAACTTCCAAACTCCATAACCTGACAATTTCATTATATATTATATGAAATTCAGCTTATATTCTTAAAATTTATGGAGCTGTTATTGGATACAAATCATTCAATTATATTTTGTTTTAAATTTTGTACGGCTGCTTGGTAAATATGACACATACTAATTCCTGAAATGTGGCTCTTTTTATATATAACCATCTCCGCTTTCAGCTACTTTAACCTCCCCACAAGAGGTTCTGTACACAAACTATAAGCAGTTATACTGAATAAATGAATGCCAATCTTCCAATACATATTCATGTTTTCAAATGTTAAAGCGAGGCATAATATTTACACTGAAGCTCAGTGCCACTGATCAACTCATCTCCAAAAATATCCTCACCACTATTGAAAGTAATTAGATTTAATTCACAAAGTTGTATGCTCTGGAAGACACAGACACAGAAGAATGGATGTGTCGGTGTCGGAAAATATAAATAAAAGTTTCTTTAACTTCAATATTTCATCAAATAATTTCCTTGTATTTGGAAACATTTTATTTATGCTATGTTTATATGAAATAATTTTTCTCGTAGGAAGAAAACTGATCTGCTATATAAAAATTATGGTTGTGATGTTGAATATAACGGCAGAAGGGCATACATTAGTAAAAATGCCTAATAAAATTGGACATGCAGGAAATATTTAAGAATCTAAGGGCCTCATGCAATTGCAAGGCCGCATCTCACGGTATACATGCGTATGTCTGTGGGCTTGCTACAGGCTTGAACTCTGCTACAATTACAGAGCGATTCAATTGAACAAGCAAGTTACGCGCCGAAAGCCGAAACCATAAACCATGTAGCATTTCAGAGTGTGAACATGATCAATTAAGCAAGGCCGTAACTACCCATTTAGAAACAGTCAGTAAAACATGGAGGTTACATGTCAATCAATTTAAATTTAGGGGTCCAATATGGGATCAGACACTCAATCCTGCAATGTACAAAATAATAAAAATGAATAAAGGAAATTTTATAGTCCATGTGGGTGGCCTGATATGTATTAACTCATTGATTCTCGAGATTCATATGACACTGAAATTAAACATAAAAAACTATTTTCTGTTGCAGATTTATGAGCTTGAGACTGTTGTGCAATTAATTTGAATGTCTTTCATCACATTCCCTGTCTTTTAAAGTGCAGTATTGATTATTTTTTTATTGCATGTACAGTGCCACGAACAGGTGTTAAACCCCCCTTGAGAGTCCTATCTGGTACTCGTAGGATTTTCTATTTTACATTTACGGATGTGAAAAAATGTGCGTGCTTGATGAATTGTAGCAATTGAGTAGCGATTTGCGATTTTACCGATTGTAACTTTTGCGGGCTTGAAAGATCATAGATGGGCTGTAAGTTATGATTTTGACAACCGCAGGGATTTTCAGCCTGTAACTCGTAAATATTGTGCTAAAACACACCAATTGAATAGCAAATTAGTTTACGGGCTGCATTGCGGTCTCCAGTAACATACAGTTGCTCAACTGAATAGGGGCCTTGGTTTGCACAAGCCTGCAGAAGAAAATTTGGTAATACAGAGTGTCTCTCAATAGTTTAAAACAGTAATTATATTCTGGAAATCTTTTTATGATTTTGGGTAATCACCTTGGATGAACCATTCACCCACCACCACTTGCTTTGAAACATACTGCTACTCAAAAAGTACTAAAAAGTATGCAGAAGTTGGAGCATATGTGTGAGGTGTATTAACTTATAGGGATAAGTTTGCTTCAAAGCCCCCCTAATATGAGTCTAGGAACATGGTTAATAAATATAAGCCACATTTTGGCAACCTCTATTATATCTATTATTCCAACTTACAATTAAACAGAAAAGAAATGCATGCAATGACCTTCTAAACAAAGTAAAACAATGGAGCCTCATTTAATTGAGGCATCGGGAGATGTGGGCGTCCATTAGGGAGGCCGTAAGTTATATTGCTATTCAATTGGCTTCGTTTTGTGGGCTTCGATCGGGTTACGGGCTCCAGCCTCCGAATCCTTGCAATGGTTAACATCGCAAGTTAAGGCCCCTCCAAGCCTCTGATCTTTCATGGCCACAAGAGTTTACGATCGCAGAAATCGCAAATCGCTATTCAATTGCTCTGATTCCCACAGGGCCACAAATGGCAAAAGTTGAACCACAAGTTGTATTGTGCAAATAAAAATTCAACACTGAACTGTAAATGATAGGGAACACAACGTAAGACATTAGAATTATTTGCACAACAGTCTCAAGGTCGTAAGTATGGAAAATAAAATGTTATTTTTTAATGTGGAATTTTCGTGGGTTATATTATTCTTGGGAATCAATGAGTTAATACATATCAGGCCAACCACATGGACTATAACATTGGCTTCATTCATTTTTATTTTTTTGTACATTGCGTGTTTGAGGGTTTGCGGGTCTGACCCCGAATCTCTAGTTGATTGACATGTCAACTCCATGTTGTAGGGCCTTCATGATAATGGGGCTCCTTTTCTATTGGCTGTCTCAGCATCGGAAGTTACGGTCTTGCTTAACTGATCACGTTCAAGCTCGCAAATGCTACATACGATGGCATGGTTTATGAATTTTGCTATCGGACCATAACTTGCGGTCTTGCCAAACTGAATAGCACCGTAACTGAAGTGTGCTGCGGGCCTGCAGGCCTATGTCACGGAACTTGCAGCCTCCTAATTGAATGAGGCTCATAGTGCAAGGTATGGAGGTATAGGACGTAAGTCTGTGGGCCTCCTGCGGGCCCGCAGGCGCCGCAACTTATGGTGCTTTTCAATTGGCCAGGCTTGCAAGTCCCAGCCCGATCGCAAACCACATTGCAAACCATGCTATCGAAAGTAGATCGTGACTTGTGGTTCAAGCCCGTAGCACTACGGGCTTGAATTATGAGTTACGATCGGACCCACATTCCAGATATAATGCAATATTGATAAAGCAGTAAATATGTGAGTTCCATTATATGTATTAACACATTAATTGCCAGGATCGATATAACACAGAAATTAAACAGTTTTATTTTGTTGGCCCGATTTGCGAGCTTGGGAATGCTGTGCTATTAATTCTAAGACCTAACATCACTTTCCCTTTTAATAAATTGAAAATAAATAAAGAAATAAATTGATTTTTTATTTGCTTTTAAAGTGCTCCGAACATGTCATTAAGCCCTTTGTGAGGCCTCCTTGGTACCAGTAACATGTGGTTCAACTTTTGCCATTTGCGGGCTTGATGGGATGGTTAGCAAGGGGAAATCGGAGCAATTAAATAGCAATTTGCTATTTTAGCATTTGCAACTCTTGCGGCCATGAAAGTTCAAAGGCTTGGAGGGACATTAACTTGCAATGTGACCCATCGAAGTGATTCGGAGACCGGAGACCGTAACTCGATCTGAGCCCACAAAAAGATGCCAATTGAATAGCAAAATAACTTGCAGGCTACATTTGCGAAGCCCGGATCTTCTGAAAACTCAATTGAATGAGGCTCATAGTGTTCACATGCAGTCAATCAGAAACATGGCTATTCAGAACTTGTATTAAATGTGTTTTCTTCTTCTACCTCCCCTTACCACACACTTTAAATCAAAGCTGCTGATCCAATAGTCCATAATAACCTCAAGTTTCTCTTGTGTTTTCTTTGCATTTTCTCTGGAAGCTAAGTGCAACTTTTAAATTGTAATTCAATTTGTGGTAGAGCCATATTATGAGCCTCATTCAATTGAGCAATTGTAAGTTACTGGAGCCCGTAAGCTAATTTGCTATTCAATTGGCGTTTTTTTTGTAAGCCGCAAGTGGCTTACTTTTTACGTGCTTGAAATCCTTGCGGTTGTTACAACCATAACTTACACCCTTTGATCTTTCATGTCCACAAGAGTTACAATCGCAAATCGCTATTCAATTGTTACAATTCCTCAAGACCGCAAATGTTTTCACCCGTAAATGGCAAATGTAGAAGAAAATCCTAAGAGTACTAGAGAGGAGGGGGTTAAACACCTGCTTGTAGCACTGTAAAAGCAAATAAAAAATCAATACTGTACTGTAAATGACGGGGAAAGCGATGAAAGACATTAGAATTAATTGCACAACAACAGTCTCAAGCTCGCAAATGGGAAATAAAAAATAATTTTATTTTGTGTTTCATTTTGGGGTTATATTGATCTCAGGAATCAACGAATTAATCCATCTCAGGCCACCCACATGGATTAGAACAGTATTGTCATTCATTTTTATTATTTTGTGTTTTGCTGTTTTGTGTGTCCGATTTCATATCGGATGCTAATAGACTGACATGTGACCTCCATATTTTACTGACCTAATGATGTTCTTAATTTCTATTTGCTGTTTCTAAATGGGTAGTTACTGCCTTGCTTAATTGATCATGTTCCCGCCCTGAAATGCTACATACGAGCTTGGTTTACGGTTTTGACTGGTAACTTTCAGGCTTGTTCAATTAAATAGCACCAGATTTGTAGCAGACCCCGAGACTGCAGCAAGCCCGCAGACAAACGGCCTGTTTACTTCGAGATGAGGCTCAATGAGAGGAAAGAGCCTAACACATTTTTTTTATTCAGTATTCAGTTTCCAAGCATGTTATAATCGTCTACACCACATGAGTGAGAAGAGTGACTGCTCTTTAAGTGATATAGTCATTTCCACACATGATCAAAAAAGATTAAAGTGATTCCCAGAAGATCAAGATAAGACATGTACCAGTAATTAGAGAAGTCCAAGCACACGAGGGAGATCCTAATGTGCTGATTGATATGACAGGCTTGATGTGTCTGTAGAAAAGCTAAGGGAGGTTGTTGGCTACCTCTTGCCACGAGTGATAATTGCCATTCATCTCAGATTGTGCAACCTCTTCATTAGCAGTTGATAAGCTCCCACAGTAGTCAACTTAACACACAAACAAAGATAAAAGTAAGAAAATCTGTTTTCAAAAGACATTTCATCTCTACCATGTTGCCCTAAAAGTGAATTCATAATAATTAATTATTTCATTATCATTAATAATGTTTTAATTTTAACGAATAGTAATGTTTTCTGCTTTCTTAAAACTATTGTCCATTATATATACTGTATATATATATATATATATATATATATATATATATAGTTACAGTGATCCTTCAAATGGCCATTGAATCTCAAAATTTTATGTATTTAAAAGAAAACATGTTTATTCATTACAAAGTAAAAAATATATATTATTAGGAATAACAAAACATCAAATAAATAACTGGAAACTGTGTGGTCCTTAATCTGAGTGACGATTGAAACTGTTTTGAGAGGAAAGGTAATTTAGGACTCACAGTGAGCCTATTATAAGTGCTTTCTTAGCTGTTGCTGTTGTTTAGTTCAGTCGTGTCTGACTCTCTGTGACCCTATGGACCGCAGGGACACCAGGTTATCTTATCCATAAGGATATCTTGGAATGAGTTAACAGTTCCTTCTCCAGCGGACAGAGATGTGTCTGACATGTCTGCTATGACCTGCCCATCTAGTGTGACCCTGAATGGTACAGCTCACAGCTTCATTGAAGTACCCAAAGCCCCTTCACCAGGACAAGGTAGCAATCCAGAAGCTAGCTAGTTTTATATTAAAACGTATGGTAATAGAAACATGTGTGTTGATGTCCAAAGAATCTCAAGACTTCCTCACCTTCTGTATCATGTTACAGACCAGGTCAAAGGGCGCGAAACAATCTAATTTTTATTGTATGTTTTACTTCATAAACAAACTTAATTTCTAAATTGTTTTAAATTGTTGATTTCTAAATTGTAAAATAAAAATATTTTGATATACAGCAAGTAATTCGTAGAACCCATTGCCGTCATGGTATTTTGCACACTAGGTGATATTTTTATGCGTTTTTTTATTTTCCAGAGTTATAAAGCCACAGTTAATTTCCACAAATTAAGGATTGGTTTGACCTACTTTTGCAAAATAACAAGACTAAATGCCTTTTATTTAGAAAATTATATTAATTAGAAAATAAGAATATATGAGTAACAGGAATAAATAACAGGCTTGCATGTATCATTTGTATGTGTTAGTGTGCATTAGTGATGTATTGTTTGGTTTGGTTTAGGACTGCATCACGCTGCGCTTTTGTGCCCCATAAAGAGCTTATTAGCATAGCCAGGAGTTAGTCATTTCTATATCATAACTGATATTCAGGTTTGTCCTTTTTACAAAACAAGTCTTTGTGGCATGTTCCTTAAAAGTCCACTGTAATGCCCTTAACATACAACAAGAGCTAGCTATTTTTATTAATCATTGATCATTAAAGGGCCATTTAAAACACTATGGGCCTCATTCAATTGCGATTTGGCCAATTGAATAATTCTCTATATAAGCACAGAGCATATATTTTTTTACAGAAGTTTTTAGTTAGTAAGCTTCTATCCAAAAGCAAGACCTTCACTAACTAAAAACTTCTGTAAAAAAATATATGCTATGTGCTTATATAGAGACCTTTTCAATTGGCCAAATCGCAATTGAATGAGGCCTTATAAGTGTTGTTCATGTTAATGATCTATTGTTTTTAATTACACTAATAACAGTTAATAACAGCTAAAAATGTTCAGTCTTAGGTCTGTTTACAAACAAACCCCTGACTGTTCCATGATTAACAACACCTGCCCAAACGGCCAGTGTAGACTTAACAAGCACAAAGATTTGTGTTTTTTCTCTGAACTTCAGGAATGTAGTAGGAGATTTTAACCCCCAGCATTTAGCTGAATCCAGCAGTTATTTCCCTGCACAGATGAATTTGTGAAGAGTTAAATCTTTTTATGCTTATGCTCTCTGCACACAGCTGCTGTTGTGGCTTTTTCTGGGGGCTTGTCAGAGTCTCATGTAAACAGAGATCTGAGTAATAATTTAAAAAATTCAAAAAGTATTTCCAAATGGTATTATGAGAAGTTTACAGAGGTGTGCTCCAAGTTGAACTGAAGTAATTGTCCTTTAATAAAATCCCTACTTAATTATTTATTTTCAAACACTTATTAGAGCTTTAGCAGCAATTAAACACACAATACTAAACTATAAAAGCATGATAAGGCATGGAAAGACATTTGAATTAATTGCACAACAGTCTCAACCCAAAATATGCAATTAAACAATACTATTTTAAAATTTTATTTCTGAGTAATATAGATCCTAGGACTAAAGGGGTTAATACATATCATGAAACCCACATGCTTTAATGCTTTTTATAATGTGCTAGATTGCTAGATTGCAAGCCCAAACTGCAAATATTACTTATTGGCACTAATTAATTGGTAGCCTCTGATTGCAGATTATGTCAAACTTCCATATTTTACTTATATAATTTACTATTGGCTGTGTCTAAGAAAGAAGGATCTTAACAGCAGTGATGACCTCAATAATTTGTCCAATGAGTTGGGTCCAGACATCTTAGAGAGCGAAGTGAGATGGGCCCTAGGGTGTCTTGCTGATAACAAGGCTGCAGAAGGGGATGGAATACCAATTGAACTATTTAAAATTCTACAGCATGATGCTGTGAAAGTGTTACTTGTCAACACATTTGGAAAACTCAACAATGGCAAATAAACTGGAAAAGGTCAGTCTACATCCCAATCCCTAAAAAAGGCTGTGCCAAAGAGTGCTCCAATTATCAAACAATTGCAATAATTTCACAAGCTAGCAAGCTCGACTCCAACAATATATGGACCAGGAACTACCAGATGTGCGTTGGGTTCCGCAGAGGAAGAGGCACAAGAGATCAAATTGCCAATGTCCGCTAGATAATAGAGAAAGCAAGAGAGTTCCAGAAAAGCATTTACTTCTGCTTCATAGACTATTCTAAAGCCTTTGACTGTGTGGATTACAACAAAATGTGGCATGCCCTTAAAGAGATGGGAGTACCAAATCATCTCATCCTCCTCCTAAAGAATTTGTATGTGGACCAAGAAGCCACGGTCAGAACCAAACATGGGACAACAGAACGGTTTAAGATCAAAGATCAAAGATCAATATCAAATGGTCAAAGGAGTGCGACAGGGTTGTATATTGTAACCTTATTTATTCACCTTATACGCAGAGTACATCATGCGTAAGGCTGGACTGGATGAATGCAAAGCCTGAATCAATATTGCTGGAAGGAATGTCAGCAACCTCAGATACGCAGATGATACTACTCTGATGGCTGAAAGTGAGGAGGAACTAAAGGACTTATTGATGAGGGTAAAATAAGAGAGTGCAAAAGTTGGTCTGCTGCTCATCATTAAAAAGACGAAGATCATGGCAAACGGCAATCTCACTTCCTGGCAAATAGATGGGGAAGAAGTGGAGACAGTGACAGATTTTATTTTCATTGGATCCAAGATCTCTGCAGATGGTGAATATACTCATGAAATGAAAATATGTTTGGTTCTGTGGAGGAAAGCTATGGCAAGCTTGGACAAGCTAATAAAAAGTAAAGATATTAAACTATCAACAAATGTCTACATAGTTCAAACTATACTATTCCCAGTAGTAACATACGGATGTGAGAGCTGGACCATAAAGAAATCTGAGCGCAGTAGAATTGACGCATTCGAATTTTGTTGTTGGAGAAGACTGTTTAGAGCCCCTTGGACTGCAAAAAGATCCAATAAATCAATACTTTCGGAAATCAAGACAAACTGTTCACTAGATGGTATGATCTTGACGTTGAAGCTCAAATATTTTGGCCATGTTATGAGACAGCAGGATTCCCTAGAAAATACTCTGATGCTGGGAAAGGTTGAAGGCAAAGGAGAAGGGGACGACAGAGGCGGAGATGGATAGATGAGGTCACATAAGCAATGAATATGAACTTGATGGCTCTCAGACAGGCAGTGACTGAGAGATGCACCTGGCGTGCTGTGGACCATAGAGTCACGGAGAGTTGGATGCCACTGAACGACTAAAGAACAACAAAAAAGATAAATTATGGGCTTGCTTTAATGTTGTCAGATCATATGATCACTCCCCCTGAAATCAGACTTAAAAAGGCAGGGTTTACAAGTTTAGGCTTAAGGAGGTAAATTGCAGGGTGGAGTCAATAGAACACATCTAAACATGTTAAATGTTTGTATCACGTGTTAGAGGCATCTGTGAGCTTCTAATAGAATAGGCAGAGACACAGGGGAGGGAGAGGGATGAAGGAGACACAGGGGAGGGGGAAAGGAGACACAGGGGATAGAGAGGGGGAAAAGACCCAGGGGAAGGGGGAAGAAACACAGGGAAGGGAGAGGGGGAGAGACACAGGAGAGGGAGGGGGAGACACAGCGGGGGGAAGAGACACAGGGGAGGGAGAGGGGGGAGAGAGACACAGGAGGTGGGGGAGGGAGAGGGGACACACATATAAAACTAGACCATGCAGTCATTTTGCTTATCTCCCCTTTTTAATTGTTATCTTATAGTGGTGAAGCTGTGAGCTATACCATATAAGGTCAGCCAAGTTGGGCAGGTCATAACAGAGATGTCCAACAAATCATGGTCCACTGGAGAAGCAACTGGCAACCAATTTAATTATCTTTGCCATGAAAACCTTATGGATTAGCACAACCAGAATCAAGATGTGCCTGGCGTCCTGAGGTATATAGGATCACAGAGAGTCAGAAATGACTGAACGACTAAACAACAAAATTGCCTATCTAAACCTAATTAAAACATTCAGCTTCTGTGATTAGGGTAGTGATGCCTTAAATAATGGGCAAAATATTTTAAGTAAGCAAAAAATAAACCCAAAATGTTGTTTGTATCTTTTAAACCTAATTATTCTTTTTTCTGAGCTGAATCTATGTGTTACTTTCTCTAGAGGGTTTGTCCATATAAACTATTTAGCTTTCCATTACACCTATTGAAAGCACTGATAGTTGTAGTCACCACATTCTCATAGTGTAGACACTTTTATATCCATTCAAGTTCTCCTCCCACCTCAGGAAGTTAAAAACAAAAAATGCAGTTCCATTTACATATTTCCATTATTCTTTTCTGTAAAATAATATACCCGCAAAAGTCGCTCATGGCTTTACTTAAAATGATATATTTACATAAAGCAAAAAACAATATTTGACTGGTGATCCTAAAATCTGGATTTAGTCTTTACTAATATTTGTAGAGGATATGCATTGAATCCTTCAAATCGTCCAGCCATGCAAAACATTTGAACTCAAACAATCCTTGTTTGCCAGTGACAATTATTTGTATTGTACGTCCTCATGTATACTAGCCAACAAATGCAGCTAGTCAAATGTTGTTATATAGAACAGCCATTTAAATTATAACTGTATTCTAGAATATGCTAGATGCCGCATAAAAAGGAAAATATTATATATTTTAACACTTAGAGATGGGCAAAACTGTGGAGATTAAATTGCCTTTGTATTTTGTAGACATAATAACAATATAGCAATTATGTGAACTATGAATAGATTCTGATAATGTCTAGGGGCTGCCATAATATGGCTATTCATCACTGTATGCAGACCCATACTAAGATAGTGAGTAGGTGTGGCTATTGTGGTGCAATACGGGAGGAATTGTGTGGTCTCATTGGTTTTCCATGCACAGTCACTGCCCCCATCATGCACTGAACAGGAAGGATGATACATATGGCAGCCCCTATGCATGAACACAGTCAATTAAAAAAAGATATCTTAAATGTTATTAAATATATCGTTGATAAAGTTGTTAGTTCTATATTTGTGAAGTTTTTTCTCCTAACTATTGTGGCTAATGAAATTCGACAAGTGAGTTCTTACTCTTATCCAACAGCAAACAGAAGAACAGTCTGGTTCCTCTAGCTGTATATGTGTAGTGGTAGTAGGGCCATATTCACCCCCAGGGCACCCTTAGCAGCATGATTCCCCCCCAAAAAAAATACCTAGGCCTCAATATACCCCTCAAAACCCACAGGGCCCCTTGTCACACTATTCACCCCCCTCAAGCCCCCTGCACTTAATTCACCCCTCCTCTTAATTGTGCCATGCAGACCCTTTCCCGGATCCCATTGCTCAGAGGTTGGGTATCCTTCTCCTGCTGAAGCTTCATACTGCAGGGTCACATGACATCATTAGGAATTCCCCGCCCCTGTATATAAATATATATATATATATATATATATATATATATATATATATATATATAACATTCACAATATAATATATAATAACCATATTTAGTGGTGTCGGAAGGGGGGTTGAGGGGGGTCATGGGCGTTATGTCCTTGGGGGCGGCACCAGCTCCGTTGCTACTGATGCCGCCCCCGTGTGTCTGTGTGAGTAACTCTGTGTGTGTGCGTGTGTCTGTGTGTCCTCTTCACAAGTCTGGCTCCTTTTCACATGTCTGATGGAGGAGTCACAAGGTGGGAGGAGCTATCAAGGGGAGGATTTAAAAGTGGGAGGGGTCTGGTGACCCAGAGCAATCAGTTCAAGTGGGGAAGAGACAAGGGGAGAGAGAAAGAGAAAGAGAGAGTGATGGGAGGAGGAGAGTGAGACAGGGGAGAGAGACAGAGGGAGATAGAGAGGCAGGGAGAGAGAGACAGAAACAGGAGGGAGAGGTGGGTGAGAGAGGTTAAAAAAAGAGGGCGGAGGGAGAGGTGGGAGAGACAGGGGAAGAGACATAGAGAGAGACAGAAAGAGGGGAGAGGGAGAGAGACAAAGAGGGAGGTACAGAGAAAAAGAGGGGAGAGAGAGGGAGAGAGAAAGAGAGGGGAGAGAGAGAAAGATAAGATAGAAAGAGAGGGGGAGATAGAAAGAGGAAGAGAATGGGGAGAGAGAGAGAAAATGGAGAGGAGGAAGAGAGAGGGCGAGAGAAGGGGAGAGAAATTGGGGGTTAAAAGAGAGAGAGAGAGAGAGAGACAAAAAGTGGGGGAGGAGAGAGAAAGAAAGGAGAGAGAGAGCTAGAGAGAGAGGGGAAATGTGAGGGAGTGAAAGATAGATATAGAGAGTGGGGGAGGGAGAGAATGAGAGGGAGAGAAAGAGAGAGGAGAGATGGAAGGAAAAAGAAAGGGTAGAGAGAGGGGGGAGAAATAGAGAGAGGGAGAGGGGGAGACAGAAAGATGAAAAGAGAGATGAAAAGGTGTAGCTACACCACTGACCATATTGCTTTATAAGAAGGACTTTTTAGAGTAGGAAAAAATACATAGAAGAGAAAAAAAAACTAAAAAGTGGGATGGGCAGACATCCCTTGACAAGGGGACATCGCTTTAGGTTAGAAGAAAAATGATTCCAGAAGGAAACAGGTTCTTCACAGTAAGGGTGTTTGAACTGTGGAATTCTCTACCAAATGAGGCTGTGACAGTAGATTCCATAGATAACATTACTAAGGGGTTCATATAGTATTAATAAAAAAGGTAATTCTGGGTTACCCTGGATAACTAGAGAAGGAGGAGTACTGATCCAGGAAAGGTTACCCAATTGCCAGTATTTGTTCTCAGGAAGTAATTTTTTTTCTCCTATGAGACAATCGCCAATGGTTCAAGGTTTTTTATTTCTGTTTGCAATGAATCCATTAAAAATTAACAATTAATCCACATATTACAAGGATCAGAGGAGATCTTAAAAGGTTGTTCTTGATGGACTAAAGTTTTTTTTCAACCTTTATTATTATGTTACTATGATACTAAAGAAATTGATATCCCTGTTCATGAGAACTAACGTTCTCTATATAGCGCAGTGATACAGATGAAGTAGGGGAGATGCATACTCGGTAACAATCTGGAAGAGGTGGCTGTGTGTTCTGGTGAAGGACCTGTAATATCTAAGGGCCTCATTCAATTGGGATTTAGCCAATTGAATAGGGCTCTATATAAGCACAGAGCATATTTTTTTACAGAAGTTTTTAGTTTTAGACCTTGCTTTTGGATAGACCTTCTGTAAACAAAATATCTCAGTGCTTATATAGAGCCCTATTCAATTGGCCAAATCGCAATTGAATGAGGCCCTAAGTTGTAAAGGTTTGTAGATGTGAGGACTATAGGTGATAGGCTTTCTTTGAAAAGGTGAGATTTAAATAACATTTAAAGCTCTGACAGCTAGGGGAGAACATAACAGATTAAGGTAGGGATTCCAAAGGGTAGGAGGCCTATGGGAGAAGTAAGCAGGAGGGTGAGGAGATAATTGGGCAGGAAGCAGGCCCTTAGCTGAATATAGTGGGTGATATGGGGTATACTGGGGCAGTTGTAATGTAATGTAAGCTCATAGATAAAATTATTGTAATAACTCAGTTTGCATATTTATCGAAACAATGGGGTATACTATATTACTAATATATTTACTTAGTTGTTTACGATGCATTAAAATCATTGGCAATCATACAGTCTTAAAATTAGTCACAATTTGGGCAATTGGCACGTCATCATCAACTTGATGTTGTATAGCAGGTTTACTCACTGTGGTTGTAGAGGAGGTAGATGCTTAGCGAATATTGTGACGCCGATCTAGGCTATTGTTTTCCAAGCAACACTCTTCCAACATAATCCTTATGGTGAATGCTTGCAAATAAAGTTTAGTGAATAAAGCTAACTGCAGTAGTTCTTAACAACTGGTCTTGAGATTTGTGCCGGCCCCTGAGACCATATCTGGTGGCCATCATGGGCATAGACAGATGAGGATAGCCTTAGATTATTGAGGAACATAACTGCAGATAAAAAATACTTCATCCAGAGCAGTGAAAAACTAAACAAATCGTCAACATAGAGTATGACCATTTTCAAAATGTACTAGATCTCAAAATCGGCCCCCAGGAACATTGGAAGGTAACCAACAAGACCACAGATCAAAAAGTCTGAGAGCCACTTGCATAAGGTATATCGAGAAGATTCGTGTGAAAAAACAAGCATTGCAGCCATGTCTTAAGTACCTCAAAGCCATGTAAATCATACTCAGTATCACTGTTCACTGCTATTTCATCCATTGCTAGTTTGTTTCTTCAGCCATAATAAAAATATTTTCCCTTAGTGTCCGTGTGATAACAGAGATATGTACTGAACATCCATTCTCTTTTTCATGTTAATTATTGATCTTTAGAGAGAGGCAAAATACAAGAGAAATGCAATTCTTTCCCTTGGGCCGTTTCACATCTGATGATGCTGCTGAGTCAGAACGATTGTTTCTTGAGGCAGAAAATGTAAAAATACCTTTGCTTCTAACGCTGTTTTTCATATCAGATGAAACTTAAAAGAAACAGAAACTTTAGATGCTCCACATCTGAAGAACAAGAACGATCGTGATGTGTCTTTCAAATCTGCTGGCAATAAAGGGTCAGTGAGACTTTTAGTGAATAATAGTATACAGTTTTATGGTTTTACGCATAGATAAGCTAAAGGGATGCTCTGGGGAGAAAGACAATTGTCAGTTTTCTAATTAATGAGAAAATGTAATGTCTCACATTAACAATAAGCTCTTTTGAAGAACAAAATGTATTTTAAGTGAAAAATATCAATAAATAAAGGCTTTCAAAGATCACTGTTGTCTAAAAAATCGAGCATGTGTTTAAAAAAGCACCTTTAAAATATTTTAAAAAGAGAATTAGGAGAAATTATTGATCAATAGTATAAAAAATTACATTTAAAATAGACAGCGTGGGATGGTTTAAAGCATGAGCCTCACAAACAAGAACCTCCAATGACTGGAAGAACAGGGCATTCAGGAAGCCAGGAAAGCAGTGACTCCCTTAAAACCTAGTTCTGACCCACCCAGCAATGCGTAATGGTTCTTTTTGTAATCCCTGCTAGCAGAGATAGGACCAAACCATTAATGGACCCTCAGGATAATCACATCAACACAGGGATTATCAGGACGCGCAGCAGAGTTACCGGCTGTAAGTCTTCTTTTAGGCAGATGTAGAATTCGTAACCCCTACAATCAGAGTTAACCCTTGCCTCATTAATGAGCACAAACTTAAATTATGTATGAGCACCTTTATTAGTCAAAAAATTCAACATTCTTGTACATATGAACCTGGAGCTTCCCCATCTGTCATGTAAAGTGAACTGTTCAATTAATATTTGCTGTTTCTTTACATTTTATTTATTTATGTTTGCTGTTTCTTAAAAGTTTATATTAAAAAAAAAATCAATTGCTATTGTGTATTTTTTTCCATGAGTTCCCCTATCCCTATCAACATATGTTAAAATGAGCCTGTTTAGAGCTGTCTCACTCAGCACTCCAATTGCACGGAATTTATTGATAGCGTTAAGCGGGGTATAGCTGTATATATATATTCATGCACTTTTTAATATTCAACTTATTAATTAAAACTACTTTTTGACAGCTATCTTTTTATCTAAAATATATATTTTACAGCATACTCTTACAGATATTTTCATTCTGAGAATTAATAGTAACCTAGCAATGTTAAATATGGCACCACGCCATTATTATTATTATTATTATTTGTATTATAGTTTATTTATAATGCGCCAACATATTCCATAGCGCTGTACATAAATTAAGTTCAGACAAAGATAAATAAATATTAACATTTAGCAAAGAAAGGACGGCCCTGTCTTTGAGCTAGGAACGTCCATGGTGAATTCCCAAAGTCTTAGATAGAAACTTAAATAGAAACTCGCAGACTTACAATCTAAGGTATAGTGAGTGGTAAAAGAGGGAGATAGAGGTGATAAGTGTGTTAGGGTGGAAGGTTATACGCTTCTTTATAGAGATTCGTTTTAAGTGAGGATTTAAATGTTTTGAGGCAAGATGGTGGAGCGAGGCAAGGAATTCCAGAGACTAGGAGCAGCACGAGAAAAGTCCTGGAGGCGGGAGTGAGAGGAGGTGACAAGAGTAGAATGAAGAAGGTGGGTGGGGGAGTATTTGAAGATGAGAGCAGAGATGTAAGGGGGAGCATTATTGTTGAGGGCTTTGTAAGTTAGGGTCATGATTTAAAATTGTATTCTTGAGGCTAAGGAAAGCCAGTGGAGTGATTGACAGAGAGGTGATGTCGACACTGAACGTTGTGTATGGAAGATGAGTCTAGCAGAGGCATTCATTCATTGTCGGGTGGTGGGTAGGCCAACAAGAAGCAAGTTGCAGTAGTCTAGTCAAGAGGTGATAAGAGAGTGTATAAGGATTTTAGTTATGTCTTGTGTAAGATAGTGACGAATTCTGGAGATGTTTTTTAGATGGAGAAGACAAGATTTAGTTAGTGATTGTATGTGAAGAATGAAAGACAGAGCGGGGTCCAGTAGAACTCCAAGATGACGGGCTTGGGAGGAAGGGGTGGTGATGTCTTTGTTGACAGTGAGAGAGATGTGAGGAACTGACGCTGTGGGAGAGGGAGGGAAGATTAGGAGTTCAGTTTTAGACATGTTGAGTTTGAGACGGTGGGTGGATATGCAAGAGGATATACTAGAGAGGCAGTTGGAGACGTGTGCTAGAGGAGACGGGGATAGATCTGGTGCAGAGAGGTAGATTTGGGTGTCATCTGCATAGAGATGATAATGAAGCCCAAAAGAGTTTATGAGGGTATCAAGTGATGAAGTGTAGATGGAGAAGAGGAGGGGGCCAAGGACAGATCATTGGTGTACGCCAACAGACAGGGGGTAAGGAGAATAAGAGGTGTCAGAAAAGGAGATACTGAATGATCAAATTTGTAGGTATGATGAGAACCATGAGAGAGCAGTGTCTCGAATACCAAGGGAGAAGAGGATATGGAGTTTAAGTGGCCACACACAGTACCTGAAGCAAATATGGCCCTACTACCCCTACACAGATACAGCTAGGGGAACCAGACTCCTAGTATTTAGCTTTATTCCTAATTACAATTATGTTTTAGCATTTCTTCAGAATAAAACTTATATATTTGAAATAAACAATATAAGAAATAGTCATTAAATCATAAATGTGTTGTAGGTTTTTCTTTAAATTACTCCTACACACTCATATACATACAATTATTATACCCACTCAGCAATTCAATACCCATTAAAGGCTCCAAACAACGTGAAAACGCTTTATACTTCATCACTCTAATGATGTTTAACCTTACTTATTATTACAAACATTACTTCATTTAATATGATCTCTTATTTTTAATGGTTCTATATTCACCCCATTCCAGTTTAATTCAGTTTCAAAAACTTCTTCCGTATAAACACCTATTCAATTCAAACCAGATAAATCAGACAATCACTCAGCTAAAGGTCCATCCCATTATTAACATCATATCTAATCCACTGTCAGGCTTCTATAAACCACACACATACACACACACACACACACATATATGTATACTCTACATATATATATATATATATATATATATATACTGTATCACATACTGTATATAATTGTGGACCAAGGTTGCAGGTCATGTTTGCGGTGTTAGTCATGCAATGTTAAATATTGGGGCCCTTGCAAAGCCGATGGAGCACATTGCAGGCCTTGCGATGAGCGCCGCAGGCGCTCATCGCGAGGCTTGCGGGACTTAGGCTGCAATGAGCACCAAAAGCGCTCATTGCAGGGCTCCTGAGTAGCGCTGAAGCACTTAGATGCAACTGCGGGCCTCGCAAAATTATGTACGCAGTTGCGGGCTGCGCAAAATGACAACCTTAATGGCCGAACCACCGAACTGACAAGACTACTAAAAAAACTCAAATATGCCTCAAATGAACGTACACACTCACACACAGCACAGTAGGAGAGCCGGGGAGCCTGTGGGTCAGGTTGCAACTTAATTTGAGGCACATTTGGCATTTTATCGAAAATCGCCTAAGCAAGAAAAAAAAATAGCGGCCGAAAAAACGTAAACAGGATGAAAACAAGGCTGAAGGCAGTAAAAAAGAGCTCAAAGCCAGTAACACTTAATGCAAGCCAGTAACACAGGGGGAGAGGCTCTCAATGAGTGCAAATGGCATTCATTGTAAGCCATGCGATGAGTGAGCGCTGAAGGCGCTTAGCGCGGGGATCGCGATGATCGTCTAAGGTGCTCAGAGGGGCCATAGCCTTGCATTGTGTGGAAAACAGCATTGTCAGGCTTACAGTTTTACTCCCGCCATTTTTGATGGGCAATTTCCTAGTGTACATATATATATATATATATATATATATATATATATATATATATGTATATATATATATATATATATATATATATATATTTATATTGTGACAATGTTATATGGGGAATCTATCTTAATATGAAATTGAGCAAAGCTGTATACCTGGTCCTGAACTGAGGTTGTTAACTGGACTTTAGCACAATCAGTAGGTGCACCTGAAATCATGCAAGTGGTAGTAAAAAGGTCTGCAGTCAAGATGAGAGGTCTTCCCTAGAGAAAGCTGCAATTGAACTTGAAGAGATGAAACAATCACGGTGGCCCACACTTTATTGTAAGGAGAAAAAATGTGTTTCTAGCACTGACTGTGAGTCTAATAATACACTAAGAAACAAGGTACTATTTAAAGAGACTGCACTATACAGATAAATGTTTGTTTCTATTACTGAGAAACAAAAGTCAAGTATCATGCTAATGGTGCCTGAGATGACCCGTTTACTTGTGAGAAAGCAATTATACAGAGCCATACCTGCAAAACCTTGGATGTTGAAGGGAAAACAGTATTGTGCTATAAAGCTTTTATATATATATATATATATATATATATATATATATAGTACATTTATGTTCACATTTAAATGTCTAAAACAAGTTAAAGAACTTCCTGCTCAGAATTCTGAGAAATACAGTTATTACACCGCACTCTGGGAAGCTGAGCAGGGAAATGTGCCCACAAATGCTTTTTCAATCCATGACCATTTTAAATATGGCTTCCTTTAAGCTTTTGCCCGCTCATTACATAGCTTTTATGCAAAGCCAAGGATGGATTTTACAAAAGCTGGGAATCCTACCCACGGACATCCGTTTCAAGGTTACTGCCTATCATCAGCGTGGGGCAGGATCCCAGCTTGTGCAGTGGATATTTTCAGTGGGTAGTTCACTACAACAATCATTTAACATATGGTGGGAAGAAGAGTAATAGAAGCCTCCACCGTACAGTAGTACAGTAAATAAATAGTACATCTGTGTTCACATTTGAATGTCTAAAACAAGTTAAGAAACTTTTCCTGCTCAGAATTCCAAGAAATACAGTTATTACCCTGCACTCTTGGAAGCTGAGCAGGGACATGCAAATGTGCCCACAAATGCCTCGCTCTTCAATCCTTGACCATTTTAAACTATATATACTATATAAATATATATATATATATATATATATATATATATATATATATATATATATGCATTTGTTGTTGTTCTGTCCTTCAGTTGTGTTCAACCGGCAGGGGAGAGACGGTGGTGTGCCAAAAGAGGGAGGGCTCACCAAAGAATCTGGAGGCATGCAGACAGCAAACTGTATGGCAGTCAATGCAGCAGATGCAGGAACATTGACAGGTAGGAGGGGGTGGATAGGGTATTTATGGGCCAGACTCCTCCCACAAATTCCAGGTTTAAATAAACATGATCTTTTTAGGTAGCCAAAGAAAACAGACAACATGGGCCTGTCGTATATGTTTCTTAGCTGGACTTATTTATAATGGAGATCCAGGAGAGGTGTCCCAGCCCCATTATATCTATATATATATATTTTAACAATTCCTTTATACTGAGGTATTTTAAGTTAAATAAGAAATCTAAAATCATAGCTAAACAGAAATTCATACCTATTTTGCATTCTTAAATTCTGCTATTTCTCAGACATGTAATGGAGAAGTCCATTTGGGCACCAAATCAAAACATATTTTGCTTTCCTGTGGGTCAGATCCTTTCTGTTGAAAAATTAATGTGTTTGTTTATGAGCATTAATATCGCTCGCTAATTATTCAAAATCTGTAATAATTATCATGGACGTGTTTAATTGACAGGAAACACAAATACAAATGATGCCAGCATAATTTAGTTTAGAAACTTAACACTAAATTAGTGACAAACTTGTAATTGAATGCAGCTATAAAACTGTATAACAGGCCTGAAAAACTAATAAAATATAAAATGAGCCAAATATGCATTTCCATGCTGATGGTTTGCTCCACGTCATGATTGCAATGGTTCGCTATTATGGTGTGCTTTATTTATTATGTCCCAGCAACTTCAGATACATAATGATGCAGAATGTAGGCCGCATTAAATAATAAAAAAACAACGTCTTCAGTATTTAAGGTGACATTGAAAGAACTGTTTTGTTTGTTGCACCAAAAAGAGGGTATTTGATAATGTACCATAGTGTGTTTTCTTTGTTCAAATAAAAATCAGACTAACTTTTTGAGTTGTGATACCTTTATTTGCTCTTGGAGCCCTCTGTCAGCTAATGAGATTTACAGAATAAAGTACGCTCTCTGTGTTTCTTCATACTTTGAATGAAGCTTAAACCAGTTGCGTTCTATGGGCTTCATTCAATTGAATGCTCGTAACTCAATCGCAGATGTCCGCATGTCCGAGATTGATTTGCGGGCTACAGTCGGTCTCCGTTTGTAAGGCTATTCAATTGCACCAGGTCGCGAGTTGCGATCCTGAAGCCAGCTCCGTAAACCATGCACTGGTGCAACCATTACTAATTACCCAATAGAAAATTAGACTGTCATAAATACAGCAGTAAAACATGGAGGTTACAGTCAAGTAATCAGGTTCGGCGGCCCGATAAGAGATCGGACTTGCAAAACTTTAAAAATGAAGAATTATTAAAATAAATGCCAATACTGTTCTAGTCCATATGAGTGACCTGATATGTATTAACTCACTATTACCCAACGTAATTTAAACCCGAAATGACACATACAAATATAACTGTTTTCCTGCAGTTGTGCCATTAATTCTAATGTCTTTCATCGCTCTTCCCATAATTTAGTTTTATTGTTTTTATTTTTTTATTTTTACTGAAGCTGTGGTGTCAGTGTAGAGCAGTTCAGCATGCTGAGGATATGTATCAGGGAAGAGGTGAGAGAGAGCAAGAACTGAATGACAGCAAAGTATAAGGGATGGGTTCTGTGAGCTGGGTGCTGAGTGGGATTGGGTGCTGTGTGGGGATGGATGCTGAGAGGGGATGACTTCTGACATGGACTGGGTACTATGTAGGAATGGATGCTAAGAGGGTTGGGTGCAGGATGGAGGTCGATGTTAAGATGGACTGGGTGCTATGTGAAGATGGCTGCTGCGATGGACTGGCTGCTATATAGAGATAGTATATGTATATGTGTGCTTCATGCAGAAGAGAGGTACGATAAGGTGAGCAGCTATGTAAATTGGTCTTGGGGGAGCAGCTATGTGGAAGGGTCTTGGGGGAGGGTTGCAGTTATATGAAGGGTTCTTATATAGGGAGTCTGTTATGGGAAGGGTTTTGGGGAACTAAGTGAGCTAGTATCTGTGAGGGCAGTATAAAACAAATGTTACAACCCCCACTTGGGGGGGGGGGTTCAAAAAATGTCACTTACATATAGCACTTTATACTGTGTGGGACTCAAAATGCTTCACAATCTGACTTCAGATACTTTACTACCCAAAATATTGATATTATCATATATTATTCCTTTCTTTCACTCAAAATAGTAAATTAAAATATACTCGTTGTACAAATACAATGTTAGACAGATCACTTTCATCAGCAGGTTTGGCAAAATAATACATGATATGATTTTGAGAAGGTAACATGAAATAAAGATTATATGCCATGGTTACAAGGGGACACAAGAAAGTAAGAATATATCTGCATGAACTTAAGTGAGTTAATACACTTTAGTCATTGAGGGATCCAAAACTCTATAAATACATATTAAATCTCTTAAAAAATCAATGATTTTCATATTTAACACATTTTGTGATTCACATTTGTACATTTATAAGCTTTTGATTATTGATTAGTTGTAGATATATTTGCAATACTCGTAGCATCTATAGGTGTGACAATCAGCTTGGAGCCTGCTGGTCACTGAAAACCTCTTCCTGAAAAAACTAGAGCCCCTATTCAGGCTTGAAATTTGCAACAGTTACAGAGCGATTCAATTGAACAAGCCCGCAGCTACCTGGCCGAACGCCTAAACTGTAAACCATGCACCCCCATGTAGCATTTCAGAGCATGATCATGATCAATTAAGCAAGGCCGTAACTACCGATTTAGAAACACTCAATGGTAAATGAGACCGTCATCATGACATTATTTAAACATGAAGGTTAAATGTCAATCAATTAGCGTTTAGAAGTTCGATATGCGAATAAACTCGCAATCCAACAATTTGCTCCGTAGTAAAAATTAATGAAGAAAATGTTCTAGTCCATGTGGGTGGCCTGATATTTATTAACTCCTTGATTACCGAGTTTGATGGAAATTAAATGTAAAAAAAATAGATTGGCGAACTTGAGACTGCAATTAATTCTAATGTATTTCATCGCTTTCCTGTCTTATAGTGCAGTATTGATGTTTTATTTGCATTTACAGTGCTATGATCAGGTGTTTAACCCCCTTGTGAGACCTATCTATAGGATTTTCTTTTATATTTGCTATTTACGGGTGTGAAGACAATTGTGGGCTTAAGGAATTGTAGCAATTGAATTGCAATTTGCGATTTTAACATTTACGGGCTTGATAGATCAAAAGTTTAGCTGGGTCGTATTTACGATTTTGACAACTGCCGGGATTTTCAGCCTGTAAGCCGCAGATCGTTTGCAGGTAGCTAAAAGACACCAATTGAACAGCAACTTAGTTTATGGGCTACATTACAGGCTCCAGTAACTTACAATTGCTCAATTGAATAGGGGCCATTGTCTTCTCAATCCTCCCCCTGTTCACCTTTTCAGTCACCAGAGACAGGAAATTTGATCAAAATAGCTGTACATCTTGATAACAACCTGTTTGATGGGATGCTCTAGTGGTGACAGGAAATTAAAATATTATAAGTGAGTAAACTAGTTTAGAAGGGAACTTTAAATGTGTTGAAGTTTGTAATGTAATTACACCCTGTGATGGGATTAACTTCCACAACTCACAGATTGGTCATTGAAATACTGCAGAGAGCTGATTAAATTAACTGTTTAATTTAATCATGTTTGCGGATTGAACCAAAGTTGTATTGTTCTGTTTGCCTATAAATACTTCAACTTTTCCCAATAAAGATACTCTCTTCTACGGATTATAAGGAAGGAGTTCTCTGTTTCATTTAGTTGTTATAACCTCTGTTTTTAACACCTTGGTTCCTGTTCAGCATCCTGATGATCCTGGAATAGAAGCCAGTCACCAAAAAGAATATCCAATGGAGGATTCTTGTAGCCAAGCAGGAGAACTCTGAAGTCAAGTAGGACCCCTCCCCTGGGTCTTGAGAATAGGGGGTAGGAATATTTAGTGTATATGGTAGATGCACTTGATATCATAAACTTTTTCATTTTCATTGGCAACAGCATTTGTGTGCATTCTGCAAAACTCTTTTGGGTGCTGGGCTCATACATTTTGGTAAACAAATGGCAACCTGTGAGTCAATCATTTACTATAACAATTTATCAAAACAGATCCTATGTCTTATTTCAAAAATTGTGCCCAATGAAACTATTTTTCTAAAACTAAAATGGTTTATTGTAGCAAAACAGATTTGCCAAATGGCTCTGAACTGCGGTTTGCACTGTTCTGCTGATCCATGCAATCTCAAGCATTCCTTGCAGGTGAATTAGTCAGACTATACATCATTTTATTATTATCTCACTCTTTCACTCAAATCTGAATTAGATTAGCAAAGTTTTGGGAACTGATTAAACAATCTTTTATACACATGAATGTTGTATTTGTTTTTACAAATCTAAAAAAGAAACGTATATTTTACTAGATTCTCCCAGTATTATAATTATTAATGTCATTATTATTTAGCTCTCATGTCACCAAATAGATCCTGACAATGAACGGCTCTAATTAAGGCTGTAATAGCAAACTGAGAAAAGTACAGACTCACGGAAGTGTATGGTGTTTGTAAGAGACACCCAGAGAGAAAAGTGTACTGTTTATTGGAGCTAGGAAAAGACACAGTGACTGCAGCGTGGAGCTGATAAACAAGCCGCTGAGTTAGAGAAACTCTGGATTACAGGCCAGTTACTTTAAATAAAATATTGGACTGATTATTTTGTTTTTGCTCCATTCAGATTTAGTTGGATGAAAGCTCTGGTTAGTGAGGGAACTAACCAGTAATAGTTAGTGATAGGTCAATAGTTAGTACTAGTTAACAACTAGGGCTATTATTTTTGGATTTGTTTTCATTTGTTTTGTAACACTGGCTACCATTTTAGTAAAGTTGAAAAAGTAATTAAATTATTTTGTGTTGTTGTATACTGCTTTAATAGGATCAGAAAAACATCCATAAAGAAAGAAGAGCATGGCAGTATCCTATGTTATCCATATCACATATTATAATTGTCAAACTGCGATTTGTCTTCACGCTTGCGAGCCTCCCAAAGCGTGGTGAGCCATTGAGGCAATGAAGCCTTCCGAGCTAGCAGGACTTAGGCAAAGAACGCCTTTGAGGCGTTGAAGCACGTGGGACATAGGCTGAAGTGAGCAATTAAGCAGCTGCGCAGCACTTAGGCTGCAATGAACACCAAAGGAGCTCATTGCAGCCAGCGGCCCGACACACATGCTAGCTTGGGGGGAAAATATGACCTCGAAAAAATACGAATTTAACGGACGACCAGCGGAAATTGAAAAACACGAAAAAACACGAAAAATAATAATAAATAAATAAAAACACAATCACACACAGCACAGGGGGAGATCCAGGAAGCCTGGGAGTGGGGTGGAAGTGATTTTGAGCCTTATTTGACGTGTTTCGTCAATCAAAAATCGGCTAAGCAAGAAAAGAAAAGGCGGCCGAAAAATGAAAATAATTCTGAAACTGGATGAAAACGAGGCTGAGCAAAGCCAGGCACACAGGACTTAGAAAATACACGACGGCAAAGATACTAACACTTACACCAACAAAATAGGGACCTCAGATTACAAATTTAATGGCCGAACCGCGGAAGTCATTAACCACAAAAAACAAGAAAAATAATGAAAAAAGCATAAAAAAACACTCACACACAGCACAGGGGGAGAGCCAGGAAGCATGGTGTGTGCTGGTGAGTGAGGTTGAGCCTTATTTGAAACAATTTTGAGCCTTATTTGATGTGTTTTGTCACTCGGTTAAGTTAGAAAAAAAATGGCGGACGCAAAACTTAAACAATTCTAAAACTGGATGAAAATGAGGCTGAGCAAAGCCAGGCACGCGGGACTTAGAAAATACACAACGGCAAAGACGCTAACAATTACACCAACAATGCCAGGCACGCAGGACAGTCAACGCGCGCCACCCAAACAGTCAGCAGACAAACAGAAGATAAACACACAGGGAAAGGACAGGGTGGAGATGGTGGAAAGAGACACATGGCATTCCCAAGCACACAATTTGCAGGTTAATTAACCCTAAAATGAGCGGCCGTACAGTAGGTGGGTGGAAAAGGTTTGCAATGAGCGCCGAAAATATATTTCATTTTAAAAGGGAATATTTAGGCAGAACAAACACGTATTCCAAGACTTGTTCTAAACATACATATTGTGACCTGACTATTTGTTAAACCATTGTGTATCCATATAAAATATTTACATTCATCCTCCAGTCTACCTGAAAAAGGTCAAGCAGGATATCAATTCTTAGCTGTTAATCATTATCGTACTATAAGGTTTATTCGCTATCTCATTGAGATTTAGATTAATGCTGGTGCGTTTAGACTCTGTTTGATTTCTGTCTCCTTGATCAGAGGTTTACGGTGCATAAATCTCAAACCTTCATCTGTCTGTCAGAATGCAACTTATTACCGTCTTTGTAGTGAACTTGTGTCTGTAGAATAAAGCTTCAGAACTAAATTAGGGTTAAATCACATTCCAGAAAAACAAGTAATAACATAGTGGTGACATTGTTGCATGCCACCTTGAACTTCTTTAAAGTACCATTCTAAGGCCCAAGCTAATAACTAATTGTTTTAATTATTCATTGCTCATTAATACAATTCTTATTTAATAATTTATAATGGTAGTATTCAATAATAAATACATTTTAGACTAGAAAATAAGCCTTCAGATGAGTGTTTTTCTCCATCCTGATACGGTCATTAAAGTAAGGATGGTAGATTCTTCTTAAAAAAATTTAGACCAGCTTCTTAGTCAATGATATGATAAGTGTATAAACAATTATTGGTAGGCTGCTCCAACAATGAAACTCCATTGCCAAGAGAAACCACTAACACAACATGGGCCTCATTCAATTACAATTTGGCCAACTGAATAGAAGTTTTTTGTTCTTCTATCCACAAGCAAGGTTTTCACTAACTAAAAACTTCTTTAAAAAAACATGCTCTCTGCTTATATAGAGCCCTATTCAATTGGCCAAATCGCAATTGAATGAGGCCCCAAGTCTCCAGTTAATGGAGCTCATTGCGTTTGAAAATTTAGCAACAGCCTGCTTGACCACCTTTCTATATGACCTGATAACGTGTAAATATCAGCTGCAGCTTTATTCCATTTTAGTTTTCTTTAAAAATTTTGGAGCAGATGATTTTTATATTTGGATTAAACCATTTCTACGCTGAAGATTGATTCACAGGGATTGCCTAACAATGCTAGATGGAGAATGGAAGTATTGTTCTCTATCTACAGATGTTAATTTGAATTAGTTTCTCTAAACTCTGCCTCCAAACCACTTATAAACTGGGTTTGTGATATTGTACCCTACTCTATCCTTAAATAATAACACTGGAACCATAAATCTCCTATCTTCATTTATGGGGAGAGATTGTTGGGTTGTAGAGTTACCCCCTCTAGGCAACTGGACTAGTAAGAGCTAAAAAAGATGACTAGGGCCTATTTTGCAGATGTGATAAATGGTGAGTTATCAAAAGCATTTTGAATGATAAAATGCATTACATTTTTAATATAATAGTATTTTTTGTCCCCCAACTCTATGACACCTCTGCTCTTTAATAAGGGGTAAATAGCTTCCCATTATGGTTTATTAAATACTAGCGACTTGCCGGTTAAAAATGACAACAATAAAATTGTAAACCAGGCAATGATGTTTGCCACACAATGTGTGGCTTTTGCTTCTCTGAGCACCGGTGATGAGCGCCTTTCCACCCGCCTACTTTCCAGGCCACTCATTGCAAGGTTCATTAACCTGCAAGTTTTGTGCTTGGGAATGCCCATGTGTCTCTTTCCACCATCTCCCCCTGTCCCTTTCCTGTGTATTTCTCCTCTGTGTGTCTGCTTAATGTTTGTGTGGCGTGCGCTCACTGCCGTTGAATTTATTTCCAAAGTCTTGTGCGCCTAGCGTTGTTGGTGTAAGTGTTACTGTCTTTGCCAGGGTGTATTTTCTAAGTCTTGCGTGCCTGGCGTTGTTCGTCTAAGTGTTACTGTCTTTGCCATCGTGTATTTTCTAAGTCTTGCGTGCCTGGCGTTGTTGGTGTAAGTGTTACTGTCTTTGCCAGGGTGTATTTTCTAAGTCTTGCGTGCCTGGCATGGTTCGTCTAAGTGTTACTGTCTTTGCCATTGTGTATTTTCTAAGTCTCGCGTGCCTAACGTTGTTGGTGTTAAGTGTTACTGTCTTTGCCAGGGTGTATTTTCTAAGTCTCGCGTGCCTGGCGTTGTTGGTGTAAGTGTTACTGTCTTTGCCATTGTGTATTTTCTAAGTCTTGCGTGCCTGGCGTTGTTCGTCTAAGTGTTACTGTCTTTGCCATTGTGTATTTTCTAAGTCTTGCGTGCCTGGCGTTGTTGGTGTAAGTGTTATTATCTTTGCCATCGTGTATTTTCTAAGTCTCGCGTGCCTGGCGTTGTTGGTCTAAGTGTTACTGTCTTTGCCATCGTGTATTTTCTAAGTCTCGCGTGCCTGACGTTGTTGGTGTTAAGTGTTACTGTCTTTGCCAGGGTGTATTTTCTAAGTCTCGCGTGCCTGACGTTGTTGGTGTTAAGTGTTACTGTCTTTGCCAGGGTGTATTTTCTAAGTCTTGCGTGCCTGGCGTTGTTCCTCTAAGTGTTACTGTCTTTGCCATCGTGTATTTTCTAAGTCCCGCGTGCCTGGCTTCGCTCAGCCTCGTTTTCATCCAGTTTCAGATATTTTTAAGTTTTTCGTCCGTCATTATTTTTCTCTCTTAGCCGATTTTCGAGTGACGAAACACAGCAAATAAAGCTCAAAATCACTTGCAACCTCACTCCCACTGTGCTGTGTGTGAGTGTCTTTTAAATTATTTTTTATAATTTTTTTGTGTTTTTCAATTTCCGCAATTCAGCCATTAACTTTTTTTGCCCCTGAGATTCCGAGGTCGGAGTTTTTTTATCTAAGTCCCGCGTTCCTCCCGTGCCTTCAGTGCTCATTTCAGCCTAAGTCCCGCGTGCTTCAATACCTCAACTGCTCGCCTAGCTTTGCGAGTCTCACAAGCGTGACGACAAATCACAGTTTGACAATTATAATATGTGATCACTCCCTCACTCAGCAGCGTGCTTAAAAAGAGCTTCCATTTATTTAATGCAAATCCCCTGAGATGGATTATGTAAAGGGGTCTGCAATCCCTCTGCATGTTTTTTTTAATTGTTAACCCCTTCATTAGACACAAGCTCAATTTTTCAAGCCCCAATCTAAGTAGGACACTTGTAGTTTGAGATGATTTGTGGTATAACAAATGTTAATTTTACATTTTGAATTTTATTGGTCTTCATGTGAACCTGACCGCCCCGGATCAATGCCTGTGGTTGATTTTAACATTATAGATCTTGGCTACTTAAAGGGATATGGAGAAAAAATTTTTTTCAAGCATTTAAAAGTGTATATTTTAATTATTACAGCTATTTATGCATGGAAAAAATATTAAGTAAAGCCTAACAGTAAATGCAGAGAGCATACTTTATTCTGTAGATCTCATTGGCTAGCAGAGGACAAGCCCACTGGAGCATTTAAGATTTTGAATAAGTTATTGTGCTCTAAGACATTTATTTAAAAAAGAAAATACAGTATGGCACATTGTCAGATATGCTTTTCTGGTGCATCAAAAAATATACTAGCGACTTGCCGGTTAAAAATGACAACAATAAAATTGTAAACCAGGCAATGATGTTTGCCACACAATGTGTGGCTTTTGCTTCTCTGAGCACCGGCGATGAGCGCCTTTCCACCCGCCTACTTTCCAGGCCACTCATTGCAAGGTTCATTAACCTGCAAGTTTTGTGCTTAGGAATGCCCATGTGTCTCTTTTCACCATCTCCCCCTGTCCCTTTCCTGTGTATTTCTCCTCTGTGTGTCTGCTTAATGTTTGTGTGGCGTGCGCTCACTGCCGTTGAATTTATTTCCAAAGTCTTGTGCGCCTAGCGTTGTTGGTGTAAGTGTTACTGTCTTTGACAGGGTGTATTTTCTAAGTCTTGCGTGCCTGGCGTTGTTCGTCTAAGTGTTACTGTCTTTGCCATCGTGTATTTTCTAAGTCTTGCGTGCCTGGCGTTGTTGGTGTAAGTGTTACTGTCTTTGCCAGGGTGTATTTTCTAAGTCTTGTGGGCCTGGCGTTGTTCGTCTAAGTGTTACTGTCTTTGCCAGGGTGTATTTTCTAAGTCTTGTGTGCCTGGCGTTGTTCGTCTAAGTGTTACTGTCTTTGCCAGGGTGTATTTTCTAAGTCTTGCGTGCCTGGCATGGTTCGTCTAAGTGTTACTGTCTTTGCCATCGTGTATTTTCTAAGTCTCGCGTGCCTGACGTTGTTGGTGTTAAGTGTTACTGTCTTTGCCAGGGTGTATTTTCTAAGTCTCGCGTGCCTGACGTTGTTGGTGTTAAGTGTTACTGTCTTTGCCAGGGTGTATTTTCTAAGTCTCGCGTGCCTGGCGTTTGTTCCTCTAAGTGTTACTGTCTTTGCCATCGTGTATTTTCTGAGTCCCGCTTGCCTGGCTTTTCTCCGCCTCGTTTTCATCCAGTTTCAGATAGTTTTAAGTTTTTCGTCCGTCATTATTTTTCTCTCTTAGCCGATTTTCGAGTGACGAAACACAGCAAATAAAGCTCAAAATCACTTGCAACCTCACTCCCACTGTGCTGTGTGTGAGTGTCTTTTAAATTATTTTTTATAATTTTTTTGTGTTTTTCAATTTCCGCAATTCAGCCATTAACTTTTTTTGCCCCTGAGATTCCGAGGTCGGAGTTTTTTTATCTAAGTCCCGCGTTCCTCCCGTGCCTTCAGTGCTCATTTCAGCCTAAGTCCCGCGTGCTTCAATACCTCAACTGCTCGCCTAGCTTTGCGAGTCTCACAAGCGTGACGACAAATCACAGTTTGACAATTATAATATGTGATCACTCCCTCACTCAGCAGCGTGCTTAAAAAGAGCTTCCATTTATTTAATGCAAATCCCCTGAGATGGATTATGTAAAGGGGTCTGCAATCCCTCTGCATGTTTTTTTTAATTGTTAACCCCTTCATTAGACACAAGCTCAATTTTTCAAGCCCCAATCTAAGTAGGACACTTGTAGTTTGAGATGATTTGTGGTATAACAAATGTTAATTTTACATTTTGAATTTTATTGGTCTTCATGTGAACCTGACCGCCCCGGATCAATGCCTGTGGTTGATTTTAACATTATAGATCTTGGCTACTTAAAGGGATATGGAGAAATTTTTTTTTTCAAGCATTTAAAAGTGTATATTTTAATTATTACAGCTATTTATGCATGGAAAAAATATTAAGTAAAGCCTAACAGTAAATGCAGAGAGCATACTTTATTCTGTAGATCTCATTGGCTAGCAGAGGACAAGCCCACTGGAGCATTTAAGATTTTGAATAAGTTATTGTGCTCTAAGACATTTATTTAAAAAAGAAAACACAGTATGGCACATTGTCAGATATGCTTTTCTGGTGCATCAAAAAATATTTCCATGTCCCTTTAAGTAGTCACTGGTTAAGGAGTCTTATTCTATTACCAAATTTGTAAATTATATTTCCACAGATTCTATTAGCCTGCAATCCGATTATGACTTACCCACCCACAATCACTACGTGCCAGCCAAAGACACAAATTTGGCCTTAGAACTCTGTTGGTTTTAGCACAGCTTGAATGTTATGAGCGCTAATTAATTAAAGTTACACAAAATCGATATTCTATTAGACCCGTAGCATGGGAAGTCATGGCAACACATTGGAATTAAATGAACAACAGTCTCAAACCCACACATTTGCAATTAAAAATATTATTTTTAAATGTTATTTATGAGTTATATCGATCTTGGGACTCAAGGATGTTATACATATCATGAAACCCTCATGGACTAAAACAGATCATCTAATGCATTTTATAGATTGCTTATTGGCACTAATTAATTTGTATCCTCCAACTGAAGATTACTTCCATGGTTTACTGACGTCATGATGATGGTCTCATTTACTATTGGCTGTAAGAAGTAAATTACGAGCTTGCTTAAATATTGTCAGATCATATGATCATGTCCCCTGGAATCCTACTTAAAAAGGTAGGGATTACTGTTTACGCTTGAGGAGATTCATTGCGAATTTGAGGCAATAGAATACATCTAAACACCATCAGCCAAGGCATTTGCGAGCTTCTAATAGAATAGGGCTCATAGTTAGTGAATATATTTCTTTAGTAAGTCTACTTACAGTGTTAATGTTATTGAGCCCCAATTGATCCCACCATTAAATTATCTGTCTCATTGAACCGGACCTCTATAATATTTCTTAATTGATCTTAATGTTGGATTTTTTAGCATTTTGCAGAAAGCACATAAAACTGAAAACTTTACATTAAAATAGATATGTTTGACTTATTTTATTTTAATTTAGCCCATTTTTTATATTACAGTATGGATAACAATTCTCTTTGACATTTCCATCTGACACTTATTTGTGAAGAATAATTTTAAACTTTAAAGTTACCGTTTTCCTCTGCAAACAAATTAAATATTTTCTTGTGACCTGACAGTAGATTTTATTTCTCAAGACACAGCATTTCTTTTTTATATATAAATTTGTTTCTCACTTCAGATTTTATTAGATATTTATGCTTTTCCTCAGTAAACAAATACATCAACTTATACAAGTTAAAATGTTATTACTTCAAAAAATTGGTGTGTTGAAAACAATCACAAAATGTTAAGAGTAATGAAAATAGAGTTAACATAGAGGGAAAAGATATTAAAAGGCTGAAAATTAAACAATAAAATGCAAACAACTTGACAACATAATTATTTATTATTTTTTTCAACTATGAAAACCATATTTGAAAGTTTTAAATTTTAATTCATATTTATTAAGTCAATGTAATTTGAACTGAAGTTATAACGTGCTATTATGAAATTAGAAATTCATTTAATTTGCTTAAATGCACCAATTATATATATTTTTCTAGTACAGTACATTATGTTAAAGGGACACAGAACACAATTTGTAAATGCAGCTTTGTAGCAGGGACAATGTGGTCAAATGTTTTCAATAACCAAACTTGATAATGGGTAAAAAGAATATGGAAAGCAAAAAAAAAACACCTTTACACTTGTATATGCAATTATTCCATTGTTCAATTTCCTTTTATTTGCTTCTTGTAGATCCAGCCTCAAAACTAGTGTCTAGTGATGACGCGAACATAAAATGTTCGGTTCGCGAACCGAGAACGCAAACAGCCGCAAATGTTCGCGAACCGCCGAACCCGGCGAACCGCCATAGACTTAAATGGGCAAGCGGATTTTAAAACCCACAGGGACTTTTTCTGGCCACAATAGTGATGTAAACGTTGTTTTAAGGGGAGTAACACCTGGACTGTGGCATGCCGGAGGGGGATCCATGTCAAAACTCCAACGGAAAATTACATAGTTGATGCAGAGTCTGGTTTTAATCCATAAAGGGAATACATAACCTAACATCCTCCTCCATCATCATACTCCCCTGTATCTCTTTCCCCCTCCCTCATCATCCTCCCCTGTGTCTCTTTCCCCCCTTCCTCATCACCCTCCCCTGTGACTCATCCCCCCTCCCTCATCATCCTCCTACCTCCCTCATCATCCTCCCCTGTATCTCTTTACCCCCTCCCTCATCATCCTCCCCTGTGTCTCTTCCCCCCTCGATCATCATCCTCCCCTATGTCTCTTTCCCCCTCCCTCATCATCCTCCCCTGTGTCTCATTTTCCCCTCCCTCATCATCTTCCCCTGTGTCTCTTCCCCCCCTCCCTCATCATCCTCCCCTGTGTCTCTTTCCCCCCTTCCTCATCACCCTCCCCTGTATCTCTTTACCCCCTCCCTCATCATCCTCCCCTGTGTCTGTTTACCCCCTCCGTCATCATCCTCCCCTGTGTCTCTTCCCCCCTCTCTCATCATCCTCTCCCCTCCCTTGATGATAAGGGGGAGAAGAGACACAGGGATAAGTGTGAGGGGTGTTAGGGTAAGGGGTGTTAGCGATAAGGGTGAGGTGGCTAGGTGTTAGGGTGAGGGGTGCTAGGGCTAAGTGTGAGGGGTGTTAGGGTGAGGGGTGTTAGGGATAAGTGTAAGGGGAGTTAGGGTGAGGCATGTTAGGAATAAGTGCGAGGGGTGTTAGGTCGTAGGGATAAGTGTGAGAATGTTAGGGTTAGGTGTTAGGTTGATGGGTGTTATGGATAAGTGTGAGGGATGTTAGGGTTAGGGTAAGGGGTGTTAGGGATAAGTGTGAGGTGTGTTAGGGTTAAGTGTTAGGGTGAGGAGTGTTAGGGATAAGTGTGAGGGGTGTTAGGGTTAGGGTGAGGGGTGTTAGGGATAAGTGTGAGGGGTGTTAGGGTTAGGTGTTAGGGTGAGTGGTGTTAGGGATAAGTGTGGGGGGTGTTATGGTGAGGGATGTTAGGGTTAGGTGTTAGGGATAAGTGTGAGGGGTGTTAGGGTTAGGGTAAGGGGTGTTAGGGATAAGTGTGAGGGGTGTTAGGGTTAGGTGTTAGGGTGAGGGGTGTTAGGGATAAGTGTGAGGGGTGTTAGTGTAAGGGGTGTTAGGTATAAGTGTGAGGGGTGTTAGGGTTAGGGTGAGGCATGTTAGGAATAAGTGCGAGGGGTGTTAGGTCTTAGGGATAAGTGTGAGAATGTTAGGGTTAGGTGTTAGGTTGATGGGTGTTATGGATAAGTGTGAGGGGTATTAGGGTTAGGGTAAGGGGTGTTAGGGATAAATGTGAGGTGTGTTAGGGTTAGGTGTTAGGGTGAGGAGTGTTAGGGATAAGTGTGAGGGGTGTTAGGGTTAGGGTGAGGGGTGTTAGGGATAAGTGTGAGGGGTGTTAGGGTTAGGTGTTAGGGTGAGGGGTGTTAGGGATAAGTGTGGGGGGTGTTAGGGTGAGGGATGTTAGGGTTAGGTGTTAGGGATAAGTGTGAGGGGTGTTAGGGTTAGGGTAAGGGGTGTTAGGGATAAGTGTGAGGGGTGTTAGGGTTAGGTGTTAGGATGAGGGGTGTTAGGGATAAGTGTGAGGGGTGTTAGTGTAAGGGGTGTTAGGTATAAGTGTGAGGGGTGTTAGGGTTAGGGTGAGGGGTGTTAGGGATAAGTGTGAGGGGTGTTAGGGTTAGGTGTTAGGGTGAGGGGTGTTAGGGATAAGTGTGATGGGTGTTAGGGTTAGGTGTTAGGGTGATGGGTGTTAGGGATAAGTGTGGGGGGTGTTAGGGATAGGGCTGTTAGGGATAAGTGTAAGGGGGTATTAGGGTTAGGTGTAAGGGTGAGGGGTGTTAGTGATAAGTGTGAGGGGTGTTAGAGTAAGGGGTGTTAGGGATAAGTGTGAGGGGTGTTAGGGTTAGGTGTTAGGGTGAGGGGTGTTAGGGATAAGTGTGGGGGGTGTTAGGGTGAGGGATGTTAGGGTTAGGTGTTAGGGATAAGTGTGAGGGGTGTTAGGGTAAGGTGTTAGGGTGAGGGGTGTTAGGGATAAGTGTGATGGGTATTAGGGATAGGTGTTAGGGTGAAGGGTGTTAGGGATAAGTGTGGGGGTGTTAGGGTGAGGGCTGTTAGGGATAACTGTAAGGGGGTATTATGGTTAGGTGTTAGGGTGAGGGGTGTTAGGGATAAGTGTGAGGGGTGTTAGTGTAAGGGGTGTTAGGGATAAGTGTAAGGGGTGTTAGGGTTAGGGTGAGGGGTGTTAGGGATAAGTGTGAGGGGTGATAGGGTTAGGTGTTAAGGTGAGGGGTGTTAGGGATAAGTGTGAGGGGTGTTAGGGTAAGGGATGTCAGGGTTAGGTGTTAGGGTGAGGGGTGTTAGGGATAAGTGTGGGGGGTGTTAGGGTGAGGGCTGTTAGGGATAAGTGTAAGGGGGTATTAGGATTAGGTGTTAGGGTGAGGGGTGTTAGGGATAAGTGTGAGGGGTGTTAGTGTAAGGGGTGTTAGGGATAAGTGTGAGGGGTGTTAGGGTTAGGTGTTAGGGTGAGGGGTATTAGGGATAAGTGTGGGGGGTGTTAGGGTGAGGGATGTTAGGGTTAAGTGTTAGGGATAAGTGTGAGGGGTGTTAGGGTTAGGGTGAGGGGTGTTAGGGATAAGTGTGAGGGGTGTTATGGTTAGGTGTTAGTGTGAGGGGTGTTAGGGATAAGTGTGATGGGTGTTAGGGTAAGGGATGTTAGGGTTAAGTGTTAGGGTAAGGGGTGTTAGGGATAATTGTGAGGGGGTATTAGGGTTAGGTGCTAGGGTGAGGGGTGTTAAGGATAAGTGTAAGGGGTGTTAGGGTAAGGCATGTTAGGAATAAGTGTGAGGGGTGTTAGGTCTTAGGGATAAGTGTGAGGGGTGTTAGGGTTAGGTGTTAGGTTCATGGGTGTTATGGATAAGTGTGAGGGGTGTTAGGGTTGGGTGCTAAGGTGAGGGGAGGATGATGATAAGGAGGGGAAGAGACACAGGGGTGTCCTTGCAGCAGAGATCAAAAGAGTCCTTCAGGACTGTACTGCACACTGTGTACAGTAGCCTAGCTATGGTTTTCCCTATTGATGCAGTATCACCTACAGTCAGCCTCCTCTCAGTAAGACTACAAGTTAGTTATGATTCCAAAATGGCTGCTGTCCATGAGGTAGAAGGCTCTGGAAGGGAGTGTATGCTGCTGATTGGCTGGAATGTGTCTGCTGACTGTGAGTTGCAGGGTCAAAGATTGCTCAATGATAAAGTATAGGGGGCGGATCGAACATCGCATATGTTCGCAGTTCGCCGCGAACACGAACATGCTATGTTCGCGGGGAACAGTCCGCCGGCGAACTATTTGCGACATCTCTACTAGTGTCCTAATTGTCCCAGTTGTAACCGCCACTTTCCCATTGTGCAGATGGAAAGTCTCCTTCCACCTCAAGCAGTATATTTGTTTTTAGAAAAGTAATTAATTAGAGGCTGTGCTATTTTATTTACTACACTCTAAAAAATATGTAGTGTGTTTTCAAATGTAATCTTCAAAACAGGATATTTTAAATGTACGATCCCAGTTGCAATGTAAGACTTTCCTGTGGCAGATTATGATTTGGGAGTATCAGGGGCAAAGAAAACATCAGTTTGTTAGAAGATATCTGAACATTTTTCCAAGAGCAGTCTGCAGTAAGATTACAAGTTTTTTCTAAAATTCATGCTAGGCAAAATTTGCATTTTCACATGTACATTAAATTAAATGTATACCATATATGTTACAAACCTTATGTTATATTTATATTATCTAATTGAATGCATGCAAAAATGAAGGCTTCACAATCATCTAATAACTACTTTTATCTATTTGATCCAAAAAATATTTGGTTTATATTAATATTTTTTAGTTTGTAATATTTTGGAAGAAAATGTTATGATTTATTTTACGATCATTTCGATGTGGAAATAAAAGGGTGTGTTTATTCCCACCCTTTATGTGAATCTGCACTTATTTGGTATGCATATACCGTATATACTTGAGTATAAGCCGTCCCGAGTATAAGCCGAGGCAGCTATTTTACTACAAAATACTGGGTAAAATGGGTTACTCGAGTATAAGCCGAGGGTGGGAAATGTCCTGTGTCCCTCTTGTGCCCTCTTTTGCCCTCTGTGTCCCCCTCTTATGTCCCCCTCTCTCTCCCGTGTCTCTTCTCCCCTCTCCCTTCCCTTTGTCTCTTCCCCCCTCTCCCTTTCCTGTGTCTCTTCACCCCCTCCGCATTCTCAACCTCCCTCCTCAACCCCACTCCTCATCCTCAACCTCCCTCCTCATCCTCTCTCCTCATCCTCAACCTCCCTCCTCAACCCCCTCATCCTCAACCCCCCTCCTCAACCCCCTCCTCAACCCCCCTCCTCAACCTCCCTCCTCAACCCCCCCATCCTCATCCTCAACCCCCCTATCCTCAACCCCCTCCTCAACCCCCTCCTCAACCTCAACCCCCTCCTCATCCTCACCCCCCTCCTCAACCTTCATCCTCAACCTCCCTCCTCATCCTCAACCTCCCTCCTCATCCTCAACCCCCTCCTCATCCTCAACCCCCTCCTCAACCCCCCTCATCATCCTCCCTCCTCATCCTCATCCTCCCTCCTCATCCTCAACCTCCCTCCTCAACCTCCCTCCTCAACCTCCCTCCTCAACCCCCTCCTCAACCTTCATCCTCAACCTCCCTCCTCATCCTCAACCCTCACCTCATCCTCAACCCCCTCCTCATCCTCAACCCCCTCCTCATCCTCAACCCCCTCCTCAACCCCCCTTCTCATCCTCCCTCCTCATCCTCAACTTCCCTCCTCAACCTTCCTCCTCAACCTCCCTCCTCAACCTCCCTCCTCATCCTCAACCTCCCTCCTCAACCTCCCTCCTCAACCCCCCTCCTCAACCCCTCCTCAACCTCCCTCCTCATCCTCCTTCCTTATCCTCAACCCCCCCCTCCTCCACCTAAACCCCCCTAAATACCTCCCCCCTCTCCCCTCACTTACCTGCTTGTGCTCCGGCCTCCATTTCTTGACCCGGCGCGTATGTGACGTCACATGCATAGATTGGCATGTGGTATTGCATGTCAAGTAAATTTACATGCTAAAACCATAAGTACCGTACATACTTGAGTATAAGTTTTTCAGACCTTTTTTTAAGGCTAAAAATGGCCCTCTCGGCTTATACTCGATTCACTCTCCCCCCGTGTCTCTCAAACCCCCCTGTGTCTCTCTACCCCCCCTGTGTCTCTCTACCCCCCCCCCACGTATCTCTACCCCCTGTGTCTCTCTAACCCCCCGTGTCTCTTTCCCTCCTCTCTCCTCATCCTATACCCCCCTCCTCGTTCTAAACCTCCCCCCTCATTCTAAACCCCCTCATTCTACCCCTCTAAATACCCTCCTCTCCCGTTCCCCTCACTTACCTGCATCTGAAGCTTCTGCTCCGGCCTCCGCTCCTTCCGGCGTCTTGACGTGGCGCGAGTGTGACGTAACGTCATTAGCATATACCGTGTGCCAGCACCCGGTATATGCTATTGATGTGGCGCACATGTGACATCACGTCATTAGCATATACCGGGTGCCGGCACCCGGTATATGCTTATGCTTTGACGTCACATGTGCGCCATGTCAAGACGCCGGAAGGAGCGGAGGCCAGAGCAGAAGCTTCAGATGCAGGTAAGTGAGGGGAAAGGGAGAGGGGGGTATTTAGAGGGGTAGAATGAGGAGGGGGTTTAGGATGAGGAGGGAGGAGGGAAAGAGACACGGGGGGGGTTAGAGAGACACAGGGGGTAGAGAGATATGGGGGGGTAGAGAGACACATGGGGGGTAGAGAGACATAGGGGGGTTAGAGAGACACGGGGGGAGAGTGACTCGAGTATAAGCCGAGAGGGCCCTTTTTAGCCTTAAAAAAAGGTCTGAAAAACTTATACTCAAGTATGTACGGTACTTATGGTTTTAGCATGTAAATTTACTTGACATACAATACCACATGGCAATCTATGCATGTGACGTCACATGCGCGCCGGGTCAAGGAGTGGAGGCTGGAGCACAAGCAGGTAAGTGAGGAGAGAGGTATTTAGGGGGGTTTAGGTGGAGGAGGGGGATTGAGGGGGGTTTAGGTTGAGGAGGGGGGTTGAGGGGGGTTGAGGTTGAGGGGGGTTGAGGTTGAGGAGGTTGAGGAGGGTTGAGGTTGAGGAGGTGGGTTGGGGTTGAGGGGGGTTGAGGTTGAGGAGGTGGGTTGTGGTTGAGGGGGGTTGAGTTTGAGGAGGGCGGTTGAGGGGGGTTTAGGTCCAGGGGGGTTGAGGTTGAGGAGGGAGGTTGAGGATGGGGGTTGAGGATGAGGAGGGGGTTGAGGATGAGGGGGTTGAGGAGGAAGGTTGAGGAGGGGTTGAGGATGGGGGGGTTGAGCAGGGAGGTTGAGGAGGGGGGTTGAGGAGGGAGGTTGAGGATGAGGAGGGAGGTTGAGGATGAGGATAGGGAGGTTGAGGATGAGGATGGGGGCTTGAGGAGGGGGTTGAGGATGGGGAGTTGAGGAGGGAGGTTGAGGAAGGGGTTGAGGATGGGGGGGTTGAGGAGGGAGGTTGAGGAGGGAGGTTGAGGAGGGGGTTATGATGAGGAGGGAGGTTGAGGATGAGGAGGGAGGTTGAGAAGGGGGTTGAGGAGGGGGGTTGAGGATGAGGGGGTTGAGGAGGGAGGTTGAGGATGAGGAGAGAGGATGAGGAGGGAGGTTGAGGATGAGGAGTGGGGTTGAGGAGGGAGGTTGAGAATGTGGAGGGGGTGAAGAGACACAGGAAAGGGAGAGGGGGGAAGAGACACAGGGAAGGGAGAGGGGAGAAGAGACACGGGAGAGAGAGGGGGACACAGAGGGCACAAGAGGGACACAGGACATTTCCCACCCTCGGCTTATACTCGAGTCACTCATTTTACCCAGTATTTTGTGGTAAAATAGGTGCCTCGGCTTATACTCGGGTCGGCTTATACTCGACTATATACAGTAATTCTTTTATTTTCTCTAGTTCTTTTTTTATTTTTTGCAATTTTTTTATTTCATTTCTTTATATGAGGGTTGTAGGCAGAGATCCTCATGAGGGAATAGGGTTCATAAGGGTTCCTATATGGGACCCTCATGGTAACGAGTTAATGTCAGGTGTCATATGGGTCCATAGGGACTACAATGGTAATAGTTAATTATACCCATGTTATAGGGAATATTTTTAAGTTCTGTGCGGCACAATGGAGACCGCCATGGTAAAGGGTTTATTGTTTGATGCAATGAGGCTCCATAGGGACCCCATGGTAACAAGTTACCCCATTGGTAACATGCATAGATTGCCATGTGGTGTTGTATGTCATTATTGACTTATTGCCAGCCATTGCATGTTTGCCAACCAATATGGCAGAACACACATGCCTGACCCTATAACACGCATGCACTATTCCTATCACAATGTGTAAAGGGATGGATATGGGATATATACTGTATAAATAGTTATGCTTTGAGCGTTACTGTAAACCAAATTATAATGTCAGTGATTTAGTGAACTGAGAATAGCTGATGTGCAATGCACTGCTGTAGAGAAGTCCTCTTAGTAAATTCCCGCCGTGTGTGAATTCCTTGTTGGATTTGTTACAAACATTTTTTAAAAACTCTAAAAATCATTTTACTCATTTTTACTTTTGATGCAAAAAATAATAATTATATGGTTCATATTTTGTTCGGGTCATTTTAGGTTCAGCAAGTTCAAAAAATACCTTAGGCTTGGGTATATTTCTGGCTTGTATTTATCACATATAATAGTTGTCAAACTACGAGACGTCATCACGTTTTGCGTGGTGCGTACGACTTAGGCGATGAGAGCAGAAGGTGCTCATCTCTTGCGAGCCATTAACTCGGAGCACTTAGGCGATGAGCACCGAAGGCGCTCATTGTCTGCGAGTCTCGAATAGCGAGGCGAGGAGTCAAGGCAATGAAACATGCAGGACTTAGCCACAAAGGAGTGCAAAAGGCGCTCCTGCGAGTCTCGCAAAGCGAGGAGAGCCAATCACACATTGAAACACGCAGAACTTAGCCACCAAACACTTAGGAAATGCGGGATCGTCTTAGGCTGCGACTTCAAAAAAAAAAATTACAAGACGCGTGACTTAAAAAAAAAAAAAACGATATAGGAAAAATACGAAGTTTACGGCCGAAAAATACAACAAAAACATCACACACAGCACGGGGAACAGCCAGGACGTCTGATAGTGAGGTGGAACGTAAATTTAAGTAGATTTACCGAGTTTCGGCACTCGAAAATGTGCAAAACACAGCAAACAGCATACCACTTTCACCCAGGAACGTATGCGGTACAAAATACACTATTACAAAGGATGGAAAATGCTTGCAAACCGTGTAAGACATAGACAAACTACGCAATTCTACAACGCAACTTGCAACTGATAACATTACGAATCTAAAATGGCGCTTTACACAACTAACCCAACGGTTTGCCCTCGTGCACGCAGCCTTTTTCTAATGCACATTTGGGACATTGATGACACTTTCTCCTCAGGGCAGCGACACTCAACACTCATTGTACATTGTATGCTACAGGAAAATAAAAACAGATTGTTAGCTCTTCAGGCTATTGATTGCTGCATATTTTAATTAGAAATAGCTAAAGTATATTCATTTATTAAGTAACTAAGGGCCTCATTCTATTAGCGGCCGCAGCCATTGCGGGGCCGCAAGGACCGGCCGCAAGCTATTCTGCTATTCTATTCCCTTACGGCCGGGGATTCCGGCAGGCTTGCGGCCGGTGCCTTGCTATCTCTTGCGGCCGCTCGCGCCGGAGGAAAGCCTTTGATCTAAAACGGCCGCAAGAGATTTGCAATTCAATTGCTCCGGGAAACCTCTCTGCAAGGCTAAAAGCGAGCCGCAGCTTACTTGCAGGAAAGAGGTCTCGCTAGCACCAATTAAGCACATAAAATAGCTCAAATAAAGCCATCCTGCACTTTGAGAAGACTATAAAGGGATTTTAGGTGTTAGAAAAAATAGCACATAATTATCCTGTACTCAAATCCGTAAAATATTTTATTTTTAATATCCGTAAAATATCCATGTAAAAAGTCCAGAGTGCTTGGAGCACCTCAGACACACCCACGCCGCAGCCGGAAAATAAACAGTTAATTTGAACTCGGGTTTGGGCAGATGTGCAAGCTTGAGAGTGGGTTTCTTTTAATCCTCATGTCCCCCAATATGATCCCTAGCATTTACAGAGCTGTACAGTGCAGGCTTGAATTTATTTTTGCGTTTTTATATTTCACAGCTTACGGCCGGTTCCAAGATATGCGGCCGGCCGTAAGATGAGATCCTTGCGGGGCCGTATAATAGAATCGCGAGTTAACTGAACCCCCGCAAGGAATCGCAGCCTTACGGCCGATTTACGGCCGCTAATAGAATGAGGCCCTAATTAATTATTATTTAAAAAAAAAAATATATATATATATATATATCTGTCTTTGTGATGAGCGCTGCAAAAGTACACGAGAGGAGAGGCTCGCAATGAGCGCCAAAAGTCCTCAGAGTACAAAAAGCTCTACATTGTATGGCAAACATCATTGCCATGGCTTCACATTTGATTGCCCTGTCATTTTTGACGGGCAAGTCGCTAGTCATAAAATAATGTACACATTTATTTGGGTATCAAAGTAGTGAGGATGAGCAGGGATGATAAACTTTCAATGGTAGAATTGGTTTTGAGAATAATAAAAATAATACAAATAATAATATATTTATTTACATTATTAGGTATGTGCATTTTCTTATATTTTATGTTTTTAAAAATAATCCAATATATGGTAAATTTTAGACATGTTTTGCACAAGTTGTTTTAGAACGAACAATAATGTTAATATAAGTGTGGATGGAGATATAAATTGACATTACGTTTTAAATTGTAGACATATGAACCCTGAAATGAGGTTATATAATACTCTATTTACAAACTTAAGTAGACCACAAGGAGCAAGTCATCCTGAATAATGGGAAAGAAGGCAAAAGGTATGTAGTTTTTTATAAAGACTGCACGTGGGTAAATACTTATTTACTTTACTTATTTTTCGCTATGACATAACAAAATATTATTTATAAACCTGCATTCATTTTTAATCAAATTAACATTACAAAAATACTGTAATTTTTTATAAATTAAAAAATCATAAATAAAACATCTATCAAACATATTATATTTGTATATAAATATAATCCCACCATAGTAGACAGGTCTTCATAGTGCTACTGTATTAGGAGCTGATTATTTTCTTATATAATTATAATTATTTAATAACTAGCCACATGCCCGTCAAAAATGACGAGGCAATAAAATTTCAAGCCATGGGAATGCTGTTTGACACAGAATGTAAACTGTTTTGGACTCTGAGGACCTTCGGCGCTTATTGCGAGCCTCTCCTGTCGTGTACTTTTGTTCCTCTGAGAGAGAGATATATTTCTATGTTTATGTAGTTAAGTAATAATGAATGATTTCTTCAATAAATTATAATACTTTAATTACTTATAATTCATCTATGCATTGAGCAATAGTCTTAAGAGCTAAACTAGCTGATTTTATTTTGCGTCTGCATAGAATATCCATTGTGAGTGTTGGCGCTCTGCTTATAAAGTGTAATAATTGTTCCAAGTGTGCATCATAAATAGGCTGCGTGCGCGAGGTAAAGCCGTTGGTTTATTGTGTAAAGCGTCATTGTATAGTCGTAATGTTATTAATGTGTTACGCGTCTCGTGTGTATTTTCCAGCTTTTGTAACAATGTATTTTGTAGGCCGTAGTGTGTGTAAAGTGCTACGCGTTTGGCAGTGTCTTGCGCAGTCCGTGGTCATGTAGCCTCATTTTAATTTTTCTCTTCGCCCATTTTTTTCCTCGCTTAGGCGATTTTTAAGTGGCGAAAATTGTCTAAATCGAGTTTAATTCGCGTTCCATCTTACTCCCAGACGTCCTGGCTGTTGCCCCATGCTGTCTGGGATGTTTTTTAATTCTTTTTGGGTGTATTTAGTGTGTTTTTATTGTTTTTTGATTTTCGTCGTTCGGCCGCGAATCTCGTAATTTAAGTCCTGCGTCTCGTATTTTTTTCTTCTAAGTCCCGTAGTTGTGAAACGCTTGCACGGCAAGTCGATCAGGTTTTTATGAAGTGTTTTTGGGCTAAGTCCCGCGCTTTGTAGTGGCTTAACGACTCGCCTCGCATAGCGAGGCGAGCAGCGATGAGCATCTTCAGCGCTCATCGACTAAGTGCTACGCATTAACGGCTTGCCTCGCTTTGCGAGGCTCGCAGCAATGAGCACCTGTGGCGATTATCACCTAACTTGTACACACCTTGCAAAGCGTGACGACGTCTCGCAGTTTGACAACTATTATATGTGATGCTATTTTTGTTTGCTGTCTAAATGCTATATCACAGAAAGGATGTTACCCTGTAGAGGAAACTTATCTTCTGCTCTTAAATACTGCTAAGATTATAGAACATTTATGTCCTGATTTTGAAATGTGGCACAATGTATAATATTTGATTCATCAACAGTATTTAAACCTGAGAGTTTTTTTTATAATATATAGAGGCACTATTAAACTAATAATTCATGGTGCCTCCTCCTCCAGCCAGTTGGGGACATTGTTTGACCATGCCCTCCTATAAACAAGGAAGGGACGTCAGGTGCAGTCAGGTTCCACCTCTGTAAGTTTTCCTTTAAAGTGAGAATCCCTTGATGACATCACATTGAAGCATAGATCATAGTTTTCTCCAGGATCCACTGTGATTGGCTGAGAAGTCTCTCACTGACATGAGGAGGAGAAAGGAACACACACATTTAATATAATCTATACATAAACCCACAAAATTCTGGACTCCGATATGGAACTAGGGGTTAGACTAACCCTAAAATGCATTTAGGGACTGTGAAAAGTTAATAGTCTCCTTTAGGTTTGTGCCCATGTTTCTGCACTTTGATGGAGGAACATAATATAAGAGGCTGCAACAAATTTCCAATTTTTACTAACATTTTAGTGAGTGATACAAAAATAACAAACCAAAGCAATTCAAAGAAAATAATAGGCTAGGCACAGCTTCCACTGAAGTACAACATTAATATACAATTTCCTCCCTATCCAGCTCTCATCCAGCTAAGCCAGGGTGGAACAAAAATAAACAGGCCAATAGTTTGTAAAATCACTGACCTGTAATTTCTTAAAATGTTCAGGTCTCCACTCTGCTCCAAGCAGTCATAAGCTGCAGGCTGCTGCCTCACTGTGTGTGTCTTTCTCCAACTGAGACAAATTGCAAACAAGCAGTCCATAAGCATCCCTCCCATACTCCAGGAGCTTTCTTAAATCAAAGCTGCCCAGAAGCAGCTAATCAACTGGCCATGAAAGTTAACCCCAGCAGTCCTACTGGAGTCACAAGAGCTTTGAAGAATCTGTGACTCGCATATATCTCCAAATAGTATAACTTTGGCGGCCATTTTTTCTCTCGCTTAGGGGATTTTTGGGTATTTAAACTCTGTCATTTGGAGTTAAATTCAGTTTTCGAGGTCCTGGGTGCCCCCCTTGCTGTGGGTAAGCTTTTTATGTATTTGTTGAGTTTATTTATTGTGTTTTTCATGTTTTCATGTGCGCTCCATGGCAGCAACTGAGGCCCTCGCTTTGCTCACAACTATATATGTGATCCTAAATGGCATCTTCCAGACCATTCCATATAGTAAATCTGTTAGAAAGGAATTGTTGTCCAATTAATGTACAATTCATTGAACACTTTAATATTATAAGAACAATTAAAGGAAACTATATAGCTAAAAAATACTTATTTTTATTCTACTTGTTGGAAAGGCAAAAATGGTGCTTCACTTGCAGCTCATCTTACGACCCCGCACGACTTTACCATCATACCTACGACCCGAGGGACTATACATCAACAAAAAACTCAAATACACAATTCACACTGCGAGACGCGTAGAACTTTGAAAAAATTGCATGAAAAAAATAGGAGCCGCAAAAAATATGAACAGCAGGGGGGGACACCCAGGGCGTCTGGAAGTGAGGTTACTCCAGGGTTTTCCAGAGATTAGCCACTCGAAAATCCCCTAAGCGAGAGAAAAAATGGCTGCCGAAAAAAACGAAAATGAGGCTACACAACCCCTAAACATGCAAAACTACGCCACACACATACGACTTTTAGACATGACCGTACGAGGTATAAAATCCACTTATACGAAGGACGCAAAATCATCCAGACACGCCTAACACATACACAATCGCCGCCATTTTACAACACTAACTTGCACATACTAACATTCACATTACAAAATGCGGAACTACACAGCTACACAAACGGTTTCTCCTCGCGCACCCAGCCTATTTACACTACACACTTTACATATTGCTGACACTTACATCTCAGCTCAACAACAGTGCAAACCTACATTGAATGCTGCGGGAACATCAAAACAGATTGTTAGCTCTTCAGCATATTCATTGCTGCATATATTCCTTACAAATAGGTAAAGTATATTGATTTATGATTTAATTAATTAATTATCATAAAAAAATACATATACAGAAAACTTGATAAAACACCACACGATCGCAATAAATGCCAAAGTCGTTCACTGCACTCCTCACAAGGAGCACCAAGGGTGCTCACAGGAGCAAAACTACACCAGGGGAGACACTCGCAATGAGCGCCAAAAGGCCATCAGCATGGACCTTACAATCAGCTCCAAATGGGCTCTGAGAACCAAAAAAACACCATCAGCTATCAGCGCTGAAGGTACTCACACAACCAAAACACTTACTTTGTGTGTCAAACACCATTCCTTGACTTACTATTCTATTGCCGTCATTTTTTGACGGGCAATTTGCTAGTAACTATTATAATATTCAGACACAATAAAATATTTTTAAATTTTTTTTGGGGTGTCAATTTTCATTAAGTAAAAAGTAATTTCACTTTACAGTACTGTAGGTTTGCAGTATTTGCAGTATTTTTTCAGAAAGATTCATGTAAGGGAATGAAAACATGGCGGCAAGGCAAAAAAATCCAAGCAACCCTGAAATAAGTGTAAAACTATCACATATTAAAATTGTCCAACTACGAATCGTCGTCACGCTGTGTTGCGTAGTGCGTACGACTTAGCGATGAGCGGCGCAGGCGCTCATCGCCTAGCGAGCCTCGCACAGCGAGGCGAGCCGTTAAACCGTACCACTTTGCCGATAGTACGACTTTGCGCTGAGCGCCACAGGCGCTCATGCGAGGCGAGCCGTTAAACCATAGCACTTTGGCAATGAGCGCCGCAGAAAAAATGGCTGCCGAACAAAACGAAAACGAGGCTACAGCACTATAACCACGGAAAACACGTACGGATAATCCGCTAAGACGCATACCACACATTACCCGCCATTAAACGACGTACGGATGATCCGCTAAGACGCATACCACACATTATCCGCCATTTTAGGATAATGCGGAAGTACACAGCTACGTTAACGGTTTCGGTTCCCGCACTCACACTATTACACTGCACACGTTCATCACGCTTACACAGCACCTCCACACCACTAATGCTGCAGCAACATCAACACAGATTGCCAGCTCTTCAACACAATGCATAAAAATACGTATATTCATTTATTATTTTGAATTCTATATTTCAGTAGTACACAGATAACAACATTAGCTACCTTACAATTCCATATGTATATTAATAACTAAACAACTTTCCAAACATACACATCTCATTGCCGTCATTTTTTGACGGGCAATACGTTAGTCCTGATAATAAATTAAGTTAACTTTAGATAGTTGCTCTATTCCCTACAGCCCCTAAACAACGGTACCAGTGTATTGGATTTTTCTGATTGTCTGGATCTCTTGCACCCAGGCTTTTCTTGTAATTGGGTTAATCTTGCAGCTCATTATAAGTTTCTATAATAGTTTAAGACCACTACACAGCAAAATCAATACATACAAGCAATCACTAATTACAGAAATAAGAAAGCAATTATTTATACAACAGATCAACATTTTAGTTATACTGAATTATGTCAAGTGAATCAAAATATTGATCTGATATGAAATAAATTACTTTCTTATCTTTTGTAATTAGCATGTTTCTGTGTTTAATGATTTTACTTTAAGTTCCTGACTCTAATGGGACGCCTTAGTTTATGCCATCATTACTAATGTCAGTAAAACTGTTGGTGCATTTCAGAATTCATAAAAATATATACATATAATGTTTATAATGATTTTATTCTTAAATTGCTGTGTCTGTACAGAAGGTTTTCAGTGGGCTTAATTATTTTTAGGCTCATTACTGATATAGAAGGTGTAAAAAATGCTTGCTATATCTTGTGGAAATAAACTGCCATAATGATCAACATGCTGTGTGAAAATATTAATTAATTTTGCCTAGAAATAGTTTCCCTATCTTGGTTGCTGCCTTGTTGAGATGAAGGGGCTTTTTCTACTTCAATGAAGCTGTCAGCTATACCATGTTGGGTCACCCAAGATGGGCAGGATATAGCAGAGAGGTCAGACAAACCGAAGAAGGAATTGGCAATCTACTTAAGTATCTATTCCAACAACACCATGTGGATAAGCACAGTTAGAGACATAGGCCCTCATTCAATTGCAATTTGGCCAATTGAATAGGGATCTAAATAAGCACATAACATATTTTTTTTATCACAATTGAATGAGGGTCATAGAAGAAGTGCCTGGAGTGCTATGACCCATCGGGTCATGGAGAGTCGGACCCAAATGAAATGTTAAAGCCTAAATGTGGACATGATATTCTCAACTCCTACCTTTAATTGCTCAGTCTCTGCACTCAAAACTATCCCCGTAACCTCATCACCACATCTGCATAACCATGAGGGTCCATAGAGACCCCCATGGCGACTAAACTGTTAACCCTGAGCAAAGGAGGTACTTAAAGGACCCGCCTTGCATCTAAAAAGTTAACCATTGCCATGGGAGTCATGATTGGACCCCTGTGGCATTTAAACAATGAGCCCATGATGCAGGTCCTTAAAAGACCTCTACAGAACTAGCGTTAAATGCCAGTGGGGTCTATACAGACCCCCATGGTAACCTAGTTAACTCCCTCTGTACCATGGGGCACTATACAGACCCACATGGGGCTCTTTACAGACAACCACAGTAAAATAGATTAACACATTAAGTGCCAAGAGGGATCCAAAGATTGAGGGATCTAAAAACTGAGCAATCTGATTGGTCCAAATTATTCAACATTAATTAGGAGCAGGGTGACATATGAAAAACCCACTCTGATTGACTGAAATGTGACTGGCACGGCAACCACCATTTGTGGCGTGGAATCTCTTCCTAGTGTTAGCTCCATTAAATTAGTTCTCTTTTTTTTTTAGAGCACCAATTTTATTTATTTTTTATGGAGGGCCCTTTCCTGGGCTGAAGATGAGAAACATGGTGTGAATCAAAGCTGAATATGAGCAGAACCTCTTCAATCAAGTTGGATAGCTGCCTAGTCCAGAGCAGAAGATTGAGGACATTAATCATTATCACTGGTTGATCATGACACCTAGGTAAGTATTAGTAATTATTTTACAGGCTTCATTTATGTAGTACCTTTAGTAATTGTAATTTTTTTAAAATAATTCCTTATTATTTTTGTAAAATTAGGTTTTCTTATTTTAGCTAATTTAGGTTTGTTTATTTTATGTAATTAATGTTTTTTTGTAATGGATTTTTATTTATTAGTTAATTTGGTGTGGTTACTTTATTAGTGTAGTGATTTAGTTTACTTAGAGTGTCATGGGTTAATTAGGTTACCAATGGGTCTGTATAGACCCCCATGGTATAGGGGGTTAATTAAGTACCATGGGAGTCTGTACAGACCCATGTGGTATATAGAGGTTAAGTGATTAGGTGCTGTGCGGTACTCATAGTACCTCAGAGGCAGGGGTTGATAATGAAGATGACATGGGTCATTTAAGGACCTGTGGCATAGGGTCAAATGCAGCTGAGATCCAATCGGGACCACTGTGGCAAGGATGAACTATTTAGGTACAGCGAAGGTCCTTGATGTGCCCCTGCGCACTGATGTTAGGTTTAGGTGCCAGGGGATCCAAGTGAAACACCAACTGCATGGTTAAGCTTATAGCTGCGACCCTCCTTGCACAGGGTTAACATTTTAGTTACCATTGGGGTCTCTATAGACCACCATGGTTATGGAGAGGGCATGGTCAGGTGGGAGATACATTTTTAGCGGGGAAGCTGGTGATCAAGGATTGAGGGGGGGGGGATGTTTGGGGATTCCCTCCACCGCCTGTTTAAATGGACGGAATCTCCAGGGATTCTGATTAGCAGAGGATGGTTTGGGCTCAGTAGTTTAGTGCAGCGTTTCTCGTAACACCTGAGGCTTCTAACTTGCTGCAATGGCTTGGGTTTATGAGATTTGGCTGTGCTCAGTAAGATTATTGATATGGAGCTTGGAATAGACCTATAAAGTGTGTGTGTGTGGGGACCCCAGACAATTTTATGGTATAATTATACTGCTGCAATAGAATAGGGCTACTAGTTGTTATAATTATTATAATTATTATAATTGTATACTTAGTATTATTATTAATGTGATACAATCACTGCATTGCATTATGGAAGTCACTTTTTGTATTGTATTAGGTTAATGTATGTGGTTAAGACAGCAATAGTTTGCAATACGGTTTTGTATATTCTCATTATGTAGCAAACTCTTTACATATGATTGCCAATGTAACAGCCTTTAATGAATTGTGCTCTTCGTACAAAGAGTAACTAACAATGATCTACTCATATGAAAGTTACAGTTCTACAATTGGCAGTGCCTGCCAAATTAATTTTGGTTATTATAATTATGATCTATGATTGGCCCTGGATTTTAATAAGCCTTTCCCTAGAAAGTTATTATCACTGCTAATCCAAAGTTTATTTGAAAGCTATTGAAAGATTAACAGTGAGCATTTGTTTTGTATTTCTTTCTCATGAATACCTTCATGGTTAAAATTATTTTAAATTCAAACAGCACATTTTAAACAATTTTTTTATGTAAAATGAATGGTATACATTTGCAACATGTTTGTGAAAGTTAAAACAATTTAAATTAGAATTAATTTAGGTTTTGAGCATGCCTCCTACAATTCCGATGCTATTCAATTGAAAGTTAGGTGCTGCGGGCCGAAGCCGTAGACCATGCACTCATGCCGTAGACCATGCACTCATGCACTCATGCGTAGGGGTTAAGGGTGGGAACATGATCACTTAAGCAAGGCTGTAACCACCCATTTCGAAATAGCCTATAGAAAATGTACGCCATCATTACGGCGGTAAAACATGGAGGTCACATGTTAATATCAATTAGCGTTTGGGGGTCCAATATGTGATCGGACTCGCAAAACCGCAAAATACAAAATAATAAAAATGAATGCCAATACTTTTCTAGTCCATATGGGTGGCCTGATATATTAACTCATTCATTCCCGAAATTGAGACTGTTGTACAATTAATTCTAATGTCTTTCATCGCTTTACCCGTCGTTTACTGTGCAGTATTTTTTATTTTTACAGTGCTGCTGACAGGGGTTAAACACCCTTGTGGTTCCTCTCTAACACTTGTAGAATTTTTCCTACATTTGCCATTTACGGGTGTGAAAACATTTGCGGGCTTAGGGAATTGTAGCAATTGAAATTTGTGATTTTAGCCATCGTAACTCTTGGGGACTGGAAAAATCAAAGGCATCATGAGGCTGTAAGTTCTGGGTTTGACAAGCACAAGGTTTTCAAAGCGGTAACCCGTTGGAGCATGCAAAAAGACGGCAGTTGAATAGCAAATTAACTTACGGCCTCCATAACAGGCTCTAGTAACTTACGAGTGCTCAATATAGCTCTTGTTGTTTATCCTGTAAATAATTGAGGTGTGGACATATTAGAAGTAAACACTAGTTCTGGGGAAATGTACAGAAAAGGTCCCATAAGTTAGTGCAATGCAGACTAAACTCTGTGCTAATAAACTCATACAAGGGGGGTTTGCGCATTGCACTTTTATGCACGCACAAATAGGGGCTCTGGAATGCACCCCAGGAAGGGCTATAGTAAAAACTATATAAGATGCTCTGCAGATGGTCAGCTCTGCAGAATATTGCAGTTAAACACATAGCTCACACCTGCTAAGCCCAGCCAGCTGGCTTATACTTCAGTCAAGTGCTAAGTCAACCTGGTTACTACAGACCCTGGTGAATACAGAGCAGCTGCTGTCTTGCACATACACCCGAGATGCTCTGTTTGACATGTAGACTTGCTATTTATTTGCTGAATACAGCAAATATCCCTCTCATTCCCTACCTTCAAGCTATCCTCTTCATTCTCTTTGTCCTCCTGTATCCCTAATTGCCAACCCCAGGAAGTTATCCTGCCTCTTTGTCCTAAACTTGTAAAAAACTGAAATTCTATAAGGGCCTGCTCTCTACATGATGAGTCTGTCAATTGCCCTTCCCTACTATCTCACATACCATTCCCTTTAACACCTGGAGTGATTCTCTTGGGTGAAATGGTGTCCAACTGGAGTACAATAGCTGTCTTTATGGTGCTTTTTGATGGAGCTTCGGTGGAGGTTCATTCGCATGTGTAGTTTCTGTCTGGTTTCCCCAATGTAGCACCCCCTTTCACATACAGTACATATACAGTACAGTACATACAGTATAGTACAAAGGGGGTGCTACATTGGGGAAACCAACCAGAAGCTACACATGCACCTCCACCGAAGCTCCATCAAAAAGCACCATGAAGACAGTTGGACACCATTTCACCTAGGAGAATCACTCCATCCAGAACCTCAAAATACAAGTAGACATGAGGGAATTTCAGAACTATCCAACAGCGGAAAACTTTTGAATTAAAAATGATTCAATTTTTTAATACAAAGGATTTGGGCATTAACATCGACTTTCTGGCCCATTATCTTAACGTCTTATAGCACATATATTCCACATACCCCCCCCCCCCCCCTTCTATTACTGTAAGCTACATGCTATGCTTAAATGTATTGCTCTTTATTTTACTCTGCTGTGTTCTTATCTACAACCTGATCTATAGACTTACTTACTGATCTATCAGGACATTCTTCACAATGCTGGTCTATTTCTCATTTAACTCTGGCTAATTAATTTTGTCTTTCCTTTTTTCCATTTTGTTTTCATCTCTTTCTGTTTACTGTGCAACCAGCAGTTGGTTCAGCCTGGGTGTGGACCCAAAGAGAGCGAGCTGCAGTGTTTGCAAGTCGTGCAGGGCCACTGTCAGGGGCTGCACTGAGAGATTGTGGAGCAAAGCAAGAAACTTGAGGAGAGAGCCTGCAGATGTCAGTTGACAAGAGGAACTGAGAGACAGTCTCAACTAAGAGAGAGACCTCCACTGCCTGAAGAACTGTGACATTTGTAACTAAAAGAGTGAGGGAACTGTTGTTTAGTTATTCATGGCTTCAAAGAGAAGCTAGGTTTTCTTTTTATTTCTTTTTATGCTTCTGTATATGACAAAATGACACATTTGAGCAAGTGAACAGTTGACGTGTGCAACGTTCCCATCATGTCTTCATCACTATAGGACTGCCAACCATTTTGGCAGCTGAGTCACTTGTGGTCCGCGTAAAGCTTGTTATGATATATAAACTGATAACCTGAGCTTTCAAGAATCTGCTAGAAACTGAAAAAAAAAGCACTGCTTGCATTATTTGCTAGCCATATGGCTTCAAATCAGGAGGATGACTGAAATAAATCCTTTCTGCTTTCATTTGGATTAATGTTGTTAAAATTGAAAGTCAGTTTCTTTTTTGGAGGACATAGAACTGTATTTTTTTTCCAAAATATCTGCAAAAACACTTTTAATAATGGAAGGCGATCTTTATTCAATTTCTAAAGTGTTTACCGTAGCAGTGTTTGTGATGACAGATGTGTCTGTAACACATTTCTTATGCCAGAAATTAGATGATTGAATAGTTTTAATACATTTGCGATATTGTCACTGCCCCATCCTCAAGGAAAGAGTCAAGGCAATCTTGTATGATTTGTTTCAAATGTAAGTGTAATTTTAATATATATTTTCATATAGTTTAAAGAGACACACAGATGAGGGTATAATCTAAAACTATATGTAATAACAAGTACTGTAATGACTTAAGTATATATATACAAACTAAGTAAAAGTATGCTATATGCTGGAAAACAACCAATGGCTTAAATTCAGTGCTAGTGAAAATGATAGACTACTCCCTGTATCTCAGATTTGTTATCCTCCAAATAAAAAAGGGAATTTGTAATGGAATGAAAAAACAAATAGGAAATGCCAAATAATAGTGATGGAATGTGTAATTTGTAATTAAACGAAACTTTATTGTGGAAAATTCATCCATGGAGAGCTGCGCTGTTAAAAACTATTTACAATTAGAGACTTCTTTAAGCCTTCACATCCATTTTTTTATGGAGAATATACCAATCACACATGAAATGCCATATACTGTAACACTTTGTTTTCTTATACCATAAATATCCTTGGACTGATGTCAGCAAATAATATATTAATATTAATGAGACAATCACTATTAAAGGGATAGAAGTAGAGTAAGCCTATGACCATTGGAGGGTCCTCCTGACTGGAAGGCAGGACCGGATCTTTTTGGAGCCCCTGGGTGGTGAAGTGGAGGAGTCCCTGCAAGTGCCTGTGCAAGGTGTGCATGCACCCATTTTTGCCTTTTCTGTATATCAGACAGAAAAGGCAAAAAAAGAGGTGTGATGTCAATATAAATCTTCTCCAGTTAATAAATGCTTTCGGCTCCCTTCTTCCTCAACCCTCCCTTCATAAAAAAAACACACCCTCATGATCCTTCTCTCATGAAGTGATGTAACTAACACAAAATGGATTCCTATACTAATACAGTACTTAAAGTCAGATTTTCTAAAAAAAAAGTCCCTGACTTGCACGCACTTGACAAACAAGTGTCTTTTTTCCTGAACGGCAGTGGGCCCTTAATGATAAAACTAAGCGCCATTGTAATACAAGTGATCAGTGAGTGTGTGATCATGATGTGTTTCACCAGCTGTAGGCCCTTCCCCTGCAATACATCATAGAAGTGTAATTTATGTTTATTTGTGTATACTATATGTCTGAAGGTGGCCAGTCAGGTAGACACATCATGATCACTTAGTCCACACACACATAGAGGTACACACACACTTGTACACACATAGACACAAACACATAAACACACACACACAGGTAAACACACACAGATAGATACAGACACACACATACAGAGGTATACACATACACACACAGAGGTACAGACACACTTGTACACACATAGACACAAACACATAAACACACACACAGGTAAACACACACAAATAGATACAGACACATAAGTACACACACACATACAGAGGTATACACATACACACACAGAGGTACACAGACACTTGTACACACATAGACACAAACACATAAACACACACACAGGTAAACACACACAAATAGATACAGACACATAAGTACACACACACATACAGAGGTATACACATACACACACAGAGGTACAGACAAATAAATACACAGAGGTACACAAACACAAAGACACTCATACAGGTACAGACACACACACAGACAGCCATAGACTTATAGACACACACACAAACTCATAGAGTTACAGACACATGCACACACAGAAGAGGTACGCGCACACATACAGAGCTACAGACTCACACACATGGACACCGTTATACACACACACACACAGTCACAGTTATACACACACAAGCATAGACACAGTTACACACACACATAGACACAGTTAAACACACACACATAGACACAGTTATACACACACAAACATAGACACAGTTATACACACACAAACATAGACACAGTTATAATCACACGTACATACATAGACACAGTTAGAATCACACGCACAAACAGACACAGTTACATAAACACACACAAATAGACACAGTTACACACACACATAGACACAGTTACATAAACACACACAAATAGATACAGTTACACACACACATAGACACAGTTATACACACACAAACATATACACAATTATACACACACAAATATAGACACGGTTATACACACACACATATAGACACAGTTATATACACACAAACATATACACAGTTATACACACACATTTAGACACAGTTATACACACACACATATAGACACAGTTATACACACACACATAGACACAGTTATACACACACAAACATAGACACGGTTATACACACACACATATAGACACAGTTATACACACACAAACATAGACACAGTTATACACACACACATAGACACGGTTATACACACACACATATAGACACAGGTATATACACACAAACATAGACACGGTTATACACACACACATATAGACACAGTTATACACACACACATATAGACACAGTTATATACACATACATATAGACACAGTTATACACAGACACATTTAGACACAGTTATACACACACATAGACACGTTTATACACACACACACATATAGACACAGTTATACACACGCACACATATAGACACAGTTATACACCCACTTATAGACACAGTTATATACACATACACATAGACACAGTTATACACACACAAACATAGACACGGTTATACACACACATATAGACACAGTTATACACACACATATATAGACACAGTTATACACACACAAATAGACACGGTTATATACACACACATATAGAGACAGTTATACACACACACATATAGACACAGTTATATACACACACATATAGACACAGTTATACACACACACATATAGACACAGTTATATACACACACATATAGACACAGTTATACACACACAAACATAGACACAGTTATACACACACACATATAGACACAGTTATACACACACATATATAGACACAGTTATACACACACACATATAGACACAGTTATACACACACACATAGACACAGTTATACACACACATATATAGACACAGTTATACACACACACATAGACACGGTTATATACACACACATATAGACACAGTTATACACACACACATATAGACACAGTTATATACACACACATATAGACACAGTTATACACACACACATAGACACGGTTATATACACACACATATAGACACAGTTATACACACACACATAGACACGGTTATATACACACACATATAGACACAGTTATACACACACACATAGACACGGTTATATACACACACATATAGACACAGTTATACACACACACATATAGACACGGTTATACACACACACATAGACACGGTTATATACACACACATATAGACACAGTTATACACACACACATATAGACACAGTTATACACACACACATAGACACGGTTATATACACACACATATAGACACAGTTATACACACACACATATAGACACGGTTATACACACACACATAGACACAGTTATACACACACACATATAGACACAGTTATACACACACAAACATCTTTGAATTCTATAAATCACTAGACAGACCTTCTGCAAGGTACAATGCTCAAAATTATCCTGAAAATGTTTTATGTAAATTCATTAATAAAAAAACATAATATCACCCGCTACTAGTTTATGTGATAGGCTCAGTTTCCTCATATTTTAATAATACTATTTGTGGAGTTGCAGGCTGTAACCACTACTTGAACTAACAAGTGGCCCTATATAGTAAACTCCACAGATTGTTTTGTTTAATTACCAATATGCTAATTACAGAGGTGTACTAGAGCTCTATCATCTGCCCAACGGCTGTTGTCAAAAGCAATATTGCTAAACCAAAGTCTGCCATCCTTTCCGCATTATTTGTACACCCGCTCAAGTGGGCGTGTATGCCTAACTAACCACTATTGAAGAGTTAGTAAGTTCTTTTATATTTATCTCAATAGTCACCCATTACAATAGTAACATTAGCCGATGAATAACTAGAATAACTAAAATAATTGATTGCTAGTGGTACCAACAGGTAGCTGCAATATTAGTGTTGAGTTAGAAGATGCAAAATGGAGAGGAGTGAGAGAAGCTAACATGTGAGCATATGGACATTTTAAAATAAAGTTATAATTCATAACTGTATACAATTTATACTTTTAAAGGGTAGAAATCGCAGCGTTGTAGTTGGAGAAGCTCCTAATCAGTACCTAGATGTTCGGTGCATCTGTGCAGTTGCATGGAGTGTAGTTATACCATTGGTATATGATCTTTCCAATCTTGTGTGTGAAATGATGTATTGATATAGTTCTCGTTATACAAAGAACATACACGTTCGTATATAAAATTCCAGTTTATTTTTGCTTTACAGAATTCTCCGCCCTCTGGGTTGGAATTTAGGTCATGTAAAAACAATGATGGAGCAATAAAATCCAAAGCGATAAAAAATGCTGATATATAATACAGTATATACCGAAATGCACAAATAAATGGATGAACAAACGCGTTTCGCTGTGGTGTACACAGCTTCCTCAGTGATAATATAGTTCTTTCTTGGTTTTCCTCCTCTATAGGAGGCTGAAAAGGCAATGCTTTACCACTACATTGTTTTTTTAATCGGGGGTGTCACACTTTGTGGTATAAAGTCTAAAATATCTAATTGTTTTGATGTGTTAATTGCTTTCACTTACTATCATTTCATAAGAGGTAGTTTCTAACATTTTCAAAAGTTCCATTAGAATAATAAATAAAATGAAGCTGTTTAGACTTCAAACTTTTCATTTGCTGTGTCACAATGATAGGAAATGTTGTAGGTGCGTGCCCTTTCTTTTAAAAAATGAAAGGATTTGCTGACATGCTTCATTTTACAATGGTTTTGTGTATGAAGGCTTAATTATAAAATGTTATAAATGATATAAATGATAAAAATTGATAAATACTTACAGCCTCATTAAATTGCGATTCGGCCAATTGAATAGGGCTCTATATACGCACAGAGCATATTGTTTTTACAGAAGTTTTTAGTTAGTGAAGACCTTGCTTTTGGATAGAAGTTCACTAACTAAAAACGTCTTTAAAAAATATATGCTCTGTGCTTATATAGAGCCCTATTCATTTGGCCGATTCGCAATTTAATAAGGCTGTTGGTTATTGAAAAATACTCTGCATGTCAAGGGAAAAATATATAAAATAATTATTGAGACACATGTATCATAAACATTATTCATCATTAACATGAGACAAAGGTATTTTTTTATTCGTAAATAATTGAAATGCTTACAAGAAAATACAACTTCTAATTACTTCTGGCCTTGACTTCTCCTTTCAGTTCTCTCATTTGGGGCATGAAAAACAAGGTCAGGAACAGCAGTAAACCAGGCACAACTTATAAAATATTAAACAAGATAACATATTGTTCTTACATAGTAAAATTCTTTATTTGATTATTAAAATTCTGTATATAAAAATATTTTAATTAAACTGCTATTTAACTTTTAATATCTATAAATATTGAATTTGGAAAGTTATATTTATAAACAATAAAAACAAAATGTACATGTTTGAAAACTTTAAGTCTGACTAGGAGCATAATTAAAGATAAAAAAGTACAGGGTGGTATGACCCTGTAATACTCTGTAGCGCTTCTCAGGTGGTCTTGGTGGTCTAGTTATCAATCCAATATTTTCCATTTAGATTTAGATTGCTCTCGTTTGTCTCTGAATTAAGTTGGTATATTCTCAAGTGCAATGTGATGGTTATAGCTAGGTGTGCTGCTTCTCTCGGAACACAGTTCACTGATGTGTCTGTATGGTATGCATCAAAGAGAAGAGGGGTGAGAAAATTAATTTTCTAACCTCAGTCTATGAGGTATGTTATAGACTTCCCAACACGTATTGGCTTGTAGGTTGGTACTTCTTTCCTCCGTGAATGTCTTATCTCATATTCTTACAATAGAGTGTGGGTATTAGGGTAATGTATATGTGTACTTTTCCAAGCATGGGAAATATAACAACACTATCAATATATAGTGGTGCCCGAAAATAAATATTTTGCTTGGGTTCAATATATCCCCTTTGGAATTATAGGTCTTTAATCAAAATACTATATCAAACATGGTCAATGTTATATATCTTCAATTTATTCAATCTTTGTAAAAAAAAAATATATATAATAAAATATGTTCAATAGCGAAAAATTAAAATGGCTAATTAAACAGTAACTAATGTTATTAAAAAATAAATAAATAGTAAAAATAATAAGCAGACACGTTTCGTCACTTTTATCCTGTGGCTTTTTCAATGATCGAAAATACCTCAATAATATGAAATTCAAATGCAGATTGTATAGCTCAGTGCTTCTTTCTATGAGGCAAAAATTGACTCTCGGTCACTGTTCTGGCCTTAAATAGCACCAAAACAGCACTGTGATGTCACTGTTACTCAATAATATGAAACTCAAATGCAGAGTGTATAGCTCAGTGCTTCTATCTATGAGGCAAAAATGTTTTTTTAGGTATTTTCGATCATTAAAAAAGCCACAGGATAAAAGTGACGAAACGTGTCTGTCCTTATTTTTACTATCTATTTATTTTTTAATCACATTAGTTACTGTATAGTTTGCAATTTTTATTTTTCTCTATTGAACATATTTTATTATATTTACTGTTTTTACAAATATTGAATAAATGGAATATCTAGAACATTGACCATGTTTGATATTGTATTTTGATTAAAGACACCCATAATTCCAAAGGGGAAAGACTGTATTGAACCCGAGCAAAATACTTATATTCGGGTACCACTGTGTATTGATAGTGTTGTAATATTCCCCATGCTCTGAAACATGCACATATATTTTACCCTAATACCCACACTCTATTGTAAGAATATGAGATAAGTCACGGAGGAAAGAAGTACCAACCTACAAGCCAATACGTGTTGGAAAAGTCTATAACATACCTCATAGACTGAGGTTAGGAAAGGAATTGGGGCACTATCTCTCCCCACCCCTCTTCTCTAAGAGCATAATTAAGCCGAGAAAAAGTCATAAAAACAATTTTAATTAAAATATATAGATTTTGATGTATCAGCTGAACATTGGAGGCATCCATGATTCATTGGTAGACATTGTGTGGCATTTAGGTTTCTGGAGAGTAATGCTTGACTTCCTGCTTGCATTTTGGGTAACTTCGTAACTGAGGTTGAAAAAAGACACTTAGTCCATCATGTTCAACCTTTTAAGATCTCTTCTGATCCTTGTAATTATTGAATTGTCTATAATAAATTAGGGGTATGGTGTCAATTTCAGTCAGATACTATTATCTAAAAAAGTATCTCCTTGTTCCCTCCTTCCCCTCCTCTCCCTCCACTCCCTCCACTCATTTATAAAAAATACACGTTTTCAGGAAGTGATGTAATATACATTAAATTTGATTTTCCGATCATAAACAGAGTCTTCAAAAATTCAGATTTTTTTCCAAAAAACATTTTTATATCCATATCTTACACAGCTACTTTACAAACAAGTGCATTTCTTCTTCATCAACAGTTTTCCTTTGACACTAATATCTGGCACATTCTAATTTACTCTTTTGAAGAACTAGAATGTTAAAATAATACAGTCTTTACTTTAGCAACTTTTATATGTTATGCTGCTGTGGTATCTACCATTTTAGTTGTAGAAGATCAACATCCTGAAATGGGATGAGACTTTGGCTACACAGGAAGTGGCTACGAAAATATACAATGCAGTTTTTAAAACATGTTTTTCTAATTTAGAGATGATTCTTTCTGTCAGTGTGTGTGTGTGTGTGTGTGTGTGTGTGTGTGGGGGTCTGTTCAAAAGGCAGTCCTAGCTTTATTCTCCAAAAGGTATAGGTTTAATAGAATATAGCCATTTCTAGCTCTCTTCATAATTAATTGTTATGTTTTATCACAAACAAGCAGCTGTTTTTTTCTTAATAACAATGGATTCTATTTATATGTACTAATTTTTCATGAAATCTGAGCTATTACAATGGTCCTTTAAATTTGAAAAATCTATAGTCAATAGTAAGAAAAATCTAAAGAAAGATTTTAGAAATTCAAATTGTGTGTAATATGAGAATTGTGGAATAATAATATTTTTTTTAATCATATTTAGGTTTTATGAAGCTCTGGCCTCTTTTTCAGATTGTGTGTCCTCAATGATCCAGTTGCTACTCCACTTTCCTCTTGATATATCTCAGTCATAATATACATACCGTATATACTCGAGTATAAGCCGAGTTTTTCAGCCCTTTTTTTAAGGCTAAAATGGCCCCCTCGGCTTATACTCGAGTCACTCTCCCCCCCGTGTCTCTCTAACCCCACCCCCGTGTCTCTCTACCCCCCTGTGTCTCTCTAACCCCCTGTGTTTCTTTCCCTCCCCCCTTCTCATTCTCAACCCCCCTCCTCATTATAAACCCCCCTCCTCATTCTCCCTCCTCAACCCCCCTCCTCAACCTTAAGCCCCCTCCTCATTCTAACCCCCCCCCCCTAAATACCTCCCCTGCTCCCCTCCTTCTTGCCCGGAGCGCATGTGACGTCACATGCGCGCCACGTCATTAGCTTATACCGGGTGCCGGCACCTGGTATATGGTAATGACGTGACGTCACATGCGCGCCGCGTCATTAGCATATACCGGGTGCCAGCACTCGGTATATGCTAATGATGTGGCGCGCATGTAACCTAGTTGAGGAGGGGGTTGAGGATGGGGGTTTGAGGAGGGAGGATGAGGATGGGGGGGTTGAGGAGGGAGGTTGAGGAGGGAGGTTGAGAATGAGGAGGGAGGTTGAGGAGGGGGTTGAGGATGAGGAGGGAGGATGAGGAGGGAGGTTGAGGATGAGGAGGAGGGGTTGAGGAGGAGGGTTGAGGAGGGGGTTGAGGAGGGGGGTTGAGGAGGGGGGTTGAGGAGGGAGGACGAGAAGGGAGGATGAGGAGGGAGGTTAAGGAGGAGGAGGGAGGTTGAGGAGGGAGTTGAGGATGAGGAGGGAGGATGAGGAGGGAGGTTGAGGATGAGGAGGGAGGTTGAGGATGAGGAGGAGGGGTTGAGGAGGGGGTGAGGAGGGGGGTTGAGGATGGGGGGTTGAGGAGGGGGTTGAGGATGGGGGTTTGAGGAGGGAGGATGAGGATGGAGGGGTTGAGGAGGGGGGGTTGAGGAGGGGGGGTTGAGGAGGGGGGTTTAGGAGGGAGGTTGAGGAGGGGGGTTGAGGAGCGGGTTGAGGATGGGGGTTTGAGGAGGGAGGATGAGGATGGGGGGGTTGAGGAGGGAGGTTGAGAATGAGGAGGGAGGTTGAGGAGGGGGTTGAGGATGAGGAGGGAGGTTGAGGAGGGGGTTGAGGATGAGGAGGGAGGTTGAGGAGGGGGTTGAGGATGAGGAGGGAGGATGAGGAGGGAGGTTGAGGATGAGGAGGAGGGGTTGAGGAGGGGGGTTGAGGAGGGGGTTGAGGAGGGGGGTTGAGGAGGGAGGATGAGAAGGGAGGATGAGGAGGGAGGTTAAGGATGAGGAGGGAGGTTGAGGAGGGAGTTGAGGATGAGGAGGGAGGATGAGGAGGGAGGTTGAGGATGAGGAGGAGGGGTTGAGGAGGGGGTGAGGAGGGGGTTGAGGATGGGGGGTTGAGGAGGAGGTTGAGGATGGGGGTTTGAGGAGGGAGGATGAGGATGGGGGGGTTGAGGAGGGAGGTTGAGGAGGGGGGGTTGAGGAGGGGGGTTGAGGAGGGGGGTTTAGGAGGGAGGTTGAGGAGGGGGGTTGAGGAGGGGGGTTGAGGAGGGGGTTGAGGATGGGGGGTTGAGGAGGCTGGATGAGGAGGGAGGTTGAGGATGAGGAGGGAGGTTTAGGAGGGGGTTGAGGATCAGGAGGGTGGTTGAGGATGGGAGATTTGAGGATGGGGGGGTTGAGGATGAGGGGGTTGAGGAGGGAGGTTAAAGATGAGGAGGGAGGATGAAGAGGGAGGATGAGGATGAGGAGTGGGGTTGAGGAGGGAGGTTGAGAATAAGGAGGGGGGTTGAGGAGGGTGATAAGGGAGGGGGGAAGAGACACAGGGAAGGGAGAGGTTGGAAAAGACACAGGGAAGGGAGAGGGGAGAAGAGACATGGGAGAAAGAGGGGGACACAAGAGGGGGACACAGAGGGCACAAGAGGGACACAGGGGGCAGCACATTTCCCACCCTCTGCTTATACTCGAGTCACTCATTTTACCCAGTATTTTGTGGTAAATTAGGTGCCTCGGCTTATACTCGGGTTGGCTTATACTCGAGTATATACGGTATATAGAAATTCATAAGTCTATATGTGTATTTTTAAGTACAGTAAGGCATAAAGTACCAGGCACACTTACAGACAGGACATTCTCTGCACTTCTATGCATATTCCATGGCATTGCATCAGCAACTTCTGCCTGCTGCCCCTGAATATTTGATGCCCAAGGTCTGGGCCTTGTGGACTAGGCTGAAACACACCCATGAATGTTTAAATAAATAGATAATTCAGTATCAAACATTTATTGGGTCTACTTCAATCTGGGCTGGCTTTAATGGAAAAGTTCCACTAAAATGAAGTTTATTTTACAATTATTATTATTATTATTAACTTTTATTTGTAACGCGCCAACATATTCCGTAGCGCAATACAGGGGATAAAAACAAGGGAAAATACAGCATTAACAACCTTACAAAAATGGAGGACCCTGTTTTGAGCATAGAATCTTTGCAGAAAGTGCTTTTTCCCAAAGCATCCTAGAAGACTGAAAACTCGCCACTTACAAGATTGTTATTAGAGAAGATAAACTATCAACACCATCCAGCTAAGCTGAGAAGCTCACCAACTGACAACTTCCAAGTTCCATTCACTTCCGCTTCTTTTACCTCTAGGCCTCACACACCACCACCTTCTTTTCTACCTCTGAACTCACACCCACCCATCTACCTAAACTATGTGTTACTTTATAGTGCAGTTCTCTGCACTATCACTTCCATCTTTCACAACTGATACACCCACAGAGTTAATCACTAATTAACCTTATAATCTCTTTTTTACAATTACCTTTCAATCCCTTGTTTCTTCTATTTAACTCCTTCACTTATGTTTCATTAATCATTTAGTCTGTAAACTTGAAAGCTCTCAGTCTTGCAAAGCACTTTATATAAAAGCGTCAATTAAGAAACCATAGCCACATATTTAAAAGGAATAAAAGCTAAATGAGATTTGTCAAACACAGTGAATTTGTACACAAATTCAAGCTCAAGGGAAGTGTCGTCAACTCCTTTTGTATCAGTCTGTCAAAATATGTATCATCATACCCATGTTTTACTGTACCCCAAAGCTATAGAATATGTAAGTATATAAGTAAGAGATAATAATAATACTTCAATGTTATGGAACATATCTAGTCTACCAGTTACTCCACCGTGTTTCTTGAGAGCACAAACTGCCATTATAAATTAGATTTTTGTCACTGACACTTAGAATGCTGAGCTGATTCAAAGGCCAGTTCAGGAGGCAATTAAACTGGAGTTCTAAGCTATGACAGCCAAATTCTTGTTTCTGTGCTCCACAGCATCTCACATCACCTAATATCCCTGGAAATACACGGCAAGTGCTAAAACTTTTACACATAAAATGTGAATTTCTAAAAAAGACCTCTTTCATATATGGTTATTTTTTGTGAGTACTGTTGATTTGCATGTTATTGGCTGGCCACTTTACAAGTTTACTTTGTCACAGTGTTCTTGAAAACAACACATTGTAGGAAACCAATAGAATAAAATATGCATTTTTTTCACTTTCAAGTAAATAGTTCTTGTAGTTTCTAATAGCATTCACTGAAATAACACAAATAACTTGTATCTTATAAGCCTTTAATGTGAGCACATATCGCTGACAAGCTAAATGTTAATTAGCTAATATGAGTTTTACTAAGATGAAATACAGATCACATATTATTTTCTATAATTAGAAAAAAAAAGGCTAAACGATTAATTTCTTCCTATTTTCACAACCTTGCACATGAGCCTGGATATTCCCCACAAGCTTAATATTTGTGATAAGAGGATTTTCTTGGTTTCGTTATAAATGACTTGAAAAATACCATAAAAATATGCAAATTTGCCTGATGCAAAACTTGTCTGTGCTTCATGATAAACAGCACCAAAAATATTTAAATAGATTCAATTTATTGACTAATACAGAGAATATTTAGAGAATAATACTATTCATGACTCTGTGTATTTGGAACTTTTTCTGATTGTAAAGTAATAACGATATAAAGGGATATCTAAATATTATGATGGCACAAAAAAAAAAAAGCATTTTTCTACTGGCATCTTTAAATGAACACTGAAGTCAACAGATGCACAGAGTATATTCGGTAAACGATAGAAAAGTGTTTTCCTTTTTGAAATTGCTGCTAAATCATTTAACGGGTAATGAAAGTTTCCTGGATTTTACTAGGTATATCATATTCCTGTGTATCTATTTACTTTTATTTACTTTATATTATTAAGAAGTGCTTATAAGTTCTGTTTTCACTGCCTGAAATCAAATCTCAATTTCATTTTTCAAGACATAACTATATATGTCAGTTCTTGATTACATTGTTAATGACTTTTTCACATGATTTTCAAGCCTCTACATGATAATGAACACCAATTTTGGTGACTTAAGTGTCACATTAATTTTTTTTGATAATTTTTATAAAGTTAGTAAACTAAAACAAACTTAATTTTTAATTGTTAAAATGTAACAGCCACCAAACCTGAAGCAAACATTGGTTAGCAGAAAAATGGAAAATGAATATCAAATCTTGCAACAGAACTATATGCAATCTATGGCCTCCATGCTAACCCCTATATTGCAGATTACACCATGTTTATGAGCAAAGTAAATTCTGCTATCTATGTTAGTCACCCACCCCTGAAACATTGCAAGAGAACTGCTACGAGTGACTGCGGCAAGTCAGAGCCGAAAAGCACCACAAACTTTTCCAATGATTTTTGCACTGACAAAAGATTACGAGTTACTGCATTACTTTTACACCAAAACCTTATGCTAATAAGAATTTACGGATCACGTGCAAATCAGGGCAGTGCCATAAATACAAAAAACTGAAGAAAATGTTATGGGTACCAAAGACCACTGGCTAATTGCTTTAAAACCATTGCAGCGTGCCACAGCAGCTCTGAAAGAGACAGTATAGCACCAAAAAAATAATAGAAAATTATGATGTTCATCATTATTTGACACTTAACAGTCCAATATAAAAAAAATTGTAATTAACGCATTTTTTTTATTATTATGTCAGTCTCATTATACAACATCCAAGGTAACACACCACCCAGTACTCAACGGATTAATACATATGAGGAAACCACATGGACTAGGAACAAATGCTCTAATCCATTGTATATATATATATATATATATATATATATATATATATATATACACCCACATCTCAAATTAAACTTGTCTAAGACCAAACTCTTAATCTTCCCACCATCTGCTACAGCGTCAATTCCTCACATCTTTCTCACTCTCGACAATGCCATGCTCCCACCTCCCAACCCTTTTGTCTTGGGGTTCTACTGGACCCTGTCCTCTCTTTCATTCCTCCCATAAAGTCATTAACAAAATTTAGTATTTTCAATAAAAAAAAAAACATTTCCAAAATACGTCACTACCTTACACAAGACACAACTAAGATTCTAATACATTCCCTCATCATATCCCGTCTTGACTACTGCAACTCCCTTCTGGCTGGCCTACCCACCACCCATCTATCCACCCTTGAATCCATATTGAATGCCTCTGCTAGACTCATCTCCTGTACCAAATGCTCCGTGTCTGCAGCACCTCTCTATAAATCACTCCGCTGGCTTCCCAGAATAAAATTAAAAATCACGTATAAAGCCCTTAACAACATTGCACCCCCTTATATCTCTGCTCTCATCTTCCAATATTTCCACACCTGCCCTCTTTGCTCTTCTAATGACCTTCTTCTTTCCTCCTCTCTCATCACCTCCTCTCACTACTTCCTTCAGGACTTTTCTCACGCTAACCCTATTCTCTGGAACTCCTTGCCTCTCTCCACTAATCTATCCTCCTGCTTCAAATCCTTCAAAACCTCACTAAAAACACACCTGTTTAATGAAGCCTATTACCTGCCTCCTTAACTTGCACACTGCATTTCCCACCCTCCAGTACCACACACAGATTGTAAGTCTGCGAGTTTTCAATCTTGCAATGTGCTTTGGGGAAAGCTTTATGGACACCGGATTCTAAGCTCAAAGACAGGACCCTCCATCTTTTTAATTTGTTAATATTTTTTTGCCTTGATCATAACTTATGTACAGCGCTCCAGAATATGTTGACACGTTACAAATAAACATGAATAAATAATAATAATATACAGTTATACCCCGCTTTGCGCTTCCCCACTTTGCACTGATTCGCAAAGTTGGCAGTGTGTGTAACGCTTGCGATGTTGGTCACGCTTTGCGAGCACTATTGCCATTGAGGCACTGAGGTGATCTGGAGAGGGTGCTGAGGGGGTCCTGAAGAGGCTGGGGGGGGGGAGACAGAGGGAGAGAGGGGGCAAAGAGAGACAGGGGAGGGAGAGAGGGGGCAAAGACACAGGGAAGGGAGAAAGGGGGCAAAGAGAGACAGGAGAGGGAGGGAGGGAGAGAAGGGGCAAAGAGAGACAGGGGAGTGAGAGAGGGGACAAAAATAGACTGTGGGGGGAGAAAGGGGACAAAGAAAGACAGGAGAAGGAGAGGAGGGACAAAGAGAGACAGGGGATGGAGAGAGGGGGCAAAGAGAGACAGGGAAAGGAAAAAGAGAGCGCAAAGAGAGATACGGGAGGGAGAGATTTTATTCCTGTCATTTCTGATGGGCAAGTAGCTAGTAGAAATATAATAGTTTCTTGCCACAGCAGTTACGGAACTGGCTCTCACTCATTATAATAATCATGAGGTTCTCATTTTCTATTGGTTCCTAGAGCCATTTTTCATCCGTAAAGGTTGGTTTGGGTACTCCCTTCACTGAAATATCTTGCAGGCAAGGCAGAATTTACGGCTATAAGCTGAATGCCATAATATTGCGAGTGAAAAGATTTACATAAACATATAACTTAGGGACATAAAGCTTCCGCATCCGTTTTATGGGTATACTGCAAATGATACAGAGACATTTCCATGGGGTCCTATGTCAGCACACCTATAAAGTGGAAGCAACACCCATAACAACAAGTCCTCTTACATAACAGGGTCATAGTCATGCATATCCTCCAATGTGGTTTATGTAAAATAATCTACTGTATGTGAAAGGGGCATTGCGGAAACCAGACAAAAATGGCATCTAAGGATGAATCTTTACAGACTTTCCATTGAAAAGTACTATGAAGACTAATCACTTTATCCAAAACCTGTAAAGAAAAATACCCAGAGGAAATTTCAGAAACATCCAGGGGAGCAACACATTTGAAATGAAGATGATCACATTCTTCAACACAAAAAAATGTGGACTTAAATGCATATCTAAATGTCCTGGATTATGAATGCATCTAATTGAAGAGAATTAGTGATGTATGAAAAAATAATTTTGCATGAAAAAATATTAAGACAAATGAATAAAATAAACAGTCTGGCTTCAAGGCCCAACATTCCACTGAGACAGCTCTCACAAAAGTCACAAAAAATTACATGCAAGTCAAAAGGTCACTTTTTCTATTCTACTTCTTCTTGATCTCTCTTCTGCCTTTGACACAGTTGACCATCTACTTCTACTCCATGTCCTCTCCTCCCTTGGCATTCGAGACACTGCTCTCTCGTAGTTCTCATCATACCTACAAGATCGATCATTTAGCATATCCTTCTCTGGCACCTCTTCTTCTCCTCACCCCCTGTCTGTTGGCATACCCCAAGGATCAGACCAAGGCCCCCTCCTCTTCTCCATCTTTAGATCCTCACTTGGAACCCTAATAAACTCTTTTGGGTTTCAGTATCATCTCTATGCAGATGACAGTCAAATCTTCCTCTTAGCACAAGATCTATCATCCTCTCTTCTAACACAGATCTCCAACTGCCTCTGTATTATATCCTCTTGGATGTACCCCCACCATCTAAAACTCACCATGTCTAAGACTGAACTCCTAATCTTCCCTCACTCTACTACAGCTTCAATTCCTCACATCTCTCTCACTGGCAACAATGACATCATCACCCCCACCTCCCAAGCCAGTTGCCTTGGGTTCTACTGGACCCTGCCCTCTCTTTCATTCCTCACATACAGTCACTAACAAAATCTTGTCTTCTCCATCTAAAAAACATTTCTAAATTATGCCACTATCTTACACAAGACACAACTAAGATTCTAATACACTGTCATCATTTCTCATCTCGACTACTGCAACTCGCTTCTGGCTGACCTGCCTACCACCTGCTTTTCCCTACTTTAATCCATTATAAATGCCTCTGCTAGACTCATCTTCCGTACACAGTGTTCAGTGTCGGCAGCACATCTTTGTCAATCACTCCACTGGCTTCCCTTAGCCTCCAGAATACAATTTAAAATCATGACCCTAACTTACAAAGACCTCAACAACACTGCACCCCCTTATATCTCTGCTCTCATCTCCAAATACTCCCCCACAGGCCTCTTCTTTCTTCCAATATTATCACTTCCTCTCACTCCCACCCTTAGGAGTTTTCTCGTGCTGCTCCAATTCTCTGGAACTTCTTGCCTGGCTCCACCACACTATCCTCCTGCCTCAAATTCTTCAAAACCTCACTAAAAACACGTCTGTTTAAAGAAGCTTATTACCGTCCATCCTAACACACACAACACTTCTCTCTCCCTCCTGTACCACACACGAACTTAACCTTAGACTGTAAGTTTGCGAGTTTCAATCCTGCAAGGCACTTTAAGGAAAGCTCTATGGACACCAGATTCCAAGCTCAAAGACAGGGCCGTCCATTCTTTGCAATGTGTTGATTTTGAATTTGTTGTTGCCTGGAACTTAACGTACTGTATGTATAGCACTACGGAATATGTTGGTGCATTACAAATAACAATAATAACAATAACGAAAATAATTTACATACACTGATGTTTGCAAAATTGTTTCAATTTGCAAACAGCAGCTTTTGTTAGCTGACACCCCTGAAAATCTCTGCTAAGATTAGAATTAAATTCATATTTAGTTTTGGCCAATCAGGAGAAAGCAGAGGTTAGTTGATACATTTGTATCATACTCTGGGGTTCCTATGTTGCAAAGCAGCCTTGGATATATAGTCTCTCTATCTCTCTCTCTCAATGTTCTTTGATTCAGCTGTGAGCTCAGACGCCACCCAACTATGTGATTCCATCCAGCAGCAGTTACTTCCTGTAATGGATAGGAAGATGTAATTATTCGATGAGTATATACAGTTGATTTGAGTTGTAGAAAGGGGAAAGAAAGAGCTGCAAAAGGGACATGGGGGGGCACACAAATGTAAAAGGCATAGAGCAGCATAAAATCTAAATGTGCCCATGGAACAGACCCTTAAAGAACCATGGTAGTTTAATAAAATCTGCACCTGTTTGTAACAAACTAAACACTTTAACCACGGTTAAGCCTGGTGCGTAGAGTGAGGGATAACACAATATGGAAGTTTTCTGGATTTTACTGTCTATCTACTTACTTTTATGTACTTTATTTTACTAAGAAGTGCCTATAAGCTCTGTTTTACTGTCTAAAATCAAACAAATAGTCCCTATATGGGTCTGCCCATAGCAGTGTATACAAACACAGGCTCTGAAGACTGGATGTGTTTTATCCTAGCCTATCAGGGACCACATCTCAGCAGCATGTTGCAGTATGTTGCTGAGACATGGTCACTGATTGGTTATTATGAGACATAGCACAGTTAGTACTACATAATCTGTTTTTTCATGAGCTGCTTAAGGCAGACCCATACAGAGATTATTTATTTGATTTTGGTCAGAAAAAAACAGAGCTTATAAGCACTTCTTAATAAAACAAAGTACATATATGTAAATAACACAAGTATAATATATACCTAGTAAAATCCACAAACCTTCCGTATACCTTTATAGCCTTATTAAATTGCGATTCGGCCAATTGAATAGGGCTCTTTATAAGCACAGAGCATATATTTTTTACAGAAGTTTTTCGTTAGTGAAGACCTTGCTTTTAGATAGAAGTTCACTAGCTATAAACCTTTTTTTTAAAAACATCCTATGTGCTTAAATAGAGCCCTATTGAATTAGCTGAATCGCAATTTAATAAGGCTGTTAACCTACTGTTCAATTCCATTTAATCTTTTTCGGTGCATTCAAGATTGCTCCAAGGTAACTAATCCTGATGGGAACAAAAGTAAATAACATAAAAATTAAATGTGGTATTTACTGTTAACAAATCAATTTAAGAGCATACCATAAATATGGTCCTTTAGTGGACCATTATTTTTGACACATAGGAAAAATACATATTACTGGGTTGCATACAACATGATGCATTCAATTCCAAAGCATCCAGTCAGTATGTATAAATGTTCCCTTTAAAAGGGAGGTTTGATTACCTTAGTCTTGACTGAGATGGGATTCCCACTGGTAAATGGAACAGGCTAGGACAGGGACATATGACTCAGTTGGACCTTGATTGCTTGTGAAGTTACTTTATGGTGGGTTTACAAAAGTGAGGAGGAGCTAAAGGGCCTAATGATGAGGGTAAAAGAAGAGAGTGCAAAAGCTGGCCTGCTGCTTACTGTTAAAAATATTAAGTTCATGGAAAATAGAAATCTCAGTTTCTGGCAAATAGATGGTGAAGAAGTGGAGGCAGTGACAGATTTTATTTTCCTGGACACCAAAATCTCTGCAGCCATGAAATGTAAATGCATTTGCTTCTGGGGAGGAAAGCTATGGCAAGTATGGACAAGCTAATAAAAACCTATCAAGATATTACATTATCAACAAAGGTCCTCATAGTTAGAACTATGGTATTCCCAGTAGTAACATACAGATGAGAGAGCTGGATCATATAGAAGACTGAGCGCCCTAAAATAGACTCCTTTCAGTTGTGCTGTTTAGAAAACAGCTTACAGTTCCTTTGATTGCAAGAAGACCGAATGAATCAATACAACAAGAAATGAAGACAAACTGTTCACAGGAAAGTTTGATCATGAGGCCTAAAGCTCAAATATTTTGGTCATGTAATGAGAAGGCAGGATTCCCTAGACTCTGATGATGGAAAAGGTTGATGGTGGGAAAGGTTGAAGGCACAGGAAGAAGGGGTTGGCAGAGTCGGAGATGGATAGAGGAGGTTAATGACATAATGAACATGAGCTTGATGGAGTTCATAGGGGCAGTGACTGACAGATGTGCCTGGCGTGCTGAGGTCCCTAGTGTAACGGAGAGTTGGACACGACCGAATCACTAAACAACAGCTTTCTGTTCTTTTTCTCTGTTTTTCACATGTTTTTTTCTAATTTTGATCAAAAGAGGCCCTTTAAAAAAATCCAAGTCTGAATGTAAATTCTCATGATATGCAATGCAAAAATACACAGACCAAATTAAACCCATTTCCCTCTCTCTGTGCATGAGCCAGGATACAGCTCACACATTAAAAAGGATTTTTCTGATTTAAATGGTTAGGTTGCATAGTTTGAGAAAGGCCAACCTGGGCTCCTATGTTTTGTAATTGTCCATGTAAATTGCTTTCTATTCTGGATACAATACATTTTCAAACAGCGCTTCCCTCCCTTTGAACATTTCCACTTTACATTGAGGCAGGAGCGCGGATCGGCTCGAAGTGAGAATTATACTGTTGCGATTGTTGGAAATGTTAAGCAGACCTTTAACGTGTCACTGAAAGGCCAGTGCCATCAACAATGATACAGAAAAATGCTACCTTTAATGGAAATCGGATGCAGTTACAAGAGGCAAAGAAAGGAAAGGCATAAATACATGTTTGTAACAGCAAAGAATGGCGGCTACAAGCTGATAACATTAACATAAAATGATTTTTTCTGTTTCTTTTCCACACTGCTGTGTGCTTGAGATTCAGAGCAGGCACATTACATTAGGACGATAACAACACATTCTGATAACAGTGAAATATGAACCACACATGATCTCTTCTTAGGCAGACATCTATTACTGAAGCACCCGTTTCGTCTATGCACTATACTCTTACCCTCTATGTAATCACTGTTAATAAATATATGTGCATATGAAGAGTGAGGTAGCCGTGAGTGTCCAGTAACCTAGATGAATAATGAGTATTGCAGTATATAATAATACCATTTTTATTGGTCAAACATGTTCATAATAATAGTGACAAGCTTTCGTGAGATGAACTTCTCTTTATCAAGTCAGAAGCAATATTAATTAAGGTAACGTACAAAAAAACTAAATATCTAGGCAGAGGTTAGAGTGGGACACAGACAAGCACCATAAATAATGTCCTGATAGGTCAGTATGTGAGTCTATAGACCAGGTTTTAGATAAGAACACAGCAGAGCCATAATTTAGGGCTATAAATGTCCCCACAATTAAGATAGTTAGGTTACCCCAGTTGGACACCATTTTACCCAGAATAACCACTCTATCCAAAACCTGAAAATCAAATACTCAAAAGATACTTAATAACTATCCAAGAGTGGAAAACATTTGAATTGAAAATTATTACATTGTTTTACTACAAAAGACAAACACCAGCTGAACTTAGGGAGGGATGTGGAATGTGTCAGAGTCATAAAACATTTTGATAGTGAGACAGAAATTATAGTGAGAGAGAAAATTAATTGCAAATTTGATGTTCCATCTTTTCCTAGATCAATATTAAGTCCAGTATCTTTTGTAGTAAAACTATGTAATCATTTTCAATTGAAATGTTTTCCACTCTTGGATAGTTATTAAGTGTCTTTTGAGTATTTAAATTTCAGGTTTTGGATGGAGTGGTTATTCTGGGTAAAATGGTGTCCAACTGGGGTAACCTAACTATTTTAGTTGTGCTTTTTAATGGAAAAGTCTGTGTAGTTTCATACTTAGATGTCATTTTTGACTGGTTTGCTAAGTGAAATAGCTTTTCTCACATATGCATTGTATTATGTAAACCACATTGGAGGATGTGTATGGATATGACCCCTTGATGTTATAAGTCTTGATGTTATGTGGCTATGTTCTCTTTACAGAAGTGTTGACATAGTTTACAGCAAATTTATTTTAAGTTTGGTACCATTTTCTCTGTTGTGCTGTACATTGGCCAATGTTCTGCTGACCAATGTTTGTCTCAGGTATGGTGGTCTAAATGCTAGAATAGGAGGTTTGAGAAATATATGTTTTAGTTCTGTGTCCTCTGTAAGTAGTGGCTGTAAATCCTTAAATATTTTGCATATACATTTTTGGGTCGGGTGGTATGTGGTAACCAGAGGTGCATGTAAAGTTGTTTCTTTCATTTAGTATGTACCGTAACAGGTGTTCCCTGGGTGTTCTGATAGCAGAGGTTACTTTCTGTGTAATAACAAAGGGCCTTTAACCCTTCTGCCTGAAGGAGTCAGACAGTGTTTTTAAGTGTTTACTACCATCCTCAGTGTTTGAACATATGCAGTGATATCTGATGGCTTGGATCAATACTGCTAGTTATCCAGGATTGAGCAGCCATTTCTACAGACACTGGGGCCCCCTATCCAATTATAACAGCCATTCAATTGATCAGGCCTGAAGCTTTCTGGCGGAAAGCCTAAACTGTAAACCATGCACTTGTAAGTAGTATTTCTGAGCATGATCAATTAAGCAAGTAACTACTGCTTTAGAAACAGCCAATAGTAAATGAGGCCGTCATTATTATTATTATTATTATTATTATTATTATTATTATTGTTATCTTTTATTTGTATCGCGCCAACATATTCCGTAGCGCTGTACAGGGGATAAGAACAGGGGAAATACACGTTTAACAAATTCAAAAGTTGACATCAGCAAAACAAAATGCTTCCCTTACAAAACCTTATATTGACCCTGGATATAATTATATAAGGTAATCACATCCTCTCTTAGGTGTCTTTTTTTCCCCTTAATGTCAGGAACAAAGCTGCGTGCAGTGGGCTGGTGCTACTCCTGCTGTTTATGGGAGTGATGTTTTTTGGTAATATTAAAATAAAAGGCCATGGAAAGAGTATGTTTTTTAAAATAGCTTATGCTCCTTCTACCCTGTAATGCACAGGAGGGAGGGGGTCCAATTCTGCACTAAACTGGCAGTTTGAGCCACTTACTAACCAACCAACCTCTCGCTTCTTTCTCATGTACACTTCACCACCCTATAAGTACACACCAGGCCATCTCACCTTCCCAACTCTTCAGAGCACTTAGACATAGTTCTTCACACCATCCGTTACCGATTCTTTATCTTCATGGAAGTCTTCTGTCTCCTGGTCCTTGGATGAGAAGAATGACATAGGTGGAAAAAAGATGGAGGAGGGGAGATAAAATAAGCAATGCAGTGGGAAAGAAAGGAGATAATGATATTGACTGGTGGGATCTACTGATAGAGGAGGGATGGAGAGAGAGAGATTCAAGAGAGGAAGAGATATTGATAGAAATATGGAGGGATAGAAGGCGGGTGAGAGATGGACAGCTGTAAGGGAAAAACATATGAACTGGAGTATGGAGAAATAAAGATGAGGAATAGTGAGAGGCATGGGAGGAGGGAATTGATAAGAGAGGAAGAGATAGAGAGAAGGGAAAGAGATTTGGAGAAATGTAATGGAGGGCTGAAGAGGAGTAAGATACATGGAAGGAAGGTATTTAGAGATTTGAACACAGGTGAAGTAGAGATATGTACAAGAAGAAGAGAGAGATAAATGGAGATGACAGGATTGAATTAGGAATGAAGGGAAGAGACTGGGATATAAATGGGAAGGAAGAAGAGATAGGGACAGGAGGGAAAGAGATATACTGATAGAAGGGAAAAATACATAATATGAGTGGTGAGGTGAAGAGAAGAGGGAAAAAATAGATGAGGAATGGAGATATAAAGAGAAAGGAGTGAGTGAAATGGTCAGGAGGTAGTAGAAGAAATATATGGACAGAAAGGAAGAGAAAGATGATCCGAGCAGATTCAAAGATATAGAATGAAGAAATAAAGGTGAGTTATGATGGGGAACCCATACAGTCCCTTTCACTGTAAAAAACATGGTATATTCATTATTCGAGCTAGTATATTATTATAAAGGAATTAACAATTAAAAGGGTCACTGAAATTCACTACTATATGTTGAAATAAATATCTTATAGATTTACTATAATTAAAAAAATATGCGACTTTTCTAATTTTGTTTGAATGTGCTGCTTCACACCACTTTACTCTTATTATTGGTAGCAGAGAGTGTTCAAATCACTTTGAGTGTTTCAAAGGAAATCTTAATTTAGCTATCGTAATAGTTAATTAGATAAGCTTTGTAGGCTTTCCATTTTTTTTAAGTATGAAAACATTGATTATAGGCAACATCATAATATAGCCCTATATGTATCTTTATTGTTCTTTTTCATAATTATTATTTAAGGGGTATCTAGAAATTGTTGACATTTTTAGTCCAGGCACTGTGAACTTGAATGTAATTATTCACCTAACAACCCAAACTTTAAGTATTACTTAAGGTTAACAATTTAATGATATTGAAATGAAGGTTTGCAACACTAACTGAGGCTCCCTATCATGAAAAAGCTATGATCAAATGAAACCTTATACATTCTTCACCACCAATTTGTGCTGAAATCAAATTTCCACTCCACACTATGGCCACCGTAAAATGTAAGCTGTATTCTTTTAGAAAAGATACGGGGAAAGTAATGTTAAAGAAAGGAAGTGGGGGTCTATACCCTCAACAATTTTACATTTTACACAATGAATCAGCTTTTGTCTTTAGATGGAGAAGAGGTAGAAGATACAGCAGATTGCTTCCCCATTCAAATACCTGAATTACATTATTCATCCTGGTAACTATAACTAATTTGTATAAGATTTGTGTTTTTTATCCATGTTTTATTTTAATAATAGTTGTAGGAAATTGTTAAGAGTAGGGTCAACAAACGGATCCCACTGGATAGGTCCTCTTCCCTGCAAGTTTCTGTGTATTGGTTCTAGGGATAACTATGCTTCTGAGCTCAAACTGCACTTAGTGTCAATCAGAAAACTAAATTTCCCTTTGTAATTGTCATGGTTGCCATTGCAACCTGAAACACCACAGCACTTCACTTTCAGATTCTCAAGGCTGTCGTCACATAAATATATTTGTATGTTATTTTTTAAATATTTTATCAATATACTGTGTAAATATAAATATATATATATATATATATATATATATATATATTGTAACGGTGTCCAGCAAGGACAGATAACCTGCACTAGAATCCAGCAAGGGATCTACATAAGCAGAAGAATGAGTAGGGCTGTACATCCATGCATGAACAGAAGGGGAGCGTGTGAGCTGCGGCCTAATCAAGCCAGTACACCTGATCTAAGTCAGGAGGATTTAAAAGACTGCTGTGTGAGCAGAGAGGGGGCGAGCTAAGTTCACAGGAGATAAGGAGCCTGGAAGAAACCTTGAGCAGAGAGAGATGTTTTTGAGAAGCTGCAATACTGAATGCTGGAGTGCTGTTTCTCTGGAGCTGCAAATAAAAGGACTTGCTGGATCTGCAAAGAAATCCTTATTAAGTACCTGTGGAACACTGCTGAGTTACCTGACTGGAGGAAGCTGCATGGCAGACTGAAGCTAGTGAGGAGACGGACACTCTATTTACCATAAGGTCAGAAACCTTTTACTTGAATTATTATACCCACTGTTAAATTGCAGTGTTCCTATTGCAATATCAAAGGGTCCCTGGGGTGAAGCATATGGGAGAGAAGGGCGGGCCCTATGCTTCATCCAAGGTTATTTAAGTGAAGACGTGGAAAGGCCACAGGCTGGCACTATATAAGAGACTAGTCGTAACCTGGCCACAAGGTGGCACTACACCACATATACAAGACTACGGATACTGTAAGAGACTATCTGTATCCGGGCCACAAGCTGGCGCTATAAGGGACTGTTTGTATCCTGGCCACAAGGTGGCACTACAAGAGACTGTTTGTTTTCTTTATGAATTATAGTTTAACCTGTAGTAGAAAAGCTGCTCAGGTTATAGTCAGGGTGTTCCAGAGTATAAGTAAGCCCGTTTACGTAGATGTTTATTTTCCTGACAATAAGCTATTTAATTTGTGTTTTTGTAACTACTCAATAAAATATATAAAAAAGAGCCCAGAAGTCTCTACCATTAACAGTCTACCAAAGGGTACCTTGCTACAATATATATATATATATATATATATATATATATATATATATATTTCTGAATTCTATAACAAAATAATAACATTGGCAGCTATTTAAACCTCAGATTTTGTTTGTATACAGATTTTTTTTTTACTTGAGTACTCCATAGTATGTTTGAGCCTCAGGGTGATTTTTTTTATCTGTCGTTGTAGAGTGAGGGAAAATGGAGAGGGGTGTGGATTCATTAAATCATTGTACTGTTTGGAATTTGACACTTACCACCTTTTCCCCCAAATGCTCAAGTCATATGAAAAGATCCCATGTTCTTGCCTGTAACATTCTAAAAGCACAACCTTTACAACCTTCATTCCAGCAAAGGAATAACATTATGTTTTTATTGTAAAGTTAGCTACATGGTTTGTCCCTGCCTTTTTTATTTAGACTAACATTTTTCAAACATGTATTTTTTTTATAGTCATATAAAAGTCTTCCAAACCTTGCCATGCTTATTTTTGCATTCAAAAATATGTTTGTAATGTCTACATTTATTTCTAGATAAATATGTGAGTTCTATGTCCATTTAGTTGTTGTTGTTAAGTCGTTCAGTCATGTCTGACTTTCCGTGACCCTATGGAGGCCAGGCACATTTGTCAGTCACTCCCCCTCTGAATTCCATCAAGCCCATGCTCATTGCTTCAATTACATCATCTATCCATCTCCACCTCTGCCGTCCCCTTCTTCTTGTCTTCAATTTTTCTCAGCATCAAAGTCTTCTCTAGGGAATCCTGTCTATTTTATTTTATATCTATACTATAGTTAGAAATGTGCTGTATATTTATACGTTTTTCTGTAATTCATGAATCTTTAATATAAATTTAAAACAACAATTCTTTATATATCTACAACACAGCTGCCAACATTTCCGCAATATTTCCAAGGATGTATTTCTGTTGAGAGCCACAAGACAGCTAGCTCCTTTGTCACCTAGATCTGGCATGCTTCATATCTTATATTTTCTATCTTTATCTTTTGCATTTTATTGTCAAAAAGAGATTCCATTGAAATGATTCAAATAACTTTATTACATAAACACCAATATTTTCCAAAATTTTTAAGGTACAATCACATATATAATTGTGAGCATGTGGGCTGTTGCTAACTCTGCTGGCTCGCGTAGCGAGCCGAAGGCGCTCTTTGTCAGCAACTGCGGACCTCGCAAAATGTACAGAGTTACGAAAGCAAAATACGAGACACGTTCCATTACAACCTCGCAAAAAACGTCCGAAACCGCGCACATGAAAACATTTAAAACACAATAAATACACACAACAAATACATAAAAAGATTACCTACAGCAAGGGCGGGCACCCAGGACCCCGAAAACTGAAGTTACACCTCAATTTAACTCCAAATAAAAGAGTTTAGACACCCAAAAATCCCCTAAGCGTGAAAAAAAATGACCGCTGAAAAAAACGAAAACGAGGCTACAGCACTCTAAAGACGCAAAACACCACCAAACACCTACGTATTTTCCGAAAAAGACGTATGAGATCCAAAAACAAGGACGCAACTCGCTCAACCCCAAAAACATTACAAACACAATAAATACACACAACAAACAGATAAAAAGCTTACCCACAGCAAGGGGGGGGGGGCACCGAGGACCTCTGCAAGTGAAGTTGCACCTCGATTTAGGTACAAATTTTGGAGTTTAGACACCAGAAAATCACCTAAACGAGAGAAAAAATGGCCACCGAACAAAACGAAAACGATGCTAAAGGACCCTAAACACGCAAAACACCACCATAAACACGCAAAACACTACCAAACACCTACAGACTTTCCCGAAAAAAGTCGGACGACATCCGAAAACAGGGACGCTTAATCAGCCACAGCCGCATACCACACATTAGGCGCCATTTTAGAACACTTTACTTTATAAATGTATTTTTTTTTTTATTACCATACACCAAACAGCATTAGCTTGCTTACAATTCATTGCTGTCATTTTTTGACTGGCAATATTCTAGTAAATAATAACATTTCAAATAACACAATATTCATCAAAAAGAGACCATCGACAAGTATATAAAGGTCACTACCCGTCCAGGGTAACACTTTGGTCTTTCTATAACTTCTTTAATTGCTACTCTTGAGAACGGGTGGGTTAATAGAGCATGTTACGTCCGTCTTGTTACCGTGCCGTGGGTGACATGGAGGTTGACAACAACCGATCATGCATTTACATCTTGTATCTGCTGCCAGGCACGTTTGGAACTACTGAAAATAAAAGCAGATTTCTTCTTTAATCACTCCCCATGTTCACATCTCTGGAATCAGCCAAAATGATGATAAAACAATCACTAACAGAGACTGGATGGAAGCCCAGATGAGGTAGCATGCAATACGGTGAATACAGATGGAAGCGTTGCGTGGCCAGGACACATAGAGAATGGAGAACAGGGAAAAGGAGCAGCATATAGTGTGCCAAAGATTCTCTCTCCGAACACAAGAGCCATTTCTGGGCATGAAGAATAAAGTGCTTTACCGCAAATCCTCAAAACACAAACAGAAAAATGTAGACCAAAAGGCTGGTGTCAAAGAATCAATCAGGTAAACCCCATGATTAAAAAATGAAAACAAATAAATATGCAAAAGAAAATGCTAGTCGTAAAACACACTTGACTTGACCTATGCATAAGTGACAAGGGCCTAATTGAGACGCCCCTAACTATCGAGTAAATCATCCAATCCTCAATAAAGTCTGACACTCAGTTGGGTATTACCAGGCCACAACTTTATTGAACAAAACCAAAACAGAGGTAATTGCTCACAATCACAGCCCAATGTCTCTGAGACCTCCAGGAACCCAGTGAGACCTCAGGAACTAGCCATGAACTGCAACCTGTCCACATAAATGGGCTTCATCCTAAATTGCGCAAGCGTCCTGCCTCTCAAGCTATGACTGCTCCTAGCAATAATACCAATAGAAAAGGGTCAAAAGTCCCCTCTCACATGCCAGGGGCTGCCTTTTTGGATGTTTTTGAAAATATTTTTCTTCCCTCTCCTTGTCTCTTCTAGCATATGACAACTGTACCACTTTCTAGTTTCATTCATACAGTATATCTGACGATCCCGTCTAAAGCACAAGTATCTGTGAAAGCAAATAAGAACTTATATAAAATAAGTTCTTGGCGGTCAATTTTTTTTAGCAGTCAATATTAACTGTATTACTAAAATAAATCTGTTTTTGTTCTTTTTTTAATACCCAAGTCCCACTGGAAGTCATTTAGGTTTCACAGTGTAAGTGATAGCCACAGCTTTACAACTTTGTAAAGTGTTTGCCATACTATTCAGAGGACAAGTAAGACAAATATAAAAGGTAAATATGTATTTATGGGTTAAAATGTAAGTCTCAATGGTTACCAAGTTAAGAAAACAATTTCTTATCTCATTTCTATTCAAGTCATGTCACACTAAGTTGCATATCACACTAAGATATCACAATGCAGAACACTGTATGAAACCAAATAACAGGTAGTAAACAAGAAAATAGGTTTGTTATAATGTATCATGTACTAGTAATGTTTTTTTTTTAATCAATTATCATGTTGAAAGTCAGAGGTGTTCAGTCTGAGAATACCTAAATAATTTTGTTCTGTAGGCCTGGGTAACCCACCATGAGAGCAGCCTATTTTAGCTCACTTGTGCTCTTCACAGTCAGAAATATCCTGTATTAAATTAGTCTGGTCCCACTCACTAGAGTGATCCAGCCCTGAAATAACAGGCATTTCTACCCTAAACAGGAGAAACAGCAAACCCCGGACACATGTTTTGGCCTCTCTTGGGCCTTATTCTGACATAAAACCGAAAGTAAATGTAGGAGCTCAAGTTGGAATGAGAGGACCTAAGAAGGGATTTTAGGAGAAAATCTGTGTTTATCTGCCATGCTTTAAGAGTGGCATTTTTCTTTATTAAATATTCTCTTAGTTCTTGATCACAATCACATATATATTTGCGGTTCTTGCGATGTTGGTGATGTTTGCGAAGTTGGTCACACGAAGCGAGGCATGCCAGTGGCGCCGTCACACATGCAAGCCTCGCATGCGACCCTTTGTGAGGCGAAGCAGTCGTGCAGCACTTAGGCTGCAAGGACCGCTGAAGGCGCTCATTGCAGCCAGCAGGGCCGTCACATATGTGAGCCTCGCGAGCGCCCGTACAGACCCTTTGCGAGGCGAAGCAGCTGTGCAGCTCTTAGGCTACAGTAGATGGAAGGAAAGTAGATGGAAGGAAAGGCCGAAGGCGCTCATTGTGAACCACGACAAGTGCGCCGAAGGCCCTCATTGCTGGGCTTATGATGAGCACTGCAAGATGGAGAGTCTTGCGATGAGCACCAAAGGCGCTCAGCGTGGGGCCGCGATGAGTGCCGAAGGTGATCAGTGCAAAGCAGGAAAGTTGAAGTACATGGGGAGAGGCTTGCAATGAGCTCCAAAGGCACTCATTCTGAGCCACGAGATGAGCACCGAAGATACTCAGCACAGGGCTCACGATGAGCGCCGAAGGTGCTCAGAAGAGCAAAAGCCTCACATTGTATGGCAAACCGCATTGCCAGCCTTACAATTTTAATCCAGTCATTTTTGACGGGCAAGTTCCTAGTGATAAATATTTATTGTCTCTTACTTTAGCAGGGATCACAAAACTTAATTCACCATCTGCCTGCATCTCACTAACTGCACAGAGTTATGGAAATAATTTTCATATTGGCTGTGGAAGAGCTTCCAGTCGTGAGAAAATCTGTAGTATGGAAATACAGGAACAGTCTTAAAGTAACACAGCATAGGTATCAAATATGGTATCATTTAAAACTATTGGTGAGAACTAGTACTTTATAATTTGAAATATTTTTAAAAATTGCATGTTCCTACAGTAAACTAACATTTCGAATGTGTGAATCAGCCATGACACTGGTGTCATCCATTCTAATTTTCTGCCTTAACACATCACCCTTATGACCTCTCATTTTCTTCTTTAACTTATCTTGCCATTTCATTGCTGATAATTCCCAGATCTTCTCTATTCCTACATTCATTCACACCAGATTTAAACTCTCTTGCATCTCCTTTTGTCTCACCATCACTCAGTCATCTGACTTCTCTCTTCATTAATAACTTGAAATTGGAAATCCTATTATTTCCTTCCTGTTCTTCCACCTCCTTACAACCATTATCATTAACAGTATTTACTACAGGATGCATTCTTGGCAACATTTTTAATCCTGTTCACTCTCTTTCTTAACCATAATACCATGGCCAGCTGTTGATTCCATGTCTGCAATATCTTCCAAATATGCCCTTCTGTCTCTATCTCTGCAAAAAACTGCTAATTCACTTTCAAATCTTTACCCACTTGGACTACTGCAACTCTCACCTTTTTAGTCATTAGTCTCTTACAACATCCCTTACACCATGACATCTTGGCATCATCTTTGCTACTGCTTTCTCTCTGTTTAATCATATGTCCTTGGTAACCCAAATTTGCCAATTGCATCTCTACAATATCTTTAAAACACTCCCCTCTATCAATATTTCTGCAACAAAACTGCTCATTCATTCTCTTATCTTCACCCACTTCAACTACTGCAATTCACTCCTCATTGGTCTTAAAGCTAATTAATTTACCTTGTTCCAACAAATGCAAAATGCCTCTGGATATTTCATATTCAGTGTACCCTACACAACCCACTCTCCTGGTCCCACGCCAATGTATTCATGCCACTGCCTTTTAAATTCCTAACCATAGTCTTCAATGGCTTTACCATCCTATATTTTGCCTTTTTCTACAAGCTGAACTATTTTCTCAACACAGTCCCATTCCCACCGTGTGCACAATCCCGCGCCCTTTCTTTTGTCCCTCCTTGCCGTCCTTCACTGGAATAAAGTCCTTCTTCACATAAAATGGTTACCCAACCTAGACATATTCCTCCCCTCCCTGAATACCCACTTTCTATCTCCCTCCATGTGGCTCACCCTACCAATCTCAACTTGAACTTTTCTGTCCATGATCCTGATCTTGCTTTGCTTTGCACTAAGGCAAGCTGGAGAATGACAAGTGATTAGCAAGAGGTAACCCAGAAAAAACAAATTCAGAGGCAAAGGGTATCTTGGAGAAAAATAGATTTTCATCTCAAATAACCATCTTGGTTGATTCAGAGGAGGAAAACAAGGGGACACTTGCTGGTGGGAAATGCAAACTACCCAAATTCTGTCGGAAAAGCAGATCTTTGCATATGCCTTAGTATAACTTGTCCTAGGACTTTTTATAAAGGATTTGTAAATTAGAAAAATGGAAATAGTTTGATGTTTCATAAGACAGCATTACTATTTATAATTCTCTTCTGGATCACTACCTTGTCGTGGTAAAGAGGCTTGTATATTCCAATGAAGTTGTGAGCTTGGGTAGGTCATAGCAGAGCGGTCAGACATATTACGGCCCACTGGAGAAGGAACTGGCAACCCACTCCAGTATATTTGCTATGAAAACCTTATGGATGACCACAATCAGACATAAGATGTGCCTGCAATGATGGACTCCATAGGGTAATGGAGAGTCAGACACAACTGGAAGACTGAACAGCAATAACATACAGTATCTCACAAAAGTGAGTACACTCCTCACATTTTTGTAAATATTTTATTATATCTTTTCATGTGACAACACTGAAAAAATTATACTCTGCTACAATGTAAAGTAGTAAGTGTACAGCCTGAATAAAAATGTGTACATTTGCTGTCCCCTCAAAATAACTCAACACACAGCCATTAATGTCTAAACCGTTGGCAACAAACATGCTTGGCCAGTCCACCCCCTTCACCTTCAGCTTCTTTAGCAAGGCAATGGTCCTCTTGGAGGTGTGTTTGGGGTCGTTATCATATTGGAATACTGCCCTGCGGCCCAGTCTCCAAAGGGAGGGGATCATGCTCTGCTTCAGTATGTCACATGTTGGCATTCATGGTTCCCTCAATGAACTGTAGCTCCCCAGTGCTGGCAGCACTCACGCAGGCCCAGACCAAACATATATAGACATATGTCTATATGTGCATATATGTTTTCTATAATATGTTGTGTTGATTTCGCCTATATGCATTTACCTGCTGATGTCAGATGCCACTCTCTGCATCGCTGTTTACGTTCAAACTGAGGGTTTCTCATATCAGTGTTTTTGTGCTCTTTGTGCCTTATCCGTTTATCTGTCATTTAGAGATTATTTCAACTACCTTTCATCAGTATAGATGTATACTTTTGGTGGTGGAGTGTCATGGTCTGGGCCTGCATGAGTGCTGCTGGCACTGGGGAGCTACAGTTCCTGGGAACCATGATTGCCAACATGTACTGTGACATACTGAAGCAGAGCATGATCCCCCCCCTCGGAGATTGGGCCGCAAGTCAGTATTCCAACATTATAACAACCCCAAACACACCTCCAAGACGATTACTGCCTTGCTAAAGAAGCTAAAGGTAAAGATGATGGACTGGCCAAGCATTTACCTATTAAGCATCTGTGAGGCATCGTCAAACATAAGGAGGGGGAGTGCAATGTCTCTAATATCTACCAGCTCTGTGATGTCATCATGGACGAGTGGAAGAGGACTCCAGTGGCAACCTGTGAAGCTCTGGTGAACTCCATGCCCATGAGGGTTAAGGCAGTGCTGGAAAATAATGGTGACCACACAAAATATTGACACTTTGGGCCCAATTTGGACATTTCCACTTAGGGGTGTACTCACTTTTGTTGCCAACAGTTTAGACATTAATGGCTGTGTGTTGAGTTATTTTGAGGGGACAGCACATTTACACTGTTATACAGGCTGTACACTTACTACTTTACATTGTAGCAGAGGGGCATGTCTTCAGTGTTGTCACATGAAAAGATATAATAAAATATTAACACAAATGTGAGGGGTGTACTCACTTTTGTGAGATACTGTATATATAATAAAAACTAAACTGAGCTTCATGGTAATCCATGCTATAATCATATAGGGAAGCAAAAAAAATGTAATCCCTTAACATTAATGAATTAATTAAATTATCGATGTCAAGCCCATGGCCAAAATCCATGCCAGTTCCAAATTCAGTCTCTCTACAAATTGAATTAACTTACAGACCTGTCAAGGAATTCTTTAAAATCATTTTTACAGACCGGACGTCAGTATTATCTGTCTCTGGTTTCTGTTCCATGAATGATATAAAATAAAGAATGCAAGTCCCAAGGTATATCATTACTCCTTGTGAAATCCAATGCATACAAACACTGTCTCTGTAGAGAGGACCTATTAGCGCCATCGCGTAGGAGGACAATAATGTGATGGTTCAAAAAATAGGAGAATAAAAATGCAGCTGGTATTATGTAGCATAAAATCTGCAGATTTAATGAAAGTTTTAGCTATGCAAAGCTTGTACTTTTTAAGAGTTCACTAATGAGATGGTTATTTTCCTATTGCAACTAATAGGATATTTCAGGCATGGAAAAGAAGATTTGGTTAGAAAGTAGGGAAGTTGAAAAGGTGAATATTCATGGACTGTACAGCTCGGCATAATCTCATAGCACTTCGAGAATTTTTTCCCAGTAACTCGGAATTAACAGAAATGCTTCACTAAACATAACAACACAAATTGATGCACATGAAAGCGTAGCATCAAATATTGCAATAATATTTCAGCTGATATATCAGACCTTGCGGTGTCAGCACAGCATTTAAAAAGCAGGGGGAAAAAAAAAGAAATGTGGCATAAAGCAATAAAGGAAAATGCAAAGCCTGAAGTTTTCAATGTTCTATAAGGTTGGCTTGGAAAGGTTTGGAGACATTTTTTTTTTTCCATTTATGTTTATTGAAGCAGGTTTTACATAACAGCTAAAGAAATAAAATATTGTAGCACAATTTTATTGAACAAATACTCAAAGAAACTATAAATGTAATCCTGAAGATATAATAACAAAACATATAATGGCATTAAAAAAAAAGGAAAATGTAATTATGGAAACTGCACAATGAGCATGAATAAGAAGGAACATCATACGGCAGGACCCTGGATGGATCCATGATACATAGATGGGAGATTTTTGTATGAGAGGTGTGTTTATTTTTCTGGAAAGCTAAGGTTACATACCTTGATGCAATGTACTTTTTCTGGGAGGGAAGGGTGTGGTGCCAATTCCAAATGTATCCAGTTATCAAACAAAGTATCTGGACATCTGCCTTTTTCCTGCTCCACTCATAACTACCAACCCACATCCCCATCATCTAGCTCTCAGGATTTGATTTAACAAACATGGACTCCTCTACTCATAAACCGTCTTCAAAAATTCAGATTTTGCTACAAATGTTTTATGTCCATAGCTTTCACAGATGCTAATATTCTTAGTTTGGCACATACATGACAAACAAGTGTCCTTTGTACATGGACTAGAGTGGTCCTTTAAAAGATAATAGACGTGGTCAGAATAAAGGAAACTGTAGTCTAATTTTTTTCTTCTGGAGTCAGTTCCTCCTCCCATCTCAGAAAGCAGAAACCAAAATGGTCGTTTCTGGTACATTATAATTGCATACAATGATAATGCATTAAAGGCTGTATTGTATTTGTATGTTCTAAACCAGTTTGGTCATTATTAAAAACATCTCAACAAAATAGTATATATTAAAATAGTTTTAAATGCTGATTGATTGACATGTAACCTCCATGTTTTACTGATGTAATGATGACGGTCTCGTTTACTATTGGCTGTTTCTAAATCAGTAGTTAGGGCCTTGCTCAATTGATCATGATCATGCTCTGAAATGCTACTTATGATTGCATGGCTTACGGTTTCGGCTTTCAGCCCATAAGTTGCATGCTTGTTCAATTGAAGCGCTCTGTAATTGTAGCAAATTTCAAGCCCGCAGACATACGGCTGGTATAACGTAATCTGTGGGCTTGCAATTGAATAGGGGTCATAGTCTACTTTTTAGCATTGCTATAGTTGGCTGATAACCCGTGCACCACATTAAAGCAATCACTAGTAAATGGAACTCTTAATTCTCATTAATTTCTATTACATTTTGTATCTGTGTTTCAAGGATACCAAAGAGTACTTCATATACCATATCCTAGATGTTTTCGATTTATGTACAATCCTGCCAAAAATAGTAGATGTCTACTGCTCAACATCTTTTCCAACAGATTGGCAACTCACTTAAAGTTATTCTGTGTAAAGTAACTGGTGTTTAATATTATCTATCACTTTATATGCATTCTCTTTAATATGTGTGCATATACAAGACTTCTTTGTAATGTTCCAAATGAACATCTTCCATTAAAGGACCATTGTAGTAAATGTACAAGTAAAGTTACTATGTTTGTCTGTTGGCCATAGACTATTAAAAACAGTATGCAGTTCAAAATACATACAAGTTAAAAAAATGTCTTACTTTTGATTGTGTCAGTTTTCCCCACAAGCATAGCTACTTGTCTCCCCCACTGAAGTGATCAGGGGGCATAACTACCTGTGTCTGCAAGCAGGACTAAAAAAATTCTGACCAGTCAGACTCTGGTTAAGACTAAACATACAGTAACATGGGTGCAGGGCTATGATGGTTCATGGGAGCTGCAAGCAGGTTACAATACAGCTGTTACCTCTGTGTAGGTTATGTGGCCAGAGCTAATTATGTCACGGTTCAAAGCCAGTGATATCATAGCCAAGCCTTCTTCTAGATTCCAAGATGATCCAGCCCCCAGACAAAGCTGACCACACCCCAGGGGATGGAGAAAGGCAGCTCTGCTTGAGGAGAAAACAGACAATTTTAAAATAAACAATATTAATTTTAATTTATTTTTAACTGCATACTGTGTTTAATAGTATATATCCGAAAAACAAACAAATTATCTTTTCTTGTAAATGCACTAAAGTGGTCCTTTAAGCAGAATAAATTTTTCTATGTAAGTCTTATTCCCATTTATTTCTATATTGATCAGCATCCTTTTCACAAAGTGAACCATACCTATTAGTTGAGTATCCTAATTTGCCTCTATACACAACTGAAATGGTGTTACTATATTATGATATTTTCTGTTTTGTTAAAAACCAATACATAGTTCCGCCATGAGCTTGGGCTGCTTGTCTCATTTCAAATCGTTTGAGACCTAAACGTTCAGCCAAAATCTGTTGTGAAACCATCCAATAATGAAGGAGAATTATTTAACGGGCCATTTCAACATGATGATTGACACAAAATCTTTTGGAGGTGAAAGGCGAAGTTACGCATGAGTGTAACATTATTTCACATTTATAGCACTTTTATCCAAAGTGGTTTCAACTGTTAGAGGGTTTATGGCAATACAGTCTCCAGGTTTATAGCAGCATCAGTTGAAGGGTTAATGTCAATATATATCTCACATACAGAAACAAGAGAACTAGAGGCCCTGCCCTGAGCAACAGTATAGGGTATATGGTGCTTTTATGCAAAGCACTGGATAACCTATTACTGCTGATCGCAAGATCTCATATAAAAGGAAACCTAGAAGATGCTTGAGACAAAAGGAATTGTGTTGGGTAAAAAAATATATACAAGTTATAGATATACAGTTATAACTAACAATACAGGCAGTCATGATACTTAAAGTGCCACTGAACTCACTGTAAGTGCTCTTCATGTTGTGAACGTTTTTTATGATCAATAAATGTATTAATTACAGTAATAGCAACTAAAAAATCTTAAGTTTTAAGTCTATGTTTATATAGAGTCTGTTCTGCCCACTGGATGTTGCATGAGTAATTAGCACAGTGCTGAGTCTATGGTTCGCTATGTGAGTCTCTATGGGGCAAGGCTATGATTGATAGCACAGTCTTCCCTTACACTCAGGCTACAATACACTGACCAGTTAACCCACAACTTTCCATTTTTAGGTCAGCACCAATAATGTACATATTTAAAAAAGTATTCTAACATGCTTTTAGAAGAGTAAAGTGATGTGGTCCACATTGTGCTTAATTAAGTGGCCCTTCAACTTTCACATTTCTTCACACTTTTGTTTAAAATAATTGATGGGGGATTTACTAAGCGACAGAGGCTGTCATGAGGAATGCAATTTACTAGGGAGCAAAGTGGGTGTGATGTGCAACCCTGTAGTCAATATGCACTATTTTCTATGGAGGAAATATCACAGCCCTTCGTACCTCACCATATCCTCTGTGATAGCTCAGTAAATATCCCTCTCCATCACAGCTTCTGTAAAAGCATAGTAAATTATTTTCCACTGAATTTATGTGAATTAGTTAGATTGTAAGTTGGCACATTTAAAATCCCACAAGGTGCTTTTGGGAAAGCCCTATGACACTAAATTCTAAGCTCAAAGGCAGGGCCGTCAATCCTTTGCAACGTGTTATTACTGCTATTGTTTTTGCCTTGATCGTAACCCATGTAAAGAATATGATGGCGCATAACATATAAAAGTTGTCAAAATCGTCGTCACGCATTGCGAGCTCGCGCAGTGAACGACTACGTCACTTTGCGAGGGACGCAGTTTGGTCCGCAAATGCGGCCCCTAACTTCGCGAGTGGCCTAGATTACTTATGAATAGGTAAAGTATATTAATTTATTCATTATTTCATTGGCATACAACAAGACATATACACAATAAAAAACCTCTAATAACAAACAAAAGCTGCGCAATGACCGCCAAAGGCGGTCGGCGCTCAGCGCAAGCCTCGCAATGAGCGCCGAAGGTCCTCACGATAAAAAATTGTTAAAACAACATTACCTGCATTTCAATTTTTTTTGATGGGCAATTTGCTAGTTACAAATAAACTAAAATAATAGTTTTTTTGTTTTGAAGAGATGGACAAAGAAAAGGAATAGGTGGGGACAAATCAGCATTGCATCAAAACTGCTTGTTTTACTGAAAGCATTAATTATCATTTTGCAAGTTATTTCTATTCACATGTGTAAAAGCAAGGCAACATATATGGAAATGTATAAAATACAAATGTCATACACATTTCTATTTGAATGTGCTGAATTAATTCCACTCGCCAGTTCCTCATATAGAAAGAATTGCAGATTGCAGCAGGAAGGAGGTTTAAACTTCTTATAGCAGAATTGAAGCTGGGAGATTTCACAGATTGACTGTTTTTGGCCACTCCCATCCAATGAAGATATAACTAAACCTTGGCACGGTTAAAAATTGGGCACAAGCCGAGGCTCCTAGTACATGTGCATGAGAGAACAGATAGATAGGAGTGAGAAAATTAGGAGAAATGCAGGGATTTTACAGCAGCTATAGTTGACTGCCATGATTGCTTCCTTTATGAGCTCCTATCAAATGGCTACTAAATGACTGAATGGCACAATCTAATTTAGTTTTGCTTAATTTGGAATTTCAAACTAAAAAAAGTAAATAAATGGGTAAGCTGTAAAATGGTGAATTCAGTGGCCCCTTATGTGTGATGCCAACACTCTTATCTAATGGGGACTTTGCTTTATCCTTTTGATGATTTGGTTCTTGCATTTAAGTAAATCATATCATTTTTATAAAACTAACTTATATAAAAATAGTTCATTTTTTTTTTTATATTAGCAAAATTAAAAACTTAATAGAAGGTACTAAGTTACTGGGACATTTAGGACGTAAATATACACTCACAGCCCTATTAAATTCGAAGCCCTTAGTGGCATTGGCACACCCGCAAGGGCTGCAGGCTTGAAGTTCAACTGATTTACAGAGCTATTAAATTGAACCATGCAGCAAGTTACGGGCCATAGATGCAAGCCCATAAACCATTCTTGTGCATGTTGATTGTGCAACCATGAACATGATCAATTATTCAAACCTGTAGTAACGGGTTTAGATGGAGCCAATGGCAAAAGACATCATCATCATTACGTCACTGAAAAATTGAGGTTAGATTTCAAAGTCTTGCGGGTTTCAATTATGGGTTTCAATCGGATCCGCATTCCAGAAATAATGCAATATTGATAAATCAGTAAATATGATATTCTAGTCCATGTGAGTTCCATTATATGTATTAACACATTGATTGTCGGGATCGATATAACACAAAAGTTAAACATAAAATAACCACTTACATAACAGTTCTCAATGCCAAGAAGCATTTGCAAAGGCAAATAAAATATTAGCATGTATTAAGAAGGGTATAGAAGCCAGGGAAGCAAATTTAATTCTGCCACTATACAAATCTCTAGTACGCCCTCATTTGGAATATAGAGGACAATTTTGGGCACCACTTCATAAAAAAAAAATTTAGAGCTGGAAAAGGTACAGAGGAGGGCAACAAAACTAATAAGATTGTAAGTTTGTAAGTTTGCGAGTTTTCAATCTTGTGTCAGTGCCTTGGAAACAAGCTCTATGTACATTTGATTTTATGCTCAAAAACAGGGCCCTCCATTCTTTACAAGGTGTTTAATTTGTTTTCTGCTATGTACTCAACCCCTGTACAGCGCTACGGAATATGTTGGCGCGATATAAATAAAGATAATAATAATAATAATAAGGGGAATGGAGGGGCTAAGTTAGGAAGAAAGAGTAACCAAATTAAACATATTTTCTCTAGAAAAAGGCGTCTAAGAGAAAATATGATTACCCTATATAAATACATCCAGGGTCAGTATAAAGATTTGTCAAGGGAGCTTTTTGTGCCAAGAGGTTTTCAACTGACAAGAGGACATCCCTTGAGGTTAAGAACTAGTCTTTTTTCAACTTCAATTACTATGTAACTATATATATTCCAGATTTGCGAGCTTGAGAATGTTGTGCTTTTAATTATAATATCTAACATCACTTTCCCTTTAATTATGAGCACAGTAGTTTGTTGATATTTGCATTTACAGTGCTACGTATAGGACTTTTACCCACTTGCGGTTCCTCTCTAGTACTGCTGGCTTTTTGGCTCCATTTTGGGCCCCAGTGGATTTGTGATTTTTATTCCCTAAGGAGGGTCGAGATGCCCTAGAACCAAAAAACTACAGGCCAATATCATTACTAAACTGTGATACAAAGCTCCTGTCAAAAATAATAACGGATAGAATGTCATCCTTCTTGCCTAAGTTAATACATAATGACCAAGTAGGCTTTGTCTCCCACAGGCAAGCGGGAGACAACATTAGAAAAGTCATGAACCTACTGTACCACACCAAAGCCTCTAAAATTCAAGCCTGTCTTATAGCCTTTGACATTGAAAAGGCGTTTGATTCCCTGGAGTGGACTTACCTATACGCCACACTTGAAAAATTTGGTATTAAAGGCCATTTCATAAATCTCATACACTCATTATACAAATCATCCAGTGCAAGGTTACAGATTCCGGGAGATGAGAGATCCTTAATTAAAATAGAAAGAGGAACAAGACAGGGGTGCCCCCTTTCTCCCCTTCTATTCACAATAGCAATAGAACCCCTGGCTCAGACAATTAGGGCCAACGCTGGGATCACAGGCATAAAAATAGTCTATCACCATTTCAAAACTTGTCTATTTGCAAACGACTTGCTGTGTATGCTCTCAAACCCTACCCAATCGGTCCCAGAGTTGATTCAAACTATGGAGGAGTTTGGTCAGTTTTCTGGCCTTAAACTTAACATAGAGAAGACAGAAGCACTAGTGATTGACTTAACAGCAGTAGAGAAGAAGGGTCTCCAAGAGAAGTTTAATATTAAGTGGGATAAGAACCACATAAACTACCTGGGAATCTGACTAACCCCTAAGCTAGAGGACTTGCACAAAGCCAACCCCTCCAAACTTTATAAAACAATAATTAATGACCTGAGTAAATGGACAAAGTATAGGTTATCATGGCTAGGGAGAATAAATACGATAAAAATGAATGTCCTTCCTAGGTTGCTCTACATATTTCGAACACTTCCGATCCCGATTAAATAAAAAGAATTAGAAAATATTCAAAGGAAAATATTTCAGTTTATCTGGAACCACTCTCCCTCACGCATCACAAATAAAATTATGTACCTTCATAAGTCAGTGGGGAGACTATCGTGTCCAAACTTACAATTTTACCACAAGGCAGCTCAGTTATCTTTCCCCCCAATAGCACATTTTATAGGGCATCAACCGGCCTGGGTGTATTTAGAGAACCACACTTTAAGGCCCTTAACCTGGGACAAGGTGGCTTGGCTATCAGAATTGCCTCCGAGCCTTAAAAACTCGCCAAACCCCCTAATCAGACACTCACTATCATACTGGAAATGGGCCAAGAAACACACAGGTTTGATCCCTGGATCCACCCAAATGACCCCAATTCTTGACCACCCTCAGGCCCCGAAACACATGAGTACAACATCACAACACTGGTGGAGGTCAAGGAAACTAGATAGACTGGGAGACTGGTTAGTAAAGGGCTAGATGCTCATCTATGAGGAACTGAGGGACAAGCATGAGCTACCGCTGTCAGAACATTACAATTACTGTAGGCTGAGGCATTTCATACACTCTCTGACCCAGAAACAGGGGACACCGGTCTTAAATTGGTTCTCCAAAATTTGTAAAGATAAACCTCTATCAAGGGGGATCATTGGGTCGCTTTACAAATATAAAACATACTGGTTGAAGCGACACTGGGGGAAGGGCCGGAGTGGGGGAGCCCTGGAGACCCTTCAGAAGCAACTGGCGGCAAAATCATCCCAGGAAAGGAGAGGTCGCTTACTGAAGCCTGCCCTAGGGTAACCCAAGGGTGATTGCCCAGATTAGATATTGTAAATAATAAGCTAATACTGCTGGAGGGATGATAGCTAATAGGACTTTGGTGTTTCCTGCAGATATACTCTTTACTATTGTCTGTTTTACCATGTTTTAGGTATCTCTTAAATTGCAATCACAGTAAAAAATAAGAAAAATTATTAACCTAAAAAGTAAAAATAAGAAGGAGTAGCCAGCTGACTTTCACAAAATGTCTTTATTGTAAATATGTATTTTTGCACAACTGTTATGCAAGACTGTTCAAAAATGCTTTATTTTTCATTACATGCTGACAATAAAATAATTTAAATGCAAAAACTAGGTATTGTTGCAGCAACCAGAAAAATTGATGTTAGTTTGCCAGTCAGAAAGTGCCCTAAAACATTGCGTCTTGAACCCTAGTTGGCGGCGGATAAGTCACGCAAGTCATCCGGCATTCAGGGATAAAATACAGCAGCGTGTGGACCATTATTAGCTCAATGCAGCTCATCTATCAGGCCTTTTTTAATTGAATGTATCGCCCACTGTCAGTCCCTTCGGGATCCATCCCTCATTCATCTTAATAAAGGTGAGGTAATCTAGACTTTTTTGACCTAGGCGACTTCTCTTCTCAGTGACAAAACCTCCTGCTGCACTGAAGGTCCTTTCTGACAGGACACTTGAAGCGGGGCAGGACAGAAGTTCTTTGGCAAATTGGGATAGCTCAGGCCACAGGGCAAGTGTGCACACCCAGTAGTCAAGGGGTTCATCGCTCCTCATAGTGTCGATATCTGCAGTTAAGGCGAGGTAGTCTGTTACCTGACGGTCGAGTCGAGGGTGGACCCCGAAGGGCTGTGGCAATGCATAGGACTTAAAAAGCTCTGCATGTCCTCCATCAACAACACGTCTGTAAAGTATCCTCTCCTTGTCGGCGTGGTCGTGGGAGGATTATGTTCACCTCTTCCGCTGTTAGATTGCCGTTGTGCTGTGACATCACCCTTAAACGCTGTGTAAAGCATACTTTTTAATTTAATTTTAAGTGCTGCATCCTTTCCGAATTGTGGTAATTCGGTAACATTTCAGGCACTTTCTGCTAATAGCGGGGGTCTAGTAGCGTGGACACCCAGTACAGGTCGTTCTCCTTCATACTTTTTATACGAGGGTCCCTCAACAGGCACGACAGCATGAAAGACCCTATTTGCACAAGGTTGGATGCCGAGCTAGTCATGTCCCGTTCCTCGTCCTCAGTGATCTCACTGAAGGTATGTTCTTTTCTTGTTGGAGCAGGCGGTCGAACATTAGGAGTGTTGAATTCCAACGTGTCGGGCTGTCTAAAATCAAGCGCCTCGTTAGCATGTTGTTTCGCCGCTGGATATCTGTAAAGTGCGCCATGGCCGTGTAGGAACGCCTGAAATGGGCACACACCTTCATGGCCTGCTTAAGGACGGCCTGTAAGCCTGGGTGCTTATGCACAAAGCGTTGTACAATCAAATTACACACATGTGCCATGCACGGCACATGTGTCAACTTGCCCAAATTCAATGCCGCCAACAAATTTATTCCGTTGTCACAAACCACTTTGCCGATCTCCAGTTGGTGCGGAGTCAGCCACTGATCCACCTGTGCGCTCAGGGCGGACAGGAGTGCTGGTCCGGTGTGACTCTCTGCTTTCAGGGAAGTCAACCCCAAGACGGCGTGACACTGCCGTATTCGGGATGTAGAATAGTACCTGTGGAGCTAGGGGGGTGCCGTTGATGTGGAGCAAGACACAGCAGCAGCAGAAGAGCAGTCAGCCGAGGAGGTTATGGAAGAGGATGGAGTAGGAGGAGTAGAGGAGGTGGCAGCAGGCCTGCCTGCAAGTCGTGGCAGTGTCACCAACTCCTCTGCAGAGCCACTTATTCCATGCTTGGCAGCCGTCACCAGGTTTACCCAATGCGTAGTGTAGGTGATATACCTGCCCTGACCATGCTTTGCAGACCAGGTATCAGTGGTCAGATGGACCCTTGCCCCAACACTGTGTGCCAGAGATGCCATTACTTCCTTTTGCACAATCGAGTACAGGTTGGGGATTGCCTTTTGTGCAAAGAAATTTCGTCCGGGTACCTTCCACTGCGGTGTCCTAATAGCTACAGATTTTTTGAACGCCTCAGACTCCACCAGCTTGCATGGTAAAAGCTGGCGGGCTAAGAGTTCAGACAAGCCAGCTGTCAGTTGCCGGGCAAGGGGATGACTTTGTGACATTGGCTTCTTACACTCAAACATGTCCTTGACAGACACCTGACTGTGGGCAGATGAGCAGGGACTGCTCAGGGCGAGACACGGAGTGGCAGATGGTTGAGAGGGGGCAAGCAAGGCAGCAGTGGTTGATGTGGCTGAAGATGCTGGACCAGGAGGAGGATGGTGGCTTTGACTTTGTGTGCTGCTTGTACTCATGTGTTGATCCTATAGGCGTTTGTGATGTGACATCATGTGCCTTCGCAAAGAAGTTGTACCTAGGTGGGTGTTGGACTTCCCATGACTCAGTTTCTTTTCGCACAGGTTGCAAATGGCATCGCTGTTGTCACAGGCAGACACACGAAAAAATTGCCACACTGCTGAGCTCTGCAATGACGGCATTCTGGTGGTGGCAAGAGCATGTGTTGACTGGCGTGCTGTCTGGCTGACCCCGGGTGCCGATGCATGCTGTCTGACTGTGCCACTAGCTACTTGCGACGACCTCCCCCTGCTTCCAACTCGTCTCCTCCTCCTCTCTGTCTTTTCATCTGAACTTTCCTCCTGTTCTTCTTCTCTTATAGCGGGCACCCACGTGACATCCACGGACGCATCGTCATCATCAACCGCTTCACTTGTATCTGACAACTCAATAAAAGGAAGCAGCACCGGGTACAACATCATCATCATCAGACCGTACGTCCATGTGTGTAATGCTGCCTGACTGGGACATATCCCTGTTATCTACATCCTCTGGCACTAATGTTTGCGCATCACTCATTTCTTCCAACGGATGTGTAAATAACTCTGCTGACGGATCAAGTGAAGCGGCTGTGGTGCTAGTGTTGGTGGTGGCGGCAGGCGGGCGAGTGGTAACTGGAGAGGTGCCCGAAGCTAAGCTGGAGGAGGATGGTGCGTCTAGGTTCCGAGCGTAAGCTGTAGAAGATTGGGTGTCCTGTGTTAACCAGTCAACCATGTCCTCAGAACTTTTCAAGTTCAGGGTACGTGGCCTCTGAAAACTGGGCATTATTCTAGGGCCAAAGGGAATCACAGCACCACGACCACGACGCCCCCTGCGGGGTGGCCTGCCTCTGCCTGTCATTTTTTTTTCGATTAGTGGTACTATGCGTGCAAGCTACTGTGACACCAGATATGAGTGGCACTGTGCACTGGCAAAAGTTGGCACAGTAGACGCAATAGGCCTCACACACACGCCTGTAGGCAGGCAACTGGTATTCAGTCGATTACAGTAAAAACGGGTTATTTTATTTCACTGTACAGTAGGTTGCACCAGGTATGAGTGTCACTGCGCACTGGCAAAAGTTGACAGAGTAGGCGCTGTAGGCCTCACACACACGCCTGTAGGCAGGCAACTGATATTCAATCGATTACAGTCAAAAAAGTGTTGTTTTATGTCACTTTACACTACGGTTGCACCAGATATGACGTATCACTGTGCACTGGCAAAAGTTGGCAGAGTAAATGCAATAGGCTTCACACACTCGCCTGTAGGCAGGCAATTGCTATTCAATCTATTACAGTCAAAAAAGTGTTGTTTTATTTTACTGAGCACAATATAAGCTGTGAGCCTGACGCAGGCAGGCAACTGAAATTAGATTAAAGGAAAAAAGGGTTGTTTTTTTTCAATGTATGGTACACCTTCAGGTATGAGTAGTGAAAATAAGCACAATATAAGCTGTTAGATGTTAGCCTGTCACACACACATGCTGGCAGGAAGGCATATGCAATTAGATTACACAGAAAAAATAAAAAAATAAAAAAAAATTATGTTCTAGCCCTAAAAAGGGCTTTTTGGTTTGATGTCCTTGCAGCAGATATCAGATGAGTCATTCAGGTCTGTAGTGGAAGCTAAATACACAGCCTGGCTATCTATTTCCCTAATAAATCTCCAGCAGCTACACTATCTGTCCTCTCACAACAAATGCAGCTTCAGAATGATTCTAAAATGTATGCTGTCCTTTAGATGGAAGGCTCTGGAAGGGAGTGTATGCTGCTGATTGGCTGGAATGTGTCTGCTGACTGTGAGGTGCAGGGACAAAGTTTCCTCAATGATAAAGCGCATGTGTCCACCGTCCGCTGCAATCGCAAAAGAGCCAAAATCACCACGAATAGTCAGCGGGCGAACTGTCCGGGACATCTCTACATAGCAATCCTAGTTTGGATTGAGGGCAAGATGGATGGATCCAAATGCAGGGCAATTGTAAAGGAAACCTTCCTGAATCTGCAAGAGACTTGAGACTGGGATAGAGGATCTTCCAGCAGGACAATGACCCAAAACAAAGGGGCAGAACTATCACTAATGCATCTGATGCAATGCACCAGGGCCCTGCTCTAGGGAGGGCCCAGTACTGTTAAAGTTTTTTTTTTTATTACATTTTTCCAAATGCCCTTAGGGGACACCCACCTGGCCCTGCACTGGTGGCAGTTCCATTCCGACCCCCCATCCATCCCAGTTCCTATGCCCTGGCTATAGGTCTTTGTTTTAGTTGTTAAATATATTTATTTTAAATAAGTGTCACAAACATTAGGCTCTGCCATGTACTGAAAATAGCAGTCACTTATATTAACCCAGCTCAGCACAGGTACTTTACTTACTGCCTGTAGGGATAAGACATAAGTACTACTGTATTATCAATACATGTGCACTTAGGGGACTATTAATTTATTTTATTGTATTGCATTACATTACAATTACTTACATTTTAACTGCAGAAATAAAATCAAGTTTTAATTATAATTAAGAGCTTATTGATTTCAATCACATTCATTTTCCAAATGAGCACATTAAGCAAGGTGTTTTTCTCTCCCTTGCTTTGTATAATTGGTTTACCTTATATGCACCTTTGGTAACATAATATTGGGCTTTGAATAACTACATCCCATCCCCCTTTTATTCAAAAAAGAAGAGTATCTGTTAAAGAAAAAAGAAAGAAAAACGTATTTCCCTCTGAAAGAGACACAGGGGAGAGGGGCGAAAGAGACACAGGGGAGGGGGAAAGAGACACAGGGGAAAGAGAGGGGGAAAGAGACACAGGGTAGGGGGGAAAGACACAGAGGAGGGGGGAAAGAGACACAGGGGAGGGACAGGGGGGAAGGAGACACCATGGAGGGAGAATAGGGGGAAAAGGAGCCACAAGGGAGGGAGAGAAGAGGGGGGAAAGGAGCCACAAGGGAAGGAGAGGAGGGGGGAAATAAGAAACTAGTGAGGAAGTAGATAGGGGAGAGACAGGGCTCGCGATGAGCGCCGAAGGTTCTCACATTGGGTGGCAAACAGCATTGCTAGCCTTAAAATTGTATTCCTGGCATTTTTGATGGGCAGGTAGCTACAGTATATATATATATATATATATATATATATATATATATATATATATATATATATATATATACACACACACATACCCTCTCTGTGTTTCTTTTCCAGCTCCAATAAACAGCATACACTCCTGTGTGTGGGTCTTTCTTCCACTATGACCAACTGCAAACTTGGAATCTCCATTCTGCAGTCTGTCAGACTGGCCACACAGAGACTGCCAGAGAAGCACCCAATTTCCAGCTGCATTCTTTAATCAGCTCTACTCAGGTGATGCTAATCAACTGCTTTTGGAACTTTACTCATTGAAAAGTCTGTGGCTCATACAAACCACTTGTAGCACTCTGTGACCCACTCTTTAGAGTTGTAAATGTTTAGAGGTGACCATATTTGGTAATGATTGGATCAACATAACTTTTATTATGCTGGATGTAAATAAAAATTTTTACTCAGGTGATGCTAATCAGCTGCTTTAGGAATTTAACTTCTTGAAAAGTCTGTGGCTCATACAAACCCCTTGTAGCACTCTGTGTTTAGATATTACCATATTTAGTAATGATTGGATCAACATAACTTTGATTATGCTGGATGTAATTATAATTTTAAATTTATAATTTTAAAGGGCGATTAATTATTTTACCAATACAATGTCGCTTTACAATTACAACATATTTCTCTTGGTGCTTCTACAGTATATACTTAAAGGGATATTGAGCTTAACAGTATACTTTTTTGAGGATCCAGAATTCATGATTGTCAACATCTTTACAGAAAGTGAAAATACATAGGTTTTAACTTATTACCTGTTGTAAGAAGCTTTATATAGTCCTGGCATGTGGGTTATTATTATTATTATTATTATTATTATTAATAATAATAATAATTATAATAATAATAATAATGGTATATTTTATTTATAGAGTGCCAATTGATTCCTTAGTACTACTTGACCAATAAACAGATGTATAACATTTGAAGATACAAGACAGCATGTTTGTACATTCATACATTAACATTGGTATTAGATTTGATAGAGGCCCTGCTCCCAAGAGTTTATATTTTTTTATCTTCCTAATCTGTAAGACTAAGCCATGGACACTAAGATCTACTCAATAAGGTACATTGTAACAGTGCATTTGAAACTTGAAATATATAGCTGATATTAGTACAGGTGCCCTGGATCATGGGTGTTGGAACTGGGGGGATGGGGGGATAAATCCCCCCAGATTTTTCTATGTTTGTATATAGATATATATAAGCTATTTTACAGCCTGTGTATACAATGATCTGTATCCCCCCAGAATTATTCTGGCTCCTACACCCCTGCCCCGAACTGCATGTAGCTGCATATCATAGTTAAAGGACCACTGTACTTCAGAAAAAAGGCACTTTTATTCAAATATGTAAGAAACATAGAACATTAGTAGCTGCACAACCCATGGACATAAATACACTTCCTGGGAAAATATGAATTCATTTTGTGTTTGTTATTTTCAGCTATTATTATCATTATTATTATTGTTTATTTATAACGCGCCAACATATTCCGTAGCACTGTACATAAGATAAGTTCAAGACAAAGATACATACAAATTAAACATAGCAAAGCAAGGAGGGCCCTGTCTTTGAGCCTCAAACCCATAGTGCCCATAGTGCTTTCCCCAAAGCACCTTGTGGGATTGAAAATCGCAGACTTACAACCTAAAGGTATTGTGTGTGGAAAAGGAGGGAGAGAGAGGTGAGATTGTTTTAGTGTGGAAGGTGATGCGCTTCTTTAAAGAGATGTGTTTTTAGAGAGGTTTTGAATGTTTTGAGGCAGGAGGATAATCTGGTGGAGCGAGGCAAGGAGTTCCAGAGAATAGGGGCAGCATGAGAAAAGTCCTGAAGGCAAGAGTGAGAAGAGGTGACAAGAGTTGTGGAAAGAAGAAGGTCATTAGCAGAACGAAGAGGGCGAGTGGGGAAGTATTTGGAGATGTGACCAAAAATGTATGGGGGTGTGCTATTGTTGAGGGCTTTGAAAGTTAGGGTCATGATTTTAAATGTTATTCTGGAGGCGAAGGGAAGCCAGTGGAGTGATTGACAGAGAGGTGATGCTGACACTAAACGTTGTGTGTACGGAAGATGAGTCTAGCAGAAGCATTCATAATGGGTTGAAGTGGAGATAGTCGGTGGTGGATAGGCCAGCAAGAAGCGAGTTGCAGTAGTCGAGTCGAGAGATGATTAGAGAGTGTATTAGGATTTTAGTTGTGTATTTCGTAAGATAGTGTCGAATTCTGGAGATGTTTTTTAGATAGAGAAGACAAGATTTAGTTAGTGATTGTATGTGAGGGATGAAAGACAGAGCGGGGTCCAGTAGAACCCCAAGACAACAGGCTTGGGAGGTGGGGGTGATGATGTCATTGTTGACAGTGGGAAAGATGAAAGGAATTGACACTGTGGTAGAGGGAGGGAAGATAAGGAGTTCAGTCTTAGACGTGTTGAGTTTGATATGGTGTGTGGGCATCCAAGAGGTTATGCTATAGAGGCAGTTGGAGACATGTGTTAGAAGAGAGAGGGGTAGATCTGGTGCTGAGAGGTAGATTTGGGTGTCATCTGCATAGAAATGATACTGAAGCCCAAAAGAGTTTATAAGGGTACAAAGTCTAGATGGAGAAGAAGAGGGTGCCTAGGACTGATTCTTGGGGTACACCAACAGACAGGGGATAAGGAGAGGAAGAGGTGTCAAAGAAGGAGATACTGAATGATCAATTTTGTAGGTATGATGAGAACCATGAGAGAGTAGTGTCTCGAATACCGAGGGAGGAGAGGATATGGTAGAAGTGGATGGTCAACTCAACTGTGTCAAAGGCAGCAGAGAGATCTAGAAGAAGGAAAAATAGAAAAGTGACCTTTAAATTTGGCGGTAAGCAGGTCATAGGTGACTTTATTGAGAGCTGTCTCAGTGGAGTGTTGAGGCCGAAAGCCGAATTGTAAGGTGTCAAGAAGGGAGTTAAAGAAAATAAAGCTGGTAAGGCGGTTATAGACGAGCCGCTCCAGCAGTTTGGAAGCCAGGGGAAGTAGAGAGATAGGGCGGTAGTTAGATGCAATGTCAGAGTCAGATGAGGATGGGTGTAATTATGGCGTGTGTTAGGGAAGATGGAGACCTGCCAGTATTTAGGGAAAGGTTGAAAATGTGTGTGAGAGCTGGGATTAGTGTGGTAGAGGGGGAGGGGATGATCTGAGATGGAATTTGATCCGGAGGACAGGTAGTGAGGCAAGTGGATGATGGCAGTTTGGAGACTTCATCCTTTGTAGCTGGGGCAAAGCAGTTCAAAGTGGCTGTTGGATTGGGGGAGGGAGAAGACTGGGTGTGGTTGGTTAGTTGAGATGGTAGAGTAAGTGAGCCACTGTGAGATGAGAGTTCATTGCGGATATTTTGATTTTTATGAATAAAATGGTTGGCAAATTCTTTAGCTGTGAGAGATGAAGGGATGGGAGGAGGTGGTGGGCGGAGGAGAGTATTGGAAGTGTCGAACAGACGCTTGGGGTTAGAAGACAGGGTTGATATTAGTGAAGTGAAGTAGTGTTGTTTGCCGAGGTTGAGGGCAGAGGAGTAAGAACGTAGCACAAATTTGTACTGGAGGAAATCTGCAGAGGTGCGTGATTTCCTCCAGAGTCGTTCAGCAGTGCGGGAGCATTCTGGATGTATTGTGTTTGTGTCGTGTGCCAAAGTTGTTGAAAAGAGTGAAGACGTCTTTGTGTGGTTATGGGGGCAAGGGTATCAAGGATGGAAGAGGGAGTAGAGTTGTAGAGTGAGATGGCAGTGTCAGGGCAGTTAAGGTTGGTGATGGGGCTGAGAAGGGGTTGGATATTAGTGGAGAGCTGAGCAGGGTCAAGTGCTAGCAGGTTTCTGTGGGTGATGCTGGCAGGGGTTGAAGAAGGGTTGTGGGAGGAAGAAGAGGCGAGGTTGAAGGTTGTAAGTGAGGGTCAGATAGAGGGAAAGGGTGGATGACTGGGTTGGAGGTTGTGCTGAGATTGGTGAAGATAAGGTCTAGAGAGTATCCAGGATGCTGAGTTGAAGAATCTGTAAGTTGTGAGAAGTCAAGGGAAAAGGTGAGTGCAAGCAGTTTGGCTGCAGCTGGGCAGGTAGGAGTGTCAATGGGAATGTTACAATCTCCAATTACCAGTGAAGGAACGTTGGAGGAGAGAAAATGAGGGAGCCAGGCAGAAAAGTGATTAAGAAATTGAGAGGGAGTGCCAAGGGGGCTGTTGATCATGGCAACACGTAGAGAGATATGTGAGAAGAGGTGGATAGTATGAACTTCAAAAAATGAGAATTGGAGGGATGGGACAGGGTGTAAGAGGTGAAAAGTACAGCGAGTGGAAAGCAATACACCCACACCACCACCTTGTTTATTCCCAGGTCTAGGTGTGTGGCTGAGGTGAAAGCCACAATGAGAGAGTGCTACAGGGAAGGCAGTGTCTGAGGTAGAGAGCCAGGTTTCAGTGAGAGCCAGTAGATTGAGGGAGTTGGAAATGAATAAGTTGTGAGTGAAAGTGAGTTTATTGCAGATAGACCGGGCATTCCAGAGGGCACAGGAGAAAGGTAGAGTAGAAGGTTTGTGACAAGTGATGGATTTCAGATTTTGGGTGTTACGGCGGTTTGCTGGCCTTTAGCCAGAGCGTGGGTGACAGCAAGTAGAGATGAGTGAGGGGCCTGGGTTAGGGGATATATCTCCTGCAGTCAGGAGAAGGAGGAGTGAAAGGGAGAGAAGATGGGACGGGGACCTACAGTGCTGTTTCTGGTTGTGAGTGTTAGGGAGGGGATGAGATTGTGAATGGGGGAGGAAGATGAGCTCATGGGAGCAGAGAAGAGGAGAGCAAGGAAGGTGAGATGGTAATATTGTTGGGGACGTGATATGGAGAGTCTGCAAAGGAAAGTGTGAGAGAGAGGCAGTAGGTTGTAAGAAAGAGGAAAGAGTGAGAACGCATTGTGTAAGCTCGGGAGAAAGGTAGGATGATTGTTTGATTGTGGGGGTAATAATTATTATCCTAAGATATAACAGTTGTAGTGATATAGATTCAGGAGCATGGGAAAAGAGTGTGATAAGTTTAATCAGAATGGAGGTGGTGGGTAAATATCTAAGAGACTTTATTAATTAGTTTTTCGGCGATGTTAACTGACAAGGTGCAAGTCATGTGAGTGTCTATAAATTAAGATAATGCAAGGGCGGGTGGGAGTGGGGCAGGGAAGGAGGGCAGAGAGATCAGTTAGTTGTTAGTGTCCAGAGTGAAGGGATAGGAGGTCTGAAGATACTACTGTGAGTAGAGACAGGGAGATAAGGTCTAAGCATTGAATATACATATAAGAAGACCATTTGTTACAGGTGTGAAGTTGTAAAATAGGTGAGGTGTGGGAGGTGGGTTACAACACACAGTATTGTACATTAACAAGCTAGGTAATTAACAAAGTTACAGAAATGTTACACAAATGTTACTATGTGGCCAGATATCATATAAGATCTTCCAAGTGACTGTAAATACCTTGTACAAATTCCAGGGGTGAAAACAATTCTGGGAGTGAATCTAGTGGATCCTCCGTCAGCACAACCCTCCCAAGCCAAGCCAGTCCAAACAGCAGTCCTGTTAGAACTAAAATAGTCCTATAGGACCAAAACTGGGAAAAATATCCCTTGTGAGAATAATAAATGATGAGCTCAGTAGCTGTACCTGATGGCTGGCATCCAAAATCTTCACCTTTGCTGTAGCCTCCATCAATGATTTACAGTCCTCACCTAGTGCATAGTCTATTTCTCCATTGGATCAGAAGTCTGACAGGATCTTATTCCTGTTCCTGCCCCGGGATCTGTGTATAGCTTCCTGACAGTGGTTATCAGCTGGAGCCCTATTGCTGGTTCACAGTCCATGTTTGCTTCTTCTAAGAACCAGGGAGCATGGTGGCATCCCCCAGGCCCTCCACCTGTCTTTATTTTTGCAAATAATCCTCTGTGGCACCTTCCAGAACTGCATTTCTCAAAGGATCAGTGCTGTCTGAGAGCAAACAACAATCCAAACAGCTGTTTACTTTTAGGGTCTCCTGGTGTCAGGATGTATCTTCTTCCTCCTTACCAGATTGGCAGTGCTCCTTCCAACCCTTGAGATAGGTTCTACCCAGGGTTACCTCGACCACCAACTTCCTATAACTGGCTTGCAGCTCCAACTCTTCCTGGATTAAGAGTTGAATCAACGCAACCTCCTTGGACCCTGGTTTTAGTCCAAATTCTTGGCAGTGCTAATTAAAAAGAATCACCCTTATTCTATAGGCCCATTGCCACATGCTGGATCCATCAGATAATCATACTCCTCCTCCAAAGTGATCTTCTCAAATCCCAAATCAGTCCCTCCAGCTATTTTGATAGCTCACCTCCCTACTGAAGACACAGGAATGCCATTCACTAAGGGGTGTAGGAGGCAGAATAATTCTGTGGGGTATACAGCTCATTGTATACACATTCCGTAAAATAGCTTATATGAACAAACATAGATAAATCTGGGGGGGGATTTGCCCCCCATCCCCCCAGTTCATCCTACATGGCAACCTGATGTGCTCTCCGCTCCTTCATCCTTGTAATCTGACTCCTTTTCTCCTGAATCACCTCTGCTCTGCAGAAAATCATGGACTTGGACTAAGCAAATCACCTGTCTGTTTCTTCCAAGCTGCTGAAAGTACTTGATTTCTAACTTGGATACATTTCTATATGCCATCCTGGCTACTGTCTTGGATAGTTGATGAAGGGATCACACTTCTAATACAATCTGCTTTTTTCAGTCGGGCTTGATAAGGCCGTTATGGCCAAACCTAAACAGCAGGGGCCATATTCAATTCCAAGCCCGCAACTCGATTGCAGACGACCGAATGGGTGCAGGTGTAAGCTCCCGTTTGTCTCCGATTGCGATGCTATCCAAGGCCGAAAGTTAATGTTCCAAATCCGAAACCGTAAACCATGCACTGGTTCATAGCAGTTCAAGGCGGGAACATGATCAATTCAGCAAGCCTGTAACCTCCCATTTCAAATCAGCAATAGAAAATTAGACTTATTATGTCATTATAATGGCAGTAAAACATGGAGGTTACATATCAATCAATTTGGTTTGGGGGAGGGGCTGATATGTGATCAGACTCACAAACCCTCAAAATAAAGAATTATAAAAATGAATGCCAATACTTTTCTAGTCAATATGGGTTTCCCTGATATGTATTAACTCATTGATACCCAAGATTGATTTAACCCCGAAATGAACATAAAAATAAAGTTAAATTCCTGCCGATTTGCGAGCTTGAAACTGTTGTGCAATTATTTCTAATGTATATCATCGCTTTCCCCGTCATTTACAGTGCAGTATTGATTTTTTATTTCAATTTATAGTGCTACGAATAGGTGTTTAACCCCCTTGCGGGTCCTCTGTAGCACATTTAGGATTTTCTCCTTCATTTGCCATTTACAGGTGTGAAAACATTTGCGGGCTTGTTGATATTGAGCAATTGAGTAGTGTTTTGCGATTTTAGCCTTGGGAAAGTGACAGATCAAAGGCTTCTGGAGGCTGCAGGTTACAGGTTTAACCTTTGCAATCATTTCAAGGTCGTAACTCGTAACCTGTTTGGAGCCCGCAATTAGATGCCAATTGAATAGCAAATTTACTTGTGACCTCACTTAAGGGCTACCTGATCCCCCGAAACCTCGATTGAATATGGCCCCAAAACGTTTAGGTTCTTTTTGATCCCTTCACCATAGCAGCAGATGTATCTAAACCCCCCTTCCTTTAATACAGTGTTTCATCATATAAAATGAATCATGACCTGCTTTCATTGATATCTGCGAGTCTCACTTGATCAAGTCTGGAGCATAACTAACTCTGTATATGACAGTTACACACTACATAACCGAATCACAACTGTCACTTAACCCCTCAGGAATTGGCCAGAACTGAGCATGCAGCATGACATACAGTAACCAACATAACATAACAACATTAAATAACTATAAACAACTATTAAGCCAAATCCCTACTCAGGAGGGGCAGACAAGGTATCATTCCCCCATCCCACAACCACATACGCTCGGAAGGCAGTCCTGATAGGAGACATAAACACCCTTATTAAATTGCATCATAAAAACTTATGTAAAAAACATATGCTATGTGCTTATATAGAGCCCTTTAGAATTTGCCAAATTGCAGTTTAATAAGGGTGTATGTAACCAGTGCAATGGCCTCTTTTAAAAATCCCAATCATCCTGGGTGGATCATAGGTGCCCAAAGAGGCTTGTGGTCAGGGGGATCATGACCTGTTTAAACTGAATTGAAACTGATAGCACATGCACAGAGCATAATTATACATACAGACACATTATATTTATATATATATATATATATATATATATATATATATATATATGTATATATATATATATATATATATATATATATATATGTGTGTGTGTATATATATATATATAGTGTATCCCCTCAGATTTTTTCCATTTCCTATGCCCTTGATGGATATTTCCAGCCTTCAGAATCAGTTTTGTAACATATTTTTAGTTTTATTGCACAATGGTTATTTAATAATTTAAGGTACATTGTGCTGCATTGTACTGCATACATTTATTATCAGCTTTACTTAAAAGGAACAATTTAAAAATACAGTTTCATGCGGGATTGAGGGCCATGCCCTATATGGAACCTCAACTCAAAGCACTGAAACCCCATCTCATCATCTTACATAGAAAATGGGTCCTAAGGGAATGCTTGAGACATCAGTTGAGACGGATAATATGAAGGGCCAGAAGCTGAATCAGTCATGGGTGTGCTTGGGCATGCTGGGAAGTCTTTGAAGTGGGTGGCCTCACAGAGTGAAAGAGTATTTTTCTGGAGGGAAAATCTGGGGAGATCGTAAATAAAGTCTGCAGCCAGCTGTGAGCATTACAGCTAATTGAAATTATATAGATATAAGAGAACAACAGCCATAGGTAGGTGGGGTGCTGGGAGAGCTATGATGTTCCTAGCAGACGGTCCAATATCAGTTAAAGGCAAATGACAGAGGTTTGGTGTTCTATGGGAGATGAAAATAAAAAGCACTGAAATAACATATAAAGCATTTTGTTCAAGCATTTAAAATAGCATGCTGCAAAATAAAACCTGTTTAAACTGAATTGAAACTAAAAGTACATGCACAGAGCCTCATTTAGTCTATAGATTTCATTGACAAGCCCTCAAGAGCAATTTAATGTCTGAGTAGGTTTTGGTGATCCGAAACATTAATTTAAAAAAAAGAAAACACACAGTGAACACATTATCAAATGCTTCCTTACTAATGCAACAAAGAAAACAATATTTTCATGTCCCTTTAATAGAATTTTATGGTCGCCATGGAAAAAATAAAAAATGTTTTTGAGAAGTAAAATAAAACATTAAATGTATCACTTTTCTATCCATAGCTGGATTTACATCTATGGCGCCCCTCCTCCCTCTTATAATTCTCTAGTTCCAACCATTTTCCCCAATAGGCCAGTCTGTGAACTTCAGCATTGAGTTTTTTATGCCAAGGAACATTTTGAAGTGCGAAAAGAGGCGCCCTCCACCCGGAAGCGCCCCTAGGCAGCTACCTAGTTGGCTTATTGAGAAATCCTGGCACGTTTATATCAATTTTCTCTTCACTGCACGTTTCAATTTTCTTTACTGATCTAGGGCAAATTCAACACAGCTTGCTTCATGTATTAAACAATAAAAATAAATTTAACCCCACAGCCTATAGGAACTATTCACATAGAAAATAAAATAGTATAGATACCACTCCACAGCCCACAGCTGAAGCCTATACATGATCCACAGTAATATTATGATGAAACCTTTCATGCATCTAATTAAACACACAGGCAATGCAACTCCTGTAACACACAACAAATACATGTACTGTGAATTAATGAGGAAAAACAGAATTACAATAAATATATCAGTGTTCAAGAGACACTCAAAAGCACCAGAGCCCAGTGAACTATGAATATATTGATGCCTCTTATAATGTAGTTATTGTGCAAAGTAAATAGATCTGACACATGGTTATACTTCACAAATCTGCATATTGAGTGACTGAAGTAACAGATGATTAGAAATGATTTGCAAAACTTATTTAAATTGAACATCTGGACAAAAATGTGCAGAGCACAATAAAAATATACTATGTTTAAATATGAATGTAGAACAGTAGTATAGATTGTAAAAAGTGTTACAATAATGTTCAAGTATCATTAAACTTGCTGCACGTGATAACAAGTATATTTTATGATAGTGATACATTTTTATGAAGACAGTAAGACTGAAGAAATCTTAATGGAAATGGGACATGCTTTTTTTAATTTTTTATTATCCATTTAAAATGGGGCCACCGTTCCAGATCATTCTGAACAGTGTGATACATGCGGCACCATCTTTTTTTTATTTCTTTCTACTTTTTGTTGTTGTTGTTTAGTTATTCAGTCATGTCCGACTCTCCATGGCCTTATGGACCTGGTGTGCACATTTGTCAGTCGCTGCCCATCTGAGCTCCATCAAGCTCATGATCATTGACCTCATCTATCCATCTCCATCTCTGCTCTGCCCTTCTTTGTGTGCCTTCGATCTATCCCGGCATCAGCTTCTCTAGGGAATTCTCTCTTCTCAAGATATGGCCAAAGCCTCATTATCATACCTTTCAGTGAATAATTTGGTTTCTTTTCCTGTAGTATTGATTGATTAATTTTTTTTTGTAGTCCAGGAACTATAATCCAGTGGTTCTCAACCCGCTCCTCAGGACCCACCGACATGCCAGGATTTCGATTTAACAATGTGTGAACACAGGTGAGGCAATTAGAGGCTCTGTGGCCTGTTGAATACTAATTGCCTCACCTGTGTTCACACATTGTTCAATCAAAATCCTGGCATGCTTGTGGGATCCTGAGGAGAGGGTTGAGAACCACTGCAGAACCAACTAAGAGAACCAACTAAATAGTTTTCTCCAACAAAGGCGTCAATTCTCCAGTGCTCAGCTTTCTTTATGGTCCAGCTCTCACATCCGTATGTTACCACTAGGAATACCATAGTTCTAAAAATCACAGTAATGAAGTGTTAGGCTCTCCTCATCCCTCATTGTCTCCAAGAGTTTTTAGATAAGGAAGATTGGCACTGACTGGTGAGAGCCAATGTTGTAAACAAAGTTAAAGACAACGGAGTGAACTAAATAGTAGATGTACTTCAATACATTTGTTGCTTCATTTCTTTCCAATCTTATATCATTGGCAGAAAGTCAGGTAATAAAGTCCCTGATTGGTTATAAGAAGAAAAACAATTTGATCAAAATGATGGTGGGTGGAGCTATAGACTTGCTGTGCTACATAAGCTTGTATATTTTCAAAACTTTATGTAGCAAATTTACCATGCAAAGTAAAAATGTATTGAAATGTGTTTTTTGGAGCAGCATGTTCAATTAAATCTGGAATTTGTCTTAAGCTCCTTCAAGAAAATTACTGCCCAATTCTGCCCATATTTATAATATGTTGTTGGTCCTTTCCCTCTTCACCATTGCAAAATCTGACCGCTGCAGTTCCGCCGCCAGCCAACGGTTTTAGCAATTAAGGCGCGGCGACAGAAAAGGCCTTAACATGCGTCTCACGTTGCTAAATCTAATGGGTTAGACGCATCAACATGAGACGCTTGTTAGTGACATCATCGCGAGGCGTCCTTACCACGATCTCCACACTAACGGAGCTGTACAGAGTCTCAAGGACACAGCGATAGTCAAATAACTTAGAAATATAGCCAGAAACTGTCCTATGAATCATCCTGCTCTCCCAACAGGCTCTAATTTTAAGAGAATAATAATAACAAGGAAATTCTAGTTGTGCAAATTATAACACTCCGGAAAAAAAGAATCATAGCACTTTTATAACACAGTTTAATATTAGACATATTAACTTACTATATACTAACACTCTAGCGATATTATTCTTAGCACTGGCACTTTATAATAGCACTTTAGGATATCACATATATAGTTGTGAGCGGACGGGCCGTTGCTCACGCTTGCGGGCTCCTATAGCGAGGGCTGCGGGCAAGGGCCTCAGTTGCTGGGATGGAGCACCAAAGGCGCTCCATGCCAGCAACTGAGGCCCTTGCAAAGCGAGGGCTGCGGGCAAGAGCCTCAGTTGCTGGGATGGAGCACCAAAGGCGCTCCATGCCATCAACTAAGGCCCTCGCAAAGCGAGGGCTGCGGGCAAGGGCCTTCGGCGCTCCATGCCAGCAACCGAGGCCCTCAAAAAAGCGAGGGCCTCGTTTGCTGGCATGTACCGTGAGCCGCAGCCCTCGCGTAGCGAGGGCTGCGGGCAAGGGCCTCAGTTGCTGGGATGAAGCGCCGAAGGCGCTCCATGCCAGCAACCGAGGCCCTCGCTTTGAGCCGCGGCCCTCACATAGTGAGGGCTGCGGGCAAGGGCCTCAGTTGCTGGGATGGAGGCCCTCCCTCCTCCCCTCCAGGCTCGGGTTTCCAGGCCTTGCACAGCCAGGGCCTGGCGGTACCTGCAGTGCCCGGCTGGTGACACATGATGCAAGCTGAGCCCTCAGCACCTTGCGGGACAACAGAGGCCTCTCCTCCAGCCATGCCCTCAGCGGCTGCCTGATGTCTTGGCTCACATGGCGGCTCCGGGCCCAGGTATCACACACCGGGCGGCAGCACAGGCACACACCGGCTCCCAGCGAGTCCGTACTCCGCGAGCAGAGCTACCAAACACCAAGAGAGGAGAGAGGGTCAGGAACAGGGCCAGTACCGACATAACGAACAGGCCTAGGGCTCAGCGCCCCATACAGTCTGACAGCAGCCGCGCTTTACGGCGCTCACTGATTTACGTCAATAATGAACTCAGGCCGAAGATGTCAGCCTAGAGATGTGATAATGATATCGAGACACGTTAGCACACATTACGACCTCATAAAAATCGGCCGCAACTCGCGAACATTACAAAATTTAAAACACCATAAATACACACAACACATACATAAAAAGCTTACCTACAGCAAGAGGGAGCATCCAGGACTTCAAAAAAGCAACTTACACCTGCATTTAACTCAAAATAAAAGAGTTTAGACACTAAAAAATTCTCTAAGCGAGAGAAAAAATGGCCGCAGAACAAAACGAAAACGAGGCTACAGCACTCTAAACGCGCAAAACACCACAAGAAACTCGCAAAACACCTATGGATATTCCGCTAAGACGCATACCACACATTACCCGCCATTTTACGCTAATGCAGAAGTACACAACTACGCTAACGGTTTCGTCTCGCACACGCACACTATTACACTGCACACATTCACCACGCTTACACAGCAGCTCCACACCACTAATGCTGCAGCAACATCAAAACAGATTCCCAGCTCTTCAACACAATGCTTCAAAATAGGTAAAGTATATTAATTTATATTTACATATTTCATTATTACACACCAAACATCATTAGCTACCTTACAATTTCATTGCCGTCATTTTTTGACGGGCAATTCGCTAGTCACTAAATAAGTTTAAGCACCTTATATTAAATTTGCATCAAGAAAGAACGTCCATGTAATTCCTGTTTCATATTGCAGCTTTTAAATATTTTAAAGTTTTTAACCACATTATTAAAAGCTAAGTTTTATTGTAATTGGGTCTCTCTAAAGAATTGGGATCCATAGGTGTGCACTACAAAAAGGGAACCTTTTTCTTTAAGTTATCTGGGTGTCTTTGACCTTTAGTTTCACCATATGGAAAGTTCATTACTATAATTGACACCTTGAGCCATCAAACCCATCTCTTTCTGATTAATTATTTAATACAGCTATTTTTTACTTAGAAAAAAAAATATTTTGATGACTTTAATAGTGATGACATAATGCAATATTAATTATTAAAATCTCTGATGACCCAAACTCATAAAATTTCCCTTTCTCTTCTCTCAAAATAATAAACACATAAAATGAAAAAGAAAATAGAAGGCTTCATTAAATGGGACAATAACCCATTAAAAATTTGGATTATTTCGTGACAACATCAAATAATAACTTCTTTGAGTAAAAACACTGTAAATAGCAGAGCCCTGGAAGTGCAATATTTGATCATTATAGCCAAAACATAATACCATTAAGTTGCTGGTGGACAGTGCTATAAAGCAACCACAATGAAAATCCTTAAAGCACTCAACTCATGTCACGTTTTGTTCCAAACTTACAACTTTCTGTGCGAGCGACTCCACCTACAAGTAGTTTGGATACAAAACGGAGGATGAAAACATTATTGAGTTGGAAGCTTTGCTTTTAGTTTGTTTTAATGGGAATAAAATAGATAATAACGTCAATAATTGTTATGTTTGTAGAATACCCATTAAAGGTTCCACAAACAAGCCCACTCTAAGACACTTAATAATCTTTTTTTACTTCATTTGTTTTCCAAACGATAATTTATATCATTATGATTTAAAACTTGCTTAATTACAGTTTCATTATAAATCTCTTACACATAATTATTATGTTTTATTATTAACCCATTTCATTTTGAAATATAAATAGCTAATCAGACACAGGTGATTCAAGCTTCTTCTCATCTTGCACTCAGTACTCAAAATCTTGCATGTTTGCTACAGGTATACCACGCTTAACGCTATCCCTTTTTTCCTCGCTTAGGCCCTTTTCGAGTGCCGAAACTCGTCCAAATTGACTTAAATTCGCGTTCCACCTCACTCCCAGACGTCCTGGCTGTTCCCCCGTGCTGTGTATGATGTTTTTGTTGTATTGGGTTTTTTTTTGTGTGTGTTTTTTGGTTTGCGCGGTTTGGCCGTTAATTTTGTTTTTTTTGTATCTTGTATTTATTTTTTCCTTTGTAATAGTGTATTTTGTAACTTGTATGTTCCTGTGTGAAAGTGCTACGCGGTTAGAGGTGTTTTGCATGGTCCGGGGTCGTGTAGCCTCATTTTTATTTATTTTGTGCAGATATTTTTTCTCTCAATTTTCAAGTGCTGAAACTCGGCCAAAATTAACTTAAATTCGCGTTCCACCTAACTCCCAGATGCCCTGGCTGTCCCCCTGTGCTGTGTGTGATATTTTTGTGATTTTTATTTTGTATTTTGTGTGTTTTTTGCTTTGCGTGGTTCTGCCGTTAACTTCGTATTTTTCCTATCTAGTATTTTTTTCTTCTAAGTCTCGTGTCTCATACTTATTTTTTTCTAAGTCCTGCTTCTCGTAATTTTTTTTCTTCTAAGTCCCGGGTTGTTCAACCGCTTGCAGCCTAAGGTGATCCCATGTTTACTAAGTGTTCCGTGTGCTGCTCATTTCAATGTGTGATTGGCGCTCCACTGTGTCTAAGTCCCGCGTGTTTCATTGCCTTCACTGCTTGCCACACAGGCAATGAGCGCCTAAAAAAAGATAAAGTAATAAAAGGAATTCCAATGCCAGGCGCTGGTGGTAAACAAGCCAAAGTTTTCTTATATATGGATGATACAAGAATTGTGTGTAGGGATCCTGTAAGGTATCCATAAAAAGAGCAGTGAGAGTGGCGGAATGATTTTGTGGAGCATCTGGTTTGAAGTTGAATATTGAAAAAAGTGAATATATGTTGTATAGAAAGTGGAAAAGTATTATAGATATCACTATCCCAATACAAAGAGATAAAATAAAAAATGTAGGTATTTATTCACAAAAGACATGATAGATGACATACATTGAGATAAAAAGATAAAAAGAAAAATTAATTTATGGGGCTTTAGGAAGTTGACATTAGAAGGAAAAATGTTAATTATAAAGCAAATAATTTTACCTATAATTTTACACAACATGGTTTTATTTCCTCCTATTTTATGGCTAAAATGTATTATTAGAGAGTGTTTTATTTTTTTATGGGGTTCCAAAATTGAGAGATTTAAAAGGGTAAAATTGTGTAAATTGCATGCTAATGGAGGACAAAATGTTATTGATTTAAAAATGTTTTTGAGTTTTAAATTCTTGCATTTAATATTAAAATGTCTCTCAGCACTGATGATTGTATAGCTAGTTATTTTACAAAATATTCTAGTGATTTTTTATTTCATAAATATAGGTAGATGGGCTTGTCTTTAAATAAACCTTATGCTTTTAGCCCTCCAAAACATTATGTTATTTTTGAAAAATAATAAGAGAATATAATTTACGAAATTTTATGAATTTAAAAAAATCATAAGAATATTTTTGCAAATTTTAGATTAAATGAAACGGTTTTATTGGTGGCAAATTTTACTAGTGATGTCTCAAAACAAATTTGGTATAATGTATCTAATTATTTAATGAGTAATAGCCAGAAAGATCTGGCTTGGGAAGCCATTACAGATTGTCTACCTACGAGAGAATTCCAGCACAGACGATGTTTGATCACCCGGACAAAGTGCCCTAGATTGGATGGTAATTCTGATTAGACCCATTTACATATATTCTGGAATTGCTGGTTTGCACAGGAGGAATGGAAAACTATTGGGCCTCTTTTAAAGTGGGTGGGTAATCTTAGAATTTTAAACCACAAAACTGTTTTATATGGGAGGATGCTATGCATAGGGAAAGAGAGCTTTTTAGAAAATTGGTTAATTATTAATTGTTTTAAAGAAGCTTTATAGAAAGCAAGAAATATTTTATTAAAAAAAAAAAAAAAATTTTTTTACCCCAGTACTGTATAAAATATGCTTTTAGTTTATTATATGTTTATTATTGAAGGAATAAGAAACAAATAGGAAAAGAAAAAGCAGAACAGAAATGGAAGTTGCATACTTGGAACTTTGTGTTAAAAAATTGTCTTTTTTACTTTTTTATCATTACTTTATTCTTTTTATCCTTTTCTATAATTTTTTATCCTTTTTTTTAGAGAAAGGATAGGATAGGAGTTTAACATCAAAAAAGGGATAGAAAGAAAAATGGGAAAAGAAATTGAAAATATAGAAGTATTTTTACTAGGCTTTTATAGTAATTTGACCCAGTACATTTTCTTTTTCTTGTTTTAACATACCATGATGATGTAGAAATGATAAAACCTTGACCTGACAATATTGCAGAAAATTAAGGTAATCAATGACTGAATGTTAAATAAAAAAAACAAAAAACAGTACTGCATGTGAGTGGGTTTATGATTTGTGCAAAATCCAATCCTGTGCTTTGCTTTAAAGCTATGGTACACTGAGCATATGCATTTGAAGGAGCTATGTATAAAATAGCATTTTGGATTTAAGAGCAAGAATGCATTATCTGATCATTTGCATGTTCCCGCCCAGTGGCTCAGAATGCATTGCAATAACTGTATTTCTGTGAATCCTGAGTGGGTAATAAGTCTTTAGACTTGCAGATGGGCTTTACAAATGTATTATTTGTATTTGTACTCTGTTCGGTGGAGGACTTCTCTTGCTCTTGTTGCTCATCATACACAAAATCCAACCTCACACTGATGATAGCCCTTTAAGCTTGAAACAGTGGTGTGGGAGGTTCTGGGATTGATTCTTGGCCTTTTGGCTCAGCTCTAGAAATAGATTAGCCATTAGGTGTCTTTGTGAAGACCCTCCCTGTTGGCCTGGGACTCCTTCCTGCGGGTTGGAGACCCTACTGCTATAGGCATTAAGGCATTCCCTCTGCAACTGGAGACAGCGATCAGGTAAGGTAGTGTAGAGGGACCCACCCTCTCGGCCCTGGTCTCTTCCCTTGAGGCCTTGCTGCTATTGAGTGAGAGGGTGGCATTCCCCTTTACGTCTTAGGTTTCGATGGCCTGCAAAGATTATGTGTCGGCCAGTGGGGCGCAGCTAAAAGATATTATCAGGATTTCTGTTCCCGAGGATTTGAGAGTTAAAGTCACAGAGTCTTACCTATTTACTGAGATTTTGCTGGGTATGCTAAAGTTCAGGACACAACATTTCTTGTATGCCCATGACTTTTCTCGTTTCATTTTTTTTTACCTAACCTTTAAATCCACTGAATTGTGCAGGAAATGTTATAGTAGGTTTAATGAGCAATCTACTGATCCTAAGCTAGTGGGTCTTAGACCGTGTAGTTATTCATTGAAGAGGAAGTACTCCTCACTATACACCTTTTAACCCTTTTGTCAGAGAGGCAGATATTGCTATTTTTTTGAAGAAGTACTGTTCACATGTAAAATTATCAGGAAGTTGATGAACAGCCTACAAATTTGGAATAGTAAAAAACAATATGTCGTAAGATTTCAAATAGATGACACTGGTTATGGAGGATTGCTACAACCACCGGCAGTTTTCTCAATTGGCCCTGATAAGAGCAGAGTAAATTATAGGAACCAGCCAAGATTCTGTAGGACCTGCCTAAGTTATGGTCACTTGGCTACGGAGTGCAGTCAAAATGTGTTCACAATATGTGGCAGTGTGGCACATTCCACTAATAAGTGCCTGATTAAATTGTTCGACTTTTGTGCTATGGAAGGTCAACTTTACAGAGATTGCCCAAAGAGACAGTGATCATACGCTAAGGCTGCTAGTAGGTCAAAAGCTCCAAATCCAGAGAAAACATCTCATGTTGTGATGCAGTTCGGGGATAAAGGAGTGGAGAAGGAGGCCAATATTATGGAAGGTCCTATTGCTAAAGAACCTAAACAGGTATCTGAAGTAATGCTTGAGGGACAGGAAGGAATGCGCTCCACGGAGCATGGTTTTTGGACTTCCGGTGGTGATATGGCCCCAAAGTCACAGCAGCATTGCAAAGCAGAGAGGGCCAAGAAGATTGTCCAAGGTGTTGCGCATAGAGACATAGAAATTGAGTCTTGCTTGCTAGAAAGATAAACCCATAAACCAACCTTCATTGGAGTGTGGGGTGCAAGCCCCACCTACACCAGAAGGTTTCCCCTCCCTGCAAAAGGAGGAGGGTTGTTCTGTTTTTTCTCCCATTACAGACATTGCAAGACCGATGTTTCGGGAATCAAGGATATGATAGGTGACTCAGGTTCACCGTCGACACAAGGAGATGGACTACTGCATATTGTGTCCGAACGAGTCAGACAACTAATCATTGCGTTCCGAAATATCGGCCCTAGATATTAAAAGAAGCAAACTTTTATATTTAGCCATGGATTTTAAAATTGTGTCGTTAAATACACGCAGGCTTTTTTTTTTTTTGCTTATTTAGCTACTTTGGGTGCCCATATAATCTTTTTGCAAGAGTGTGCTATTTTCAGTAAAGATAATATTGACCAGTTAAAAATAGAGTGGAAATATGGCCTGTCGGTGTGGTCTGGCGAGATGATAATAAAGCTGTTGGAGTGGGTATGTTATTTAACTCCCACAATTTTGAGATAAAAAGTTATACTGAAATCTGCCCTGGGAGAGCGTTATCTTATCTGTTAAGGATTGTTTATTTTCTGAAATTTTTCCTGATACATGTCTATGCCTCTCCAAATAAAAACAATGGGGCCGAATTGTTACACAATAGCCTTTTTTTCTCCCACAAACTGAGCCTTTTGTTCTAGCAGGAGACTTCAATACCTTTCTGAAGTCTTCAGACAGAAAGAGAAAGAGAGGAGATGGTATTACAGATAAAAAATCTAAAGTTTTGCAAGACATTGTTTCCGATTTTTTGCTTGCAGACGTGTGGGAGAGTCTGTGTACGCAAGATCCAGGTTATAAATCAGAAGATTCGACCTCACTGTAACGCATTGACTTTGTTTTCTGTTCTTAATTATTTTCCCCCAAACAAGCAACGCTGTTTGAGAATGTGTTTCCTGACCACAAAACCTTGATGGTGCTGTTATCTGTTTCAGGAAATACAGTAAGGGGTTGTGGAAGTTGAATACCTCATTGTTAGTAGACCCCAATATTTATGACCATTTTGTACATTTCTACAGGAGTTTGCAATTTGCAAAACAATTCTATAAGTCCCACATATTTTGGTGGTTAATGGCAAAGGAAAAGATGAAGGCTTTCTTCCTTCGGTGGGGAAAGAAAAGAGCTCAGGAGCATAAGAATCGCTATAGTGCGTATCAGAGTAAACTTCAACTCTTATATCGGTTAAAAGACCAGGGTTTGATGGTGGAGGAGGATTTAACTGCCACAAAAGCAGAAATAAGGGAAAAAAATAAGGGAAATAGGCAAAACCGTTATTTTTAATTCCGGGATAAGAGACTTTGAAGTGAATGAAAAGTGCACGTTATATTTTTAAGAAATTCCAAAAGAGAACAGAAATTACTATATTACAAGAGGAAGGGAGTGCAAGTAACTAATACTAAGGAAATGTTAAAAATCGCAAAATATATTAGTATGGTGAAAATTCAGTTGATTCAGATTGCATGCAAGAGTTTTTGTCATCCTTGTCCCAAAAACTAAAACAGGAGGAAGCTAAAAGCAAATCACTAGTACCTTCTAAACACACATATAATAACTGATTAACCCAAAACAGTCCAGTGGGCCCTTCTGTTCATAACAAGCAATTACATATATAGATAGATACATAGATATACTGTAGATTTAAATGAGCTTGATGTGCCTTGCATGCTGCGCTAGATAGTGTCATGGAGTGTCAAACAGGACTGGACAACTATATATATATATATATATATATATATATATATATATATATATATATATATGAGGTTGATGGAGCTTAGAGGGGCAGTAACTGACAGATGTGCCTGGTGTGGTACAGTTCATAGAGTCAAACCTGCCTGAACGACTATACAGCAACAAATATATATATACACATACACATAGTGCCTCCCAGAGGTGAGAGCAAGACACGTAATGAAGAGTTTTCTCCAAGAAAGAGAGAGTTAACTTACTGGAGAAGTGCTAAGTGACTAATTGAACCTGCAGGTGTTGTACGCCTGTTAAAGGCACACACAGAGAGATGGGGGGGGTGCCCCTGCACTTAGGCTCTGTTTGGCCTAGCAGAGTGAGGCCAGGGCTTCACACAAGTTAAGAAAGACGCTTGTAGTTATCTGCCAGTGAGAGTGAAGGCAGTGTTTTGACTTTGTCTGCTGGAAGCAGAAATTGAGAGCAAACTGAGAAGTCTGCTACTAGGACTGGAGTAGCTGCAGAGAAAGAGGATTTGTGCCACAAATAGCATTTACAGAGGAGACTGCTGCTTTTGCCACAGCAGTTATTACAAAGGAGACTGACTGGTGCTATCCCAGTGATTGGAGCAGAGGATCCATTACAGCGGAGAGAGAGACTTGATGTAAAGGTACAATTACAGAGTCTGATAATACACCCCAGGGAGAAGTCTGTGAAGTTAACAGATTTGTAGCCTCCACCAAAAGAGGGTGTCAAGGGTCTCTGGAGGTTGGGGTATCTGGAGAGTAGGGCGGGCCAGAACCCCACCCTATGGTATAAAATTGATAGACGACTGTCTGCAGAGAAAGGACACTTTAAACCATTGAAGATGGACTATTCAAAGATTCTGTGTTTTCACCTGAAGGCCGAGAAGCAGCTTCAGGGCTAGCTAGGGTGTTCCTGATGTTAAGCCAGTACGTTTACCTAGATGTTTATTTCATGCTGAAAATAAGCTATTTTTATTTATGTTTGAAAACTTTTTATTAAAAGAGATAAAAAGCACTTTGGGACTCGATTTGTTTATATGAAGTCAGTGAAGAAGCCAGTAGCAAAAGGCCACATTATCACAATATATATACCGTGGATATGAAAAGTCTACACACCCCTGTTAAAATGTCAGGTTTCTGTGCTGTGAAAAAAATAGACAAAAATAAATCATTTCAGAACTTTTTCCACCTTTAATGTGACATATAAACTGTACAACTCAATTGAAAAACAAACTGAAATATTTTAGGTGGAGGGAAGAAAAATAAAAAATAAAAATAATGTGATTGCATAGGTCTGCACACCCTCTTATAACTGGGGATGTAGCTGTGTTCAGAATTAAGCAATCACATTCCAAATCATGTTAAATAGGAGTCAGCATACACCTGCCATCATTTAAAGTGTCTCTGATTAACCCCAAATAAAGTTCAGCTGCTCTAGTTGGTCTTTCCTGAAATTTTCTTAGTCGCATCCCACAGCAAAAGCCATGGTCCACAGAGAGCTTCCAAAGCATCACAGGGATCTCATTGTTAAAAGGTATCAGTTAGGAGAAGGGCACAAAATAATTTCCAAGGCACTAGATATACCATGGAACACAGTGAAGACAGTCATCATCAAGTGGAGAAAATATGGCACAACAGTGACATTACCAAGAACTGGAGCTCCCTCCAAAATTGATGAAAAGACGAGAAGAAAAAAACTGGTCTGTGAGGCTACCAAGAGGCCTACAGCAACATTAAAGGAGCTTCAGGAATATCTGGCAAGTACTGGCTGTGTGGTACATGTGACAACAAACTCCCATATTCTTCATATATCTGGGCTATGGGGTAGAGTGGCAAGACGAAAGCCTTTTCTTACAAAGAAAAACATCCAAGCCAGGCTACATTTTGCAAAAACACATCTGAAGTCTCCCAAAAGCATGTGGGAAAAGGTGTTATGGTCTGATGAAACCAAGGTTGAACTTTTTGGCCATAATTCCAAAAGATATGTTTTGCACAAAAACAACATTGCACATCACCAAAAGAACACCATACCCACAGTGAAGCATGGTGGTGGCAGCATCATGCTTTGGGGCTGTTTTTCTTCAGCTGGAACTGGGGCCTTAGTTAAGATAGAGGGAATTATGAACAGTTCCAAATACCAGTCAATACTGGCACAAAACCTTCAGGCTTCTGCTAGAAAGCTGAACATGAAGAGGAACTTCATCTTTCAGCATGACAACGACCCAAAGCATACATCCAAATCAACAAGGGAATGGCCTCACCAGAAGAAGATTAAAGTTTTAGAATGGCCCAGCCAGAGCCCAGACCTGAATCCGATTGAAAATCTGTGTGGTGATCTGAAGAGGGCTGTGCATAGGAGATGCCCTCGCAATCTGACAGATTTGGAGTGTTTTTGCAAAGAAGAGTGGGCAAATCTTGCCAAGTCAAAATGTGCCATGCATGACTCATACCCAAAAAGACTGAGTGCTGGAATAAAATCAAAAATTGCTTCAACAAAGTATTAGTTTAAGGGTGTGCATACTTATGCAACCGTATTATTTTATTTTTATATTTTTCTTCCCTCTACCTTAAAGATTTCAGTTTGTTTTTCAATTGAGTTGTACAGTTTATAGGTCACATTAAAGTTGGAAAAAGTTCTGAAATGATTTATCTTTGTCCCATTTTTTTACATCACAGAAACCTGACATTTTAACAGAGGTGTGTAGACTTTTTATATATACTACTATATATATATACAGTATGTTTATATATATATATATATATATATATATATATATATATATATATATATATTTAATTATTCAGTATATTTAGATAAATAATCAAACTATTGCAGTATATAGTGATACTTCTCTTATTGGACAAATAATTTAGCAAGTCCTCTTATTAAACTGTTTGTCAAATAAAAAAGGTTTCACTATATACTGCAATAGTCTAATTATTCATCTATATTACTTTAAACGCTCACTCTCTCTCCCTCTATCTCTCTCTCTCTCTGCAGCTGCTCCTGTCACAAACATGCACTGTGTGGATTTTTCTGCAGGGTTTGCTACAATTGCTGGCTGCTCATTGGTACTAGATGGGACACACACCTCTGCATCCTTATTAGTTCTACTAACAGACAGGAGACAGCACCCCCCTGGCTTTTAGCTCTAAGAGTCCAAGGGCAGGCAATCAGGCCAATAAGCACACATTTTATTTATTTCATATCTAAATGAAAAAAGCATGGATTTCAAAAATTCTAAAAGTTTTTCACTATGTTTTTAGGAGTACTTTACTGTGATGTGGTCCAGACTGTGCTAAATTAAGTGGCCCTTTAAGCGGATACTTACAGATATAAATTATTCCACTTCCTTATCCCATTCACAAAATTACAGATCAGATTGTGTCTTAAATGCATCAAATTGCCTTGTTAGCTATTTTTACCTTGCATTATTCAATATATTCCATTTACTCAAATATACTATAATATTCCCTGTCCTCACAGCCCTAGACATTTCCTAAATCAAAGCAGGGGAATCAAGATGCTGCTCATTAGCACTAACATATTCATCCAATTTTCCTGGATATAATGTACAAAATCCTGATTATTTATCATAGGAACAGGACATTTCCAATGTCTCTTTTTCATTTTCCTTTCTAACTCTAATCATTTCATATTCCAAAACTAAAACATTTTCTATCCATGCTCTTATTTTTCAATAAGTTTAGTGAAGGCCAAAAAAAATCAGTTCATAACGTTGTACTTTGTGTCTTAGAAAAACATGCAAATTCTCTATCAAGTGAAGTACTAAACACCATGGATCAAATAATTGTTACATAGTTACATATTAATTAAGGTTGAAAAAAGACTTTTAGTCCATCAAGTTCAACCTTTTAAGATCTCCTCTGACCTACAATATAAGGATTAGTTATTAATTAATGAGTTGTTCATTTTTAATTAATTATTAATCAACTATTTATTTATTTATTTATTTAAATATTGAATTAATCCTGAGGAAGACAAACAGAAAAAAACCCAAGTGAAACTTAGTCAATTATCTCAAAGGAAAAAAAAATGTATTCCTTCCTGACCCCAGATACTGGCGATCGGATTTCTCCCTGGATCAACACCTTCAAAAACTCTCTAAATACACATCTGTTTAAATAAGCTTTTCACCTTCAGCTTTAACATGCACACTCTGCATACGGTACCAAACTGCTCACACAACCTTCAGCCACCACTACTTGCAGCCTACTGCTTTGGTCATTACCATCTTGCATCTGTCACCTTTCTGTCTTACACCCCAACTTTATCTTCAAGATTGTAAATTCTTGGGCGTAGGGACCTCAACACTGTTGCACCAAATTGGTTATTGACCCAATTGTTTTGTATTTCTATTTACCTAGAATTTTTATCCCCTTGTTATTTGCAATTTGTTCCCACTGCACTAAATTCTACTTTGTAGATAGTGCTATGGAATTTTTTTTTACATAAAGAGTAATAAGAATAAGAATAAAAACTATTTCACAAGCAATACTTACATTACTTATTGCCAGGCCTCTAATTGTGCTCAAAATCTAAGTCTCACTCTAGTGCTCAATCTTGCAAACATACTTTAGCTTTCTATCTTCCACTAGACTGGAAATGTGCTAAGTTGCCATATTTTTATTCCCCTGATTTAATTTGTAAAGAAATGTAAAATGTGCATAGTATGATGTCTCATCCAAAAAAATTAAAAACAAATAATCAGAAACCCTGACAATAATATGAACAAGGAAGCAGTAAATAGTGTCTCTCATAAGCATGTGTCCTGACTCTTCATTGTCCTAGACTTTTTGCTGACTTCTGTGATCTTAGATTTGGATCCATAACACCTCCTGGATTCAGTTTAGACTCAGCTTCAGTTTGTCCAATCTCTCATGTTACTGGTCCTTAATTGCTCATCCTGGACCAAGATCATGGGCCTATGATAAACTGATGTCATGTGGCTCCATTTTTTTTACATAGCTACAAGCATTGTTTTCTATTTTTCAGAGTCAACAAGAAAAACAAGTTTTGTTGCAATAGAACTTTATCCACACAAAAATAATAATTTAAGTAAAAAAATGTCTGCGTGAACAGAGTTGTAGTTTTGTTTTCATTTTCAAAAGAAAGGATGTACTTTCTTTTTGGCAAAAATTAGATATCCAGTTGTACAGGCTCCATTTATCTCCATCAGACAACTTGTTATGAATAGCAGAACATTAAAGTAATGACTATCAAGATAACAAAATAAAATAAAATATTGTTTTGCCATTACTTGACTTTGGCTTCAAACCCAGGCTGGATCTGTTTCTCACAACCTCTCTATTCATAAAAGTGATCTATTGAATCACCACCGGTAGGGCATCCAACTAACAGGCTGCTACTGGCAATATTTAAAAGGCTTCATATGGAGATTTGTGAAGGATAAAGGTGTAAACTCTGTTTAAACCCACCATAAATCTGAGCGTAAAAAATACACTGATTAAAAAAGTAATTTATAGTCAGACAGAGAACCCAGTTAATTTCAATGATTTAGCCTTGAAAACAGATACAATGCATACACAATTAGTATAGAGATTATTTGTTTAAATAAATCTGAGAATACCTTCCAGCAGAGACCATGTTGGCATGCAGCGTTCTTCTTTGTTCTCTGTACTGCTGAATATTCTTTATGGCATCTGTATCTATTCCCAGGTCTATTTGTATTTGATGGTCAGAGTAGCCTTGTACAGTAACGTTGGTAAACAGTGGCAGACACAAGAGAAAAACATCCAGATTTTTATGGAACTACAGCGGCCCAACTGCCAAATACAAAGCAAAACTCACAGAATGGAAAGACCCACAGAAACCAAGAATAGAAATTTGCTGCAATGCAGAGAAAAGAGAAAAAATATCCAATATACCGCTTCATAAATTTCTGTTACCACCCATGACAAGGACCATCAATTATACTAAAATAAATTGAGGAAACTAAAAAAAAAAAAAAAAAAAAAAAAAAATATATATATATATATATATATATATATATATATATATATATAAAACAATGTGTCAATTTACATAGAGAAATATCAGATACCTGGACGGCAGGACATTTCTCAAAATGTATATTCACTGTTGATCTTATCAGTTCTGACTCTAAAAGGCCATTTTATCAAGAAGAAAATGGTGCTAAAAATATAATTGTTTTATTCTAAAAACAACAAAATTAATCCAGGTGCTGTATTCATGAAATAACATTGCTCAATTCATTACAAAACGTTATGAAAAAGGACTTCACGTCTTTAATCCATGCACTTTCCTTTTGTGCTTTCTTGTGTTGTTGTTACTTGTGATAGAAACATCTGGGTTTTAAAAACTCGACACTCACTTAGGGAAAACTTTTGTTGAAATTCTAAATTTGAAATAGTTACTAAAAAAAAAATTTCGGCAGCTGATCTGAAAGGGAAGTTGGCATTGAAAATATCAGTGATGTTGAGGAGTTTTTAGCATGTACCAAAGCTACTTAGATGCTTACAAGTTGTGGCCATTCTGCTTAAGAGGAGCAGTTACCATTGTACATAGTGCTTCTCAACCAAATGAGGCGTACATCGGTGTATATTTAAAAGTTGTGACGTAATTCTTTAACATTGAGTAAAATATTCCTCTAAAAGATTAGTATTTAAAAAAAAACCTGCATAACATATTTTGGTATAAGGGAGAATGTGAGGGTTCCCAGAGGGCAACTCTGTTTTTTTTTATTTTTTTTCTCCCTTGACCCTGTGCCTGTTTTTGGCTGCCACAAGTCCCTTTTATCTTTGGTCTTTTTCTTGTCTCTCATTAATTGTTTTTAAATATGGGCCAAACTAGACAGTTTTGGAATTAATGGGAAAAGTGAATTTGAGCACACTAAACTGTTTGAAGGATTTGGATTTGGAGTAATCCATTATTGGATAGGCTCTCTTTTCCTCGATATAGGGCACCTAGTAAGAATCTAGGGCATTAACTTAGGTTTGCCCTTCAGGATCCTGGTGATCTTCGTATTTCCTATATCTTTCTATCAGAGTGTTGTATACAAAGTGATTATTTACCTTACAATATACTGTATACATATATATATATATATATATATATACCCTATATATCCTCATTGGATTTTGTTTTGATTCATTTGATAATATATTTTGAATCTTTTGTAGTTTTTGATTCCATACTAATATATATTCCCCTGTTGTCTTCCTAAGATTTTGTTATTATACCGATTCCCACATACTTCTGGCATTACCACTGTTTTTAACAATTTGAATAAAGTATTCCTCTAAAAGATTTTAGATGCAACTGAATGGGTGTTGAGCACCAGCTAATCCATCATTTTTTGTATATTTATAAGCACTGAGGCTTCACGGTTGTAAAAGCCATTGTTTTTTCAGTATTAGCTTTTTTAAAACATATTTTATGAAAGGCAATCATTGATTATATAATGGAATTAACAAAACACGAATACAAATATTGCAGTCATGTGGTACGAGGACCAGTCAACAACTTTTGGAGGTAGGATACTTCCACGTATATTATATGATGCCAGAGGAAGAATATGAATACTGATTAAAACTAATGGTAAAAATGGCACCTGCAGATGGAAAATATGCACAATCTGGGGATACATGGCAACACTGAAACAAGCAGATGGTAGAGAGTTTGAATTGGCTGAGACATACAGCACCATTGGGAACCTGGAGAATGTATTCCAATGCAAGGAACACTAGAAGGGGCTATGGACAAGTGCAGCTAATGGTTTTAAATTGGCAGGGGTGATTAGGCCATGCCAATTCTAGGGACACAGTCCCTTGAAAGTTTAAAAGTAAGGCGCACATAAGCTAGGTCCAGAAACAGTAGGTGGACCTTACAGAGAAAAGCTGTTGTGAGAGCCTTCCAGAAGGTAACTTGTGAGTGGATCCTGAGGAATATTGACAAATGGCTGCTTGTCGATGATACAAAAAGAGAAAGATCTTGGGGTCACCATTACAATAATATAGTGAAAGACAAAAGTGAATTAATTAATCCTGTTTTTCAAGAGAAATTGACAAAAAATATATATTACATATTCTTGTTTCCTAAAATACATGGTTTGATTTATGTAGCTTTCAGGTGGATGTCAAGTAAAGTGAGAAAGTAAGAAACTGAACTTTTCAATGGCGGATGTAATGAGTTTTATACAAAAAATATACTGTATGTTTGATATTGTTTGTGTGTTTCTACAATAAACATAAAAATCATTTTATGCACCTAATTTTCTACTACAGGTTGAGCAGTGTCTTGGCTATGTCAACTGGAATTGTGAAATATCTTTAAGGAATTGAGTCCAAACAAAGCTGGATAGTATTATTCTTATACCTAAACATATTTCTGTAATCACAGAAATAAAGTTTATAATTTAATACAAACAGTACATCTGTAATGTAAATCCATTTTATATAGAATACCAAACCAATCTTCTCCAATCTCCTTTAGTGTTTGGAAACCACAATCAATCTTTAGCAATGCCACCTAATCTCTTTTAGCACATTTCCTTATCAGTAATAATAATTTTCTCTCTAATAAAGCTTCATAGAGTTTTTTTTTATACAACTTTCTTTTGTTTATTTTATTGCCAGATAAAACACAGTGAATTCATTCTGAAATGGAAATCTTGGGGAATAATCAGAGAAACAGAAGTATTATACCTGGATCATACATCTTGGAAAGAGAAAGGACTCTAAAGATGATTCCCCCAAGGGAGTATGTAGCAGCCAGACTCATGCATCAATGTGTCCCTTTTGAAGTACATTAGAACATTTGTGCTTCTTCTGAAAAGGGCAATTTAAATATTGAAGAGGCAGGCTGTTTTTTTTTTATTTATATTGCTTTTTCTGGTTTTCATTTGCTCTTGACTGTTTTGCTGACACTGTAACGGCTGTTTGCAATAGAGAGAAGTGCAGGAGCTGGCAGAGAGAGCAAGTGCAGCTGGAGAATAAAAAAAACAGGAATGCAAAGGAAATGATGAAAAGGTTTTGCTTTCAACCACTTGAAGTGTGAAATGACCCATAAACTTAAAGAATAAGTGTTGTTGGTTTTAAGAATATCATATACTTGGAAGTAAGATAAACTTAAATGAACTGATATGAGATTTTGTTTTATATTTCTATGAATGCTATCCCTTATATACATTGTAAAAACATATTTTACTTAATATTCTAGACAAAGTGAATTTCAAATATATTAGGAAATGCATGATATCATGTTTTAGCAAGTTAGTTTTGCATTTTTTTGTGTGGTTTCTGACTCTCAGTGTCCTCATGGACCGTAACACACTAGGCACATCTTTAAGTCCATGGTCATGCTGATCCATTCTGTTTACATGTTTTTCATACTGGAGTGGGTTGCCAGTTTCTTCTCCAGTGGGCCACAACATACAGCTCCTGGTATTCCCAGGTGGTACTGACCATTCCCATCCCTGCTTGGCTTCAGGGTGGTGTGACCTCTTGGTTCCCAGACTGGAATCAAACTCAGGTCACAGTGATGAAAGCACAAAATCGTAACCACTGCACCATCAGGAAGCCCTTGGACCACCAGGAGTCTTGCATACATTATAACAATTATTATTACAAAGTGTTGCAAGCGTTTGGTGAACATGACATTTTATTAAAATATAAATATATAAATATATATATATATATATATATATATATATATAAAATGTAATTTCTACAATTTTTGTACAAACCTTTATAGAAAGAATCAAAATTGACTTGTGTGTTTAGACCAGTTGTTAATTTTTGGCTATGACAACAAGACAGTAAACAGCACATTTCCCTAAGTTGCAGGTGCAATGCCATGGAATTTGTTTTTGACCAAAAATATCTACATGCAGTGGTATTTCTCTATATATTGCCAAATAGAGGGAACAGCTGGACCAACCAATGAATAGATCCCACTGGTTAGGTCCTCTCCCCTCTGGGTTTCTGGGTTTCAGTGCTAGGGTTTGCCTTGGAAGGAGGCTTTCTTCTGGAGGTGTGAAGAACAAGGATGCAGTTTTGGATACAGGATTCCTTGGTAGATGGACTGGAGCAAAGTTATTAAAAAAATTCACACCCCTGAAAACTACAGCTGACACACTTGTTTACTTCAGAAAGAGGTAATGCACAACAACCAAGGGAATACATTCATTGGAGAACAAAAATGCCCCAGTATATCAATTAGTCTGGGTGCAGAGTAACAAAAGGTAACATCATTATGATAGGAAGGTCAACTAACCTAATCATGCAGCAGGTGGTCTTCAATGCTGAATGCCCCATTATGTTAGTTTCACAATGGTCCCCATAAACATATCCTTGCAAACAGTATTACAATACTACATATAGAATATATATACCAATATCAGGCTTGCTTAACATTGATATATTCAGTATAACAAACAGTTAGCCACACAATGATCAAAACAAACAGACACTAGAGTATTCACTAGGGGATGAGGGTCTCCAGACCATAGATAGTCCTAACTTGGGAAACCATTGTTATCACAGGGGTAGATCTGGGCTGCAAACAGCAATGCCCAGGAGTGTCTTGTCCATCTTGTGCTGTCCCAAAGAAGGGATTCCCTTGGTGAAGACTAGACTAGGCACCTGCGGGGAAAAAAAGAAGTAGGCACCACAATATTGTGTTACAGACTTCTTTTTGATCAAGCTATATACAGTATCTCACAAAAGCCTTGCTAAAGAAGCTAAAGGGTAAGGTGATGGACTGGCCAAGCATGTCACCAGACTTAAACCCTATTGAGCATCTGTGGGGCATCCTCAAATGGAAGGGGGGAGTGCAAGGTCTCTAACATTCACCAGCGTGGAGTAGTGGAAGAGGACTCCAGTGGCAACCTGTGAAGCTCTGGTGAACTCCATGCCCATGAGGGTTAAGGCAGTGCTGGAAAATAATGGTGGCCACACAAAATATTGACACTTTGGGCCCAATGTGGACATTTCCACTTAGGGGTTGTGTTGGTTTAGACATTAATGGCTGTGTGTTGAGTTAATGTGAAATATATACGGTTTATGTGATTTTCATAGCATTGCAAAGTAGGTAACTATTATTCTTAGGGTTAAATCATTTATCCAAAAGTACTAGGGACTAATGGATAGTATGAAGCTTGGATAAGTAAAACTGTCTGTGAGACCTGTGTCTAAAGCGAAGCAGAATAAAAAAAAAATAATCTTCAATTATATCTACAGCAGAGCACCAACAAATCAGTCACTGGGTTCAAACTTTAACAGGACCAATGTGAAGCTAAAATTTTAAAATACATTCTTAACATAAGTGATTTCCTTTCTGCTGCTAATGTGATCAAGCCCTATGACATTTAGTTTTGTACCAGCATTACATGTTTGCAATGATAAAGCACATTTGTAACAAAGTAAGAGTAGACAATAGATAAATATGCACTGATAACAAAAGGACAACATTGTTTGACAAAATAACTTTTTCATGCACAACATGTTAAGTAAATATAAGACCAGAGAAAAAAAAATTCACAAAAAGCCAGACGTGTCAAACTATGCCGAAAAGACAAGAACACCAGCTTAATAAAGATATTCATATATGTTCATTTCTGTCTTTGTCTTGATAATAGCACATTCAGATTAAATTCATAGAGATTGTCCCTTATTGTAACAATGCATGCTATAATTAAACGGGCTGCAGGTTTCATTACACTTATCTGGCTTTGCTTAATGGCCGCAATTGATGTGAGCAACCACCACCAATTAATCATCATTATCCTAAATGAATGGATTACCTGTCCACTGACAAAGAGAGAGAGAGCTGCCAGATAAATGTTTCCCAATAAATAATTTGACCCCCTCACCAAGAAAGCTTTGCTAGTAGATTTTAAAGAGTAAGACAGAAAGCTGTGCTTTACAGAAAACCTCACAACTTACACAGAAGCTTCCATTTATTGATTCATTTCACTGATTTGTTTCCACTTAATATGTATATTTGCTTATCCACTCAGTGGACCATGAAGATTTTGTGTGTCTTGATATAATTGGTCAAAATAACTAATATCACCTAAGGGATAGTCTTCTAGAAGCCACAAGCATATAGGAACATTAAAATGTGCTCTGTTCATCAGACTTGAACGAGGAGATAAGAATGTGTTTAGTTAAAGAGGAGGGAGAGAATTTTTTGCAATTATGAGATGTTTTTGTTAAACCTATCAGCTATCACTAGCAAACCTACCAGATATCACTGGTATCTTTTTTTTTCTATGCATCCCAAACTATAGGTAGCTGTAGGGACCAAACTTTCCACCCACTCAACACAGGTCTTGAAAGCATCATACAATATAAGTTCAATAAAACAAACAGTTTGTCAAGTGTGTACCAAACTAACAATATTAGGGGGTTGCACAAGTTATGGACATGAAATGATTGAATAATTGGGGCCTGTTTGTAGCTATTGGTGTAAGGAGAGATAAGGGAGGAGGGAACATGCTGAAGTGCCTTTGTTCATAGTGTTGTTGTTTTACTTGTTCAGTTGCGTCCAGCTCTCCGTGACTCAACGGACCACAGCACAACAGGTACATCTCTCACTGTCACTGTCACTGTCCCTCTGAGCTCTATCAAGTTCATGCTCATTGCTTCAGTAACCTAATCTATCCATTTCTGCCTCTGTCGTCCCCTTCTTCTTGTGCCTTCAATCTTTCCCAATATCAGAAACTTTTCTAGGGAATCCTGCCGTCTCATGATATGGCCAAAATATTTGAGCGTCAGACTCATGATTATACCTTCTAGTGAACAATTTATCCTGATTTCCTGTAGTACTGATTTATTGGATCTTCTTGCAGCTAACGAGACTCTAAGAAGTTTTCGCCAACACCACAATTCAATGGCATCAATTGTACGGTGCTCAGACTTCTTTATGGTCCAGCTTTCACATCCGTATGAATACCATAGTTTTAACTATGCGGACATATGTTGATTGTTCAAGCTAGTAAAAAGTAAAGATATTAAACTATCTTGCCGTTGCACAGAAGCAAACGTCTTTTAATTTCATGACTACAGTCACCATCTGCAGAGATCTTGGATCCCAGGAAAATAAAATCTGTCACTGCCTCCCCTTCTTCCCCATCTATTTTTCAGAAACTAAGATTGTCATTTGCCATGATCTTTGTCTTTTTTAATGTTAAGCAGCAGGCAAATGTTTGCACTCTTTTCTTTTACCCTCATCAATAGATCCTATAGTTCCTCTTCACTTTCAGCCATCAAAGTAGTATCATCGGCATATCTGAGGTTGTTGATATTTCTTCCAGCAATATTGATGCCAGCTTTGGATTCATCCAGTCTGGCCTCATGCATGATGTACTCTGCATATAAGTTGAAAAAATATGGTGAAAATATACAACCTTGTCTCACTCCTTTCCAATCTTGAACCATTCTGTTGTCCCATATTTGTTTCTGACTGTGGCTTTTTGGTCGACATACAAATTATTTAGGAGGAGGATGAGATGATCTGGCACTCCCATCTCTTTAAGAACATGCCACATTTTGTTATCTTATCGTATTCAATCTCTTTACCTTGCTCATTATAGAATGTCTCCTTGACTCTCAAATATTTTCCAATCTCCACTACCTTTCACTTTCCTTCTTTGATGGGCGACTTTTAAAGCCTCATCAGACAGCCAGTTTGACTTCTTACTTTTATTTTTTTAGGGATGTTCTTTGTTGCTGTTTCCTGGATAATGTTGCAACCTTCAGTTTAAATTTATTCATTTTATCTTTCATGTCTTGTCCCTTAAATCTATTTATTATTTCCACTGCATAATTCCAAAGGTATATTATTTATTTCGTATCTACTTGGTCTAATTGTTTTCCCTCTTTTCTTTAGTTTAATTCTGAACTTTGCAATAAGAATCTCATGGTCTGAGTCGCAGTCAGCTCCAGGTCTTGTTTTTGCTGATTGTATAGAGCTCCTCCATCTTTGGCTGCAAAGTATATAGTCAATCTGATTTCTATGATGTCCATCTGGTGATGTCCATGTGTAGAGTCGTCTCGGAGGCTGTTGGAAGAGGGTGTTTGCTACGACCAGAAAATAATCTTGAAAATTCTACTAATCTCTGACCTGCACACCAAAGCCAAGCTTGCCAGATATTCCAGGTATCTTTTGGGTCCCTACTTTAGCATTCCAATCTCATATGATGATAAAAACATCTTTTCTTGGCTTTCCATCCATGACGTGTGAATATTGTTGAAGAATTGGACAACTTCAGCCTCTTAAGCATCCATGGTATTTCAACTTGCTTTTAGGAGATGTTTAATGTGATGTGGTCCTACTGAAGTGTAGTGAATTAAATGGCCCTTTAAAAGAATCTACAAAAATTGGGAATTTCACAAAAATGTTTTATGTGCATGGCTTACACAACTGCTAATGGTGATAGTTTGATACAAACTTGACAAACAAGTGTCTATTTTACAGAGGTCATTTAAAAAGATATCTTTACCCAGTAAGAAAAGTAAAGTATAAAATATAGACAATACATTTTAACCTTTTTTTTACTTATCTCTTGTGTAACATTATCTCTTATTAGAGTAAAATGATTTTCCTTCTTTAAAATAATTTTTCTAAATAATTATAAATTACTTGTATTATCTGCAGTGTAGACGCATCATTTATCTAATTTTTCTAATTTTTGTTTCATTAATCTTTGGCTGGTAAAGCATCTGAAATTATATATCAGTCGAATTTCGTCAATATAAATTAGTACCCTGGCAAGGCTTGGAATAAATATTTGTAACCAAGCGTGAGCAAGATCAAGATCACAAGTGGCATCATTCATTTATAGCATATGTGTATGTGCTTGTATTTGCTAGTCAATAGGATACACTATATAATATCCTATAATATACTATGATAAAAAATAACAGAAACACACAGTTTATAGTAAATCTCCAGTGTAATAAACAAGTTGATAAGTGAAAGCCATATTTGATATCAAACTTCAGTCCATAGAGTTAGTTCCCAATGTGTCTTCAATAGTTAAAACTGATTTGGTATGATCCCTTTGCTATCAGCACTACTAAAAATGCAGCAAAACTTTGAACATCTCAACAGCCATCATCAATAAATGTAAAATCAGAAACAGAAGCTAAAATTATATTATGACAATGAACATGATACCAGACGCAATGCCTATGATGCTTGCAGTCTGTGTGGGAGATTTGCCTACGTGTAGTCTACATGTACTGTAGCTGTGGGAAGTTAAGATAAGGGATGAGACTTGCTGGCACGATGCCCCACCTGGGAATTCCCCCCTGCTGATATCAGCATCCAGAGCCTGGTGCCTTTGTTAATTAGCGGATAATGGAAGAGACTCAAGGGGAGTGGGGGTATAAGTTGGGTATGTGGATTTGTTGTTTATTTCCTGTTTAATGACTGACTGGCCCTTTGTTCAGTTCTCTATAAAACTGCTTACCCATGCCCAATAAAGTCACTTCTGGTCAGTGATTGCAAGTGTGAGAGTTGTACTTTATTATGACAGAAGGTTACTGAGGATTGACATATCCACCCAATATGAATATCAAACCTGTGAGAGTTGCAGAGCGTGCCAATCCTGCTGGACCGGTATCATGACACATTTACTTAGTGTGATGTGCGGAGAAGAGTATGGGTATTAGGATCTCCCTGACAACCTAAGGCATTTCTGCTGTGGATAGGTACAGTTCAACCAAAAATGAGCCTATAGAACCGCCTCATTGTTCAAGAAGTTATCCATAACACAGGCTTGCAAAATACTTATAATGCAGGTCATATTTTCTTTGAAACTCAAAAATAGATAAAAAACATTCTGAAAATGTGCACCTAGATAAAGAGTAAATAATAGGCATTTACATTATGCTAGAATGAAGGAACAGAGGTTGCTTTACATAAGCACAAGTAGTTTCACAAGGCTTGCAAAAGAGCTGCTAGATTGGCTAACTCAGAAAACGAAAGTTTAATTGCAAAGGAAAGTAAGACTAACCGTATTTTTAAAAAAATATATTAATGAAAAGAAGGCTAGGAAAGAAGCTTGAGGAACGTTACAATGTGAAAAAGGCTGATTGATAATTAGAAGAAAAAAGATTCCACCTTGAAGAAAGAAAAGGGTTCTTCACAGTAATGGGCAATTAAACTGTGGTATTCTTTACCAAAGAAGCCTGTGACAATGAATTCCATAGATAACCTTAAAAAAGTGTTGTATATATTTGTAAACATAGGCATTTAGGGTTATAATGGATGAATAGAGGAGGACTTATCAGATTGATAGTATCTAAGGGTAAGGAAAAAATATTTTTTCCCCTTATGAGAAAATTGCCAATGTTTCCATGTTTTTTTTCTGTTTACCTTCCTCTAGATTAGTTAACAATCAATCCACATATTACAAAAATAAGATGGGATCTAAAAAGGTTGAATTTTATGGACTAAAAGTCTTTATTCAAGCCCAATTACTATGTAACTATGTAGTGACAACCTGAGGACTGAGAGCCTGATTCAATTGCAAGACCGCATCTTGCTGTATCGTGGCCTTATGTCTACAGGTGTGCTGCGGGCTCCCGTTCATTTCCGATTACGGTGCTATACAATTGCAGGAGCCCGCAAGAAAGCTGCACTGGTCCGTAGCAGTTCAGGGCAGCAACATGATCAATTAAGCAAGACCGTAATCTCTCATTTCACAACAGCCAATAGAAAATGAGACAGCCATCATTACAATAGTAAAAAATGGAAGTTACATGTCAATTAATTAGGTTCGGGGGTCCGATATGCAACGGGACTCGCAAATCCTCAAAATAAAAAATAATAAAAATAAATGCCAATACTATTCTAGTCTATGAGGGTGGCCTAATATGTATTGACTCATGGATTCCCGAGATCAATATAACCCCAAATTGAAACATAAGAATTCATTTTCTTTTACTGCCGATTTGTGATCTTGAGACTTGTACAATTAATACTAATGTCTTTCATTGCTTTCCCCGTTAGTTACAGTGCAGTATTGATTTTTTATTTGCATTTACAGTGCTACGAATAGGTGTTTAACCCCCTTGCGGGTCCTCTCTAGCACTTGTAGTAGTTTCTCCAACATTTGTCATTTATGGGTGTGAAAACATTTGTGGGCTTGGGGAATTGAAGCAATTGAATAGCGATTTGTGATTTTAGCCATCGTAGCCCTTGCGGAATTGAAAGATCAAAGGCTTCTGGAGGTTGTAAATCCCGGGTTTAACCATCACAGAGTTTTCAAGCCATATATTTTTTGGAGCCCACAAAAAGACGACAATTGAATAGCAATTTAACTTACGGCCTCACTTACGGGCTACAGTAACTTACGATTGATCAATTGAACCGGGCACTAATTGTTTAGGACAGCTACTGAACCTGATTCAAAATATGCATTACTTGCAGAAACTCTCTTATTTTGTTATCTGTAACTCTAGTCCGAGAACATGAAAACTGAGCAAAAGCTGCATGTGATGAATCACCTCCTGATCCGTGCGGACATGGGAGGATGCCCATCACCACAGTCAATATTAATATTCATATTCATCCATGTCTGCTATTATATTTTTGGAGAGTTTCTTTAACTACAATTAGTATTCATATATTTTTCACATCTATGTTTACAACCCCAAATCACCACACCAGCTTTATTGCTTTTCTGTCTTTGCTATGCCCACATCCCCTCTCTGTGTGTCTATTATGTCCTTTATTTTCTCTCTCTCTGATCTATCTCTCCTCTCTCCAGTCTGTCTCTCCCCTCTCAGCCTTTCACAAAAATCATCTTCTTGTTACAGAAGCTATAATTTTGCCACCTCCATCCAAAAACATCAAAGCTGAAACCACCTCTCTCCCACCCGCCCATGATTTGACTTTTAAGCCATAGAAATCATTCTCACCCATCTGCCCAGCCTAGTTAACTTTCCATTCCTTACCACTAGCTCTACCCTGCTGAGTCAAAGCATGCCAAAAACCGTTGGGGAAAATTATAAATTTCCCAAGCCCCCAAACAGGAGCACAGAGGAGGGAGAGGGGGGAGAAAGACATAGGGGAGGGATAGGGAGAAGAAGGTGGAAAAGACACATCAGAGGGAGTGGGAGGTGGAGAGACACAGAGATGATAGAGGGGGTGAAAGATACACAGAGGAGGGACATAAGGGAAAAAAAAACAGGGAACGGAGAGGGGGCACAGTGGGGAGAGGCTCGCAATAAAGCCTGAAAGCTGCGGGTTGGCCAAGGCTCTGAAGGCGCTCATTGCGAGGCCCGAAAGTTAGAGGGGGGAGAGCCTCACATTGTGTGCCAAACAGCATTGCCATGCTTCAAATTTTATTGACATACTTCTTTATGGGCAAGTCGCTAGTAAGTAATATTGGGCCCGCAATCAAGCAATTTATAAAATGCTTTAGATCATCTGTTCTAGTCCATGCAGGATTCATGATAAGTATTAACCCCTTGAGTCCCAGGATTGATGCTAAACATAAATAACAGTTAAAAATAATATTTTTTATTTGCATATTCGTGGGTTTGTGACTGTTGTGCAATTAATTCTAATGTGTTTCCATGCCTTCCACGTTCCAGCTTTAATAAAAGTTTGAAAAAGCCCCTGTGTCCAATTTAGTAGTCATAATATTTTTGACAGAAACCTGATACTTTTTTTATATGCCGGTCAGACTTTATTTGAGAGCTTATATATGGTACTGTCTATATGGTACCAGTACCACCTCTGGAGAGTTATGTAATATGTTAGCACAATAAAAAATAAATGGTAATAATAGTATTATGTAACTAATTTATTATGAACTTCTAATATAGTCTGACCAGGTTTGTAGAACTTTCTGCAAAGCTTTTCATATTCAATATCCCCTAGTGCAACCTTTTTTCTAATCATGCAGTATTCCTAATGATCAAGTGTGCCATCAAAACACAAAACCCTTAACAACTGCACTGCTGTCAATTACAATAGTGCTTTATTTATTTATTTATTTACTTTTCTATATACTTGATTTATAATTGAAGCATGTATTATTGTTGCCATATTTCTTGAAAAATGTACAGTGCCTTGCAATAGTATTCACCCCCTTGACTTTTCACCTATTTTGCTACATTACAGCCTTAAGTTCAATGTTTTGTTAATCTGAATTTTATGTGATGGATCAGAACACAATAGTCTAAGTTGGTGAAGTGAAATGAGAAAAATATATCCATAAAACTATTTTTTAGAAATAGAAAACAGAACATTGTCATGTGCGTATGTATTCACCCCCTTTGTTATAAAGCCTATAAAAAGCTCTGGTGCAACCAATTACCTTCAGAAGTCACATAATTAGTGAAATGATGTGCACCTGTGTGCAATCTATGTGTCACAGGTGCTGCAACACCTAAGCAAGAGGCACCACTAACCAAACACTGCCATGAAGACCAAGAAACTCTCCAAACAAGTAAGGGACAATGTTCTTGAGAAGTACAAGTCAGGGTCAGGTTATAAAAAATATCCAAATCTTTGATGATCCCCAGGAGCACCATCAAATCTATCATAACCAAATGGAAAGAACATGGCACAACAGCAAACATGCCAAGAGACGGCCGCCCACCAAAACTCACAGACCGGGCAAGGAGGGCATTAATCAGAGATGCAGCACAGAGACCTAAGGTAACCCTGGAGGAGCTGCAGAGTTCCACAGCAGAGACTGGAGTATCTGTACATAGGACGACAATTGACTGTACACTTCATACGCTCCATAGAGTTGGGCTTTATGGCCAGAAGAATTCACTTTCAGCAAAAAACAAAATGGCATGTTTTGAGTTTGCGAAAAGGCATGTGTTTGACTCCCAAAATGTATGGAGGATAGGTGCTCTGGTCTGATGAGATTAAAATTGAACCTTTCGGCCATCAAAGAAAACGCTATGTCTGGCGCAAACCCAACACATCACCCAAAGATCACCATCCCCACAGTAAAACATGGTGGTGGCAGCATCATGCTGTGGGGATGTTTTTCAACAGCCGGACCTGGGAAACTGGTAAGAGTTGAGGAAAGGATGGATGCTAAATATAGGGATATTCTTGAGCAAAACCTGTACCACTCTGTGTGTGATTTGAGGCTAGGACGTAGCTTCACCTTCCAGCAGGACAATGACCCCAAATACACTGCTAAAGCAACACTTGAGTGGTTTAAGTGGAAGCATGTAAATATCTTGGAATGGCCTAGTCGAAGCCCAGACTTCAATCCAAAAGAAAATCTGTGGTCAGATTTAAGGATTGCTGTTCCTAAGTGCAAACTATCCAACTTGAAGGAGCTGGAGCAGTTTTGCAAGGAGGAATGGGCAAAAATCTCAGTGGTAAGATGTAGCAAGCTCATGGAGACTTTTCCAAAGTCACTTGGATCTGTGATTGCCGCAAAAGGTGGCTCTACAAAGTATTGACTTTAGGGGATGAATAGTTATGCACATTCACTTTTTCTGTTATTTTGTCCTATTTGTTGTCTGCTTCACAATAAAAAAAAAACATCTTCAAAGTTGTGGGCATGTTCTGTAAATTAAATGATGCAAATCCTCAAACAATCCATGTTAATTCGAGGTTGTTAGGCAACAAAACACAAAAAATGCCAAAGGGGGTGAAAACTTTTGCAAGGCACTGTATGTCCTGATGCAACTATTTTTGTAGATGCTTCAACTATTTTAATAATAATTGATAGCCCCAGGATTCACAGCACGTAGTCTTTGAGATAGTTTGACAAAATAGAGATGAAACATACAGCGTGTGAAATTCAGTTTAATTACAAAATACACACATTTGGGGATGAAAGGGATCTACTCATAAGGTCAAAGGGTGTAAGGAAAGGATTGCAATTATAAAAACAACTTCTAGCTATAGTTATGCTCTATACTTTACTGGAATGTTTGATGCAGTAATGAGACTCTTGGTTTCCACTCCAAGATAAACCTCTCAGGAATCGCCATTCTCAATCATGGATCTTGATCACTATTTTCTGTAGAGTTGATGTAACCACAGAGGTCCCTCTCTGCAATGCAGTGTATAGTATAACTAAAAGTACAACTGCATGTTCAAGTAAGTTTTGCCCATTAATGATTCACAGTACTTTTTGTTTAATTACTTGTATTTATACAATAAATTAGGCTTTATCTCTGCATACAAAGCTCAGATAAATATAGTACAATGTTATCTGTGTTCAATATCACATTGCTTACTAATCAGGGGCTTAGGAACTGGGGGGATGGAGTGGGGACAAATCTTTTATAGATTATATGTACAGGGGACACAAAAAATAGCAAAATTAAACTTAATCATGCATCACCAGACTTGGCCCAACAGATCAGTATGTCTTTCTCAGGATCGGGCCCAGGGACATTGAGAATTTAAGCAAAGAAATTTAAAAAAAAGGTTTTGAGGGACACTGCAGGACTGGGCCCCCAGAGTATGGCCCCAGTGTATTGGTGGTGGATTCGCCCCTGTTGCCTGTCCTGGGAGTAGAGACTGCACTACCCTGGGACACAGTTTTGTTTCTGTCTCTTTAAACTTTATCCCCCCAGATTTTGTGGGGCTTCTAAATCCATGTTACTAATATTAACTAATATGAAAATATCAGTTAAATTATATTCCCTAGGTAGCCTATGGTCCATTCTATCTTTTTCAGGTGTGTTGATGTAGACAGTAATTTCATTTTAGATGCTAACAAGCATAATTTTAAATATTTAAATATGTGACCAATATCACCATATGTCTGGAAGCACAAGTATTTCAATTTTGTGTATTACTTTGGCAAACTGTTTGGGAACAATTTACTCATCCATGGATGAATTATCTGTCCATAGCTTTGCTTAGTCACCTTTTCAACAAAGACTGTGAAATTTTAAATCCAGTGTTCACATTTTTCCTGGTTTGAATATAATACTAAGGATAGAGTTTTATAATATCACAGTTTAAAGGAAAAAAATAAATTGCTTCAATAACATTTAAAGGAAGCAGTTTCCATGACACAGAATAGATTCACAAGCACAAAAAAAAGAGGAAAAAATACAAAATTTTTATCATATTTATTTATTTCATATCAGTAGAATTGCTGGGCTTTATATACAACTAGCGACTTGCTTGTCAAAAATGACAGCAATAAAATTTGAATGCTGGCAATGCTGCTTGCCACCCAGTGTAAGAACCTTCGGCACTCATTGCGAGCCTCTCCCCCTGTCTACTTCCTCCCTTGTGTCTCATCCCCCCCCTCCTCTCCCTCCTGTGTGTCTCCTTTCCCCCTCCTCTCCCTCCCTTGTGTCTCCTTTTCCCCTCCTCTCCCTCCCTTGTGTCTCCTTTTCCCCCTCCTGCCCCTCACTTGTGTCTCCTTTCCCCCTCCTGCCCCTCACTTGTGTGTCCTTTCCCCCTCCTCTCCATCCCATGTGGCTCTTTTCCTCCTCCTCTCCCTCCCTTGTTTCTATTCCCCCTCTTCTCCACCCCTTGTGTCTCATTTCCCCCTCTTCTCCCTCCCTTGTGTCTGTTCCCCCTCTCCCTCCCCTGTCTTTTTCCCCCTCTACTCCCTATGTGTCTCTTTGCCCTGCTCTCCCTCCCCTGTGTCTCTTCCATATACAACTAGCGACTTGCTTGTCAAAAATGACAGCAATACAATTTGAATGCTGGCAATGCTGCTTGCCACCCAGTGTGAGAACCTTCGACACTCATTGTGAGCCTTTCCCCCTGTCTACTTCCTCCCTTGTGTCTCTCCCCCCTCCTCTCCCTCCTGTGTGTCTCCTTTCCCCCTCCTCTCGCTCCCTTGTGTCTCCTTTTCCCCTCCTCTCCCTCCCTTGTGTCTCCTTTTTCCCCCTCCTCTCCCTCACTTGTGTCTCCTTTTCCCCCTCCTGTCCCTCACTTGTGTGTCCTTTCCCCCTCCTCTCCATCCCATGTGGCTCTTTTCCCCCTCCTCTCCCTCCCTTGTTTCTCCTCACCCCTCTTCTCCCTCCCTTGTGTCTCATTTCCCCCTCTTCTCCCACCCTTGTGTCTGTTCCCCCTCTCCCTCCCCTGTATTTTTCCCCCTCTACTCCCTATGTGTCTCTTTGCCCTGCTCTCCCTCACCTGTGTCTCTTTCCCCTCACCCTCCCCTGTGTTTCTTCCCCCATCTCCCTCCCCTGTGTCTCTTCCCCCTTTCCCTCACCTGTGACTCTTTTCCTTCCTCACCCTCGTGTTTCTTTCCCTCCCCCTCCCTTTTCTGTTCTCATCCTCCTCCTCCCTCATCCTCTCTCCTCATTCCTTTCCCTTCTCCAATTACCCCCTCCTCTCCATTTTCCCTCACTTACATGCGTGTCACGTCATTAGCATATGCCGGGCGGACACAGGCGGAAGACGCAATGAAGAGCAGAGAGCAGCAGGAGCTCACTGGATCAAGGTAAGTGAGGGGATGGGGGTAATTGGAGAAGGGTAAAGGGATGAGGAGGGAGGAGGAGGATGAGGGGAAGGAGACACTGGGGGGCGATGCGAGCCCTGGGGGCCTCACGATGAGCGCCTCTGGCGCTCATCGCGAACCCTTCAATAAGCGCCTTTGGCGTGCATTGCAGCCCAAGTCTACTGGCAGGAACCAGGTACTTTGGGGGTGATGCAAGCCTGGGGGGCCTCATGAAGAGCTCCTCTGGCGCTCATCGCAAGTCCTCCCCTGGCAGTAACCAGGTATTCCCGCAAACGGCTCACCTCCCAGTTGCGACCCTTTGGGCTGCAATCGTGACGACAACTCGCAGTTTGACAAATACAATAGGTGATTGTTAACACGTTAAATCTACATCTAACTTGTAAAAAACATCAAATGTTTTACATTTTATGGATGCTATTATTTATAAAAAACATTGTCACCAAACTGAAAATTTCCTCTTCATAGCAATTTAAAAAAAAAGTCATTAATTAATTTGGAATTATTTTTTTAACTCTTAGAGTCCTTGGGTCCTTGGGTTTCATAGACTTTTAGTACCCAGAGGCTGGACATATTTTAAATATTTTGCTATGCACTTAGATTTTGTGTATTCATGAAAAACTATATCAACGCAAGTTCCGCTTTCTAGTGGTTGATTTAAAAAATGAAATACATGCAATAAAAATAAAATAAAAATATGTTTTCCTCATTTTGACCTAATTAAATGCAGGCAAAAGAGACTGGCAAGACCCCAAACAAATGTTCTCTGCTGCTGGAATCTAAACTATAAATAATTTGTTGTTATTCCATCATGTCCGACTCTTTGTAACCCTATGGACCACAGCACACCAGACACGTCTATCTCTGGTTGTGCTTATCTATACGGTTTTCATAGCAAGGTTACTGGAGTGGGTTGCTAGTTCCTTCTCCAGTGGACTTCTATTTTTCTGACCTCTGTGCTATGACCTGCCCATCTTGGGTGACACTACATGTTATAGCTCGCAGCTTCCTTGAGGTACACAAGCTCCTTGGCCATGACAAGATAGCGACCCAGAATTGGACAAATACTTTCATTGGCTGTAAATCTTGTGCAGTTGACTGATCCAACGGTGGTCCTGCTGAACTTATATTTGCACTTGGACTCTGAAACTTGATGCACTCCTTCCATCAATAAAAGTAAACTGAGAAAAGGGCTTGGCCCAGGTTCCTATGTCAGAAACCTTTTAGATTATCCTTATTATTACTTATGTATATACTGTTAAGCCTTATTAAATTGCGATTCTGTAAATTTAAAAGGGCTCTATTTAAGCACACAGCATATTTTTTTTACAGAAGTTTTTAGTTAGTGAACTACTATCCAAAAGCAAGGTCTTCACTAACTAAAAACTTCTGTAAATAAAATATGCTGTGTGCTTAAATAGAACCCTTTTAAATTTACCGAATCGCAATTTAATAAGGCTGTTAATGTGTATTTAAGTATTTCATATTATAGATGTAATTCTCATAAAATTCCTTTTCTTAGAAATGTCAGCATATATTGCATCCCAATGGACAATGCCGTAAATAGGGAATGGAGGGCCCTGGTGAAAAAAAACAAGTTTTGGGCCCGCCTCTGGGAGGTTGTAAGAAATTATTTGTGCTGGGCCTGGCCGGAACCAAATCACTCATTGCTCCCCCCATACTTCTTCCCATTTCTCCCCCCCCCCGAAGACCCCTCCCCATACCAACAAACCTTCCCAACATGTTCTTTTTTTTACACTGAGAGTTACATTGACTTAGGCTATAAACAGACTATTGACATTTTTATTGTTACAAAATTGACTTGAACTAAAACTCCACCACAGAATGTTGTAATATTGTAAAATATCTATTTTGGGACTTTCCTTCATCCTCTTTCTCTTTATCTCTCACACTCTTTATTTTTGACACTGACATACATTTCTGTGTTTGTACCTAGTACTAAACCTGATAAAAATGGTGTGGTCAGGCTTGAAAAGTTTAACAGTTTTTTGTTCTGGTATTTTCATGCAAAAAAATAAATATTCAATGAACATTTACAACCTTATTAAATAGCAATTCGGCAAAATTAAAAGGGTTCTATATAAGCACACAGCATATTTTCTTTACAGAACTTTTTAGTTAGTGAAGACCTAGATTTTGGATAGAGGTTCACTAACTAAAAAAATCTGTAAAAAAATATGCTGTATGCTTAAATAGAGCCCTATTCAATTTACCGGCTGTATAATATTATTTTTCAACTTTTGAGAAAATTATAAATTAGGTGTGAAAAATTAAAGGCAACATTTGCTATTTGTACTAAAATATTTCCTTTATCTCAGTGTGGAACAATACAGCTACTGCTATAAGATTAGAGCTTAAAATTATATTAGAATACAAATATTTTTCCTATCTTAACCCAGACATTTTTGTCTTTCGCATGTCTGACTATTTAACTCCATATTTAGGGAGTTCACCTGCACCTCACTCATGAGGCCCAATGAAGGCTGAAACGTACGTCTGGGGTTTGCCTTTTCTTCTGTTCAGGGTAGAATTGCCTGGTATTTCGGGGCTAGGTCATTCTTTTGAGTGAGACCAGACTGATATACTACAGGATATTTATCCCTATGTAGGGCACAAGGGAGCAAAAGGAGGTTGCTCTCAGAGTGGCTTATCATGTCCATAGAACTAACCGATTAAGGTTAGTTCATTCTCTGATTGAGCAACTATCACTTTGTTTTGTTTATGCAAATTACCCTTAGGGATTAATCTACCTAAGAGGTATAGGGAACTCAAGATGTGGACCCCTTGCTCACTGTGCCTTAGGGAGTTCAGCTGCACCTCACTGACGAGGTCCATAAAGGCCGAAACGTACGTCTGGGGTTTGCCTTTTCTTCTGTTCAGGGTAGAATTGCCTGGTATTTCGGGGCTGGGTCACTCTAGTGAGTGGGACCAGACTGATATACTACAGGATATTTCTCCCTGTGTAGGGCACAAGTGAGCTAAAAGAGGTAGCTCTCAGAGTGGATTATCATGGCTATAGAACTAAACTATTAGGGTTAGTTTGTTCTCTGATTGAGCACCTCACACTTTGTTGTTATATTTGTACAAAGCACAGAGATTAGGACACATTTTCATATAGTATTTTCTTATTCAACACCTATTGTAATGAAGCCTGAAATAAGTTCACAAGACTTACCATATAATACTAGAATGTTTTCCATACAAGATACCACACAAATACTTTTCAACCACCAGTAAACGACAAAGACATTTTACTTAAATATAGGCAGATTTTAAACTGAGTAAATTTGACAAAAATAGGTTTAAACAAAGTCTAAGATGTTTTGTTATCTTATTGGTTCTGGGTCTCATATAAACATTACCCTCTATTTTATTCATTTTTGTACAATATAAAATCATTTTAGTTGGAGAGATTTCCTCTCTCATACCTATCACGATAATATGTTAATATTTTTGCACATACTTCTTGCACTTTTTTGATACAGGTTAATAGAAGCCATTACTGTACGTGATCATTAGTGATTTGCTTAAGGAAGCTTTTAGTTTTTAGTAATCTTTTCCCAGAAAGTAACAACATTTTTCACACAGGTATCAACAAAATGTACAATAAATACATAAGATTTGTGACAACAAAGCAAGACATACTGATATAGAAGAAGCTGAATATTTTATATTTCTTTCTTAAATACATTTTTTAAGTTTGCGCTTTTATGTACCCCTGTTGATCAATTGCAGGGTTCCCTGGTGGTCCAGTGGTTAGGATTTGGTGCTTTTACTGCTGCGATAGGGGTTCGATTTCAGTCAGGGAACCAAGTGGTCCCACTGCCCTGAAGCCAAGCAGTCAGTACCTGGATGGGAGACCAACTAGAAATACCAGTAGCTGTATGCTGTGGCAGACTGGAGAAGGAATTGGCAACTGACTCCAGCATCTCTGCCATGAATAGCAAGTGGATCAGCACAGTGTGGTCCATGTGGTCACTGAGAGTCGGACATGACTGTACGAAGCACACACACACACAGAACAATGACTTGATGAAAAAATGACCAAGTTTCCACAGCTGGGTGCTCTCTCAGTATTATCCACACTCAGGATACTGCATGTCACACTGTTCCACGATCAGTTTACTATTAACTGACCCATCTGGTGTGGACCCATTCCAGAACAGTGTGTCCTCTGACTCCCAAGCATATGACCCACTTTATGCAGCTTATGGGCCACATAAAAGGTCCAGATCTTGCTTTAAGCTCTCTGCCATACACACTGTTTTATAAAAATGTCCATTCAAGTTTGTATTTTTTACACTAGAGCACATACAGTGTATTTTAAAGAGACACTGTAGTGCGGCTTTCTATCATTTTTAAACATTACAAAAGGTTTTTGTATGAAGGGAGTGCTCTATAGTGTAGAAAACTTACATTAATGTGACAGCAGCGCGATCGTCTTCTAAGCAGAAAGGTCCTGTAAATATTTGGACCACAACAATCTTGTGCCTTTATTCCCAGAGGGGGATAGTTTAGATTCAGTGGTTTATTAGGGGGGATAGTGTAATGTAGTGTGTGTACTTAATGTCATGAGGGTCCTGGAGGACCCTCATGGCACTTATGGGGTTAATATTAGTGTTCTAATTGTCCCATGAGTGTCTTCATAGACCCTTATGGGGTTAAATAGAGGCTTATGGGGTCTGTATAGACCCCCAGAAGTGATGGGGTTAGATGGAAGCATATGGGGGCATATAGCCTCTATTTAACCCCATCAGTCCCATAAGGGTCTGTGAAGACCCTCATGAGACAATAAGAACCCTAATATTAACCCCATAAGTGCCATGAGGGTCCTCCAGGACCCTCTGATATTAAGTACACACATTACATTACACTATCCCCCCTAATAAACCACTAAATCTAAACTACCCCCATCTACCCTAACCTATTAGCCCATACCTACCTAACACTATCTACCTAACCCCTATTTAAACCCCTACCCCACTAATTACACAAAATAAAAAAACTATGTTATAAAAAAAAGAGCATTACAACCCCCCACTACAAAAAATAAAAAAATAATATTACACAACCCCCAAAACATACAAAAAATACATTACACAATACCCCACTACAATAAATAAAAAAAGTGAACATTACACTACAAAAAATAAAAAACTAATTACACACCTTCAAAGAAAATACACACACATATATACATAACATTACAATACATCAATTAATACATTACAAATATACCCCTAACTACAATACATATGCCCATGACTACAATACATGTCCCCCTATCTATAAAACATTACCCCTATCTACAAAACATTACCCCCTATCTATAAAACATCACCCCTATCTATAAAACATCACCCCATATCTACAGTGCTTTGCAAAAGTATTCACCCCCCCCACCCCTTGGCATTTTTCGTGTTTTGTTGCCTCACAACCTGGAATTAACATGTTTTTTTTGAGGATTTGCATAATTTAATTTACAAAACATGCCTACAACTTTGAAGATGTTTGGTTTTATTGTTGTGAAGCAAACAACAAAGACAATGTGCATAACTATTCACCCCCATAAAGTCAATGCTTTGTAGAGCCACCTTTTGCAGCAATCACAATGGATACGTCTCTATGAGCTTGTGGACAGCAATCTTTAAGTCTGTCCACAGATTTTCTATTTGATTGAGGTCTGGGCGGTGACTAGGCCAATTCAACACATTTATATGTTTCCCCTTAAACCACTCAAGTGTTGATTTAGCAGTGTGTTTGGGGTCATTGTCCTGCTGGAAGGTGAACCTCCGTCCTAGCCTCAAATCACGCACAGAGTGGTACAGGTTTTGCTCAAGAATATCCCTGTATTTGGCACAATCCATCTTCCCTCAACTCTGACCAGTTTTCCAGTCCTGGCTGCTGAAAAACTTTCCCACAGAATGATGCTGCCACCTCCATGTTTCACTGCAGTGATGGTGTTCTTTGGGTGATGTGATGTGTTGGGTTTGCGCCAGACATAGCGTTTTCTTTGATGCAGAAAAGTTCAGTTTTAGTCTCATCAGACCAGACCACCTTCTCCATACATTTTGGGAGTCTCCCACATGCCATTTTGTTTTTTGCTGAAAGTTATGGCTTTCTTCTGGCCACTCTGCCATAAAGCCCAAATCTATGGAGCATAGGCTTATTGTCGTCCTATGTACAGATACTCCAGTCTCTACTGTGGAACTCTGCAGCTCCTCCGGGGTTATCTTAGGTCTCTGTGCTGCATCTCTGATTAATGCCCTCCTTGCCCAATCCATTAGTTTTGGTGGGCGGCCGTCTCTTGGCAGGTTTGCTGTTGTGCCATGTTCTTTCCATTTGGTTATGATAGATTTGATGGTGCTCCTGGGGATCATCAAAGATTTGGATATTTTTTTATAACCTATCTCTGACTTGTACTTCTCAACAACATTGTCCCTTACTTGTTTGTAGAGTTCCTTGGTCTTCATGGCAGTGTTTGGTTAGTGGTGCCTCTTGCTTAAGTGTTGCAGCCTCTGGAGCCTTTAAAAAAAGAAGTGTATATGTAATGACAGATCATGTGATGCTTCGATTGCACACAGGTGGACATCATTTCACTAATTATGTGACTTCTGAAGGTAATTGGTTGCACCAGAGCTTTTTATAGGCTTCATAGCAAAGGGGATGAATACATATTCACATGCCAATTTTCTGTTTTCTATTTCTGAAAAAAAGTTTTATGTATAAATTTCTCTCATTTCACTTCACCAACTTAGACTATTGTGTTCTGATCCATCACATACAATTCAAATTAACAAAACATTACACTTAAGGCTGTAATGTAACAAAATATGTAAAAAGTCTAGGGGGTGAATACTTTTGCAAGGCACTGTATTAAAACCCCTAAATCTAGCTTAAAATATAAGAAGTAAAACCACTTACCTTGCCTAGATGCTCCTTCAGTGACGATGGGTTTCCTGCCACATAGCTCACCCCTAGGAAAAAAAGAAACATCAAATTAGTCAAAAATAAACACTACTTAAAAAACAATACACATTCTAAATATTAAACTTACTTTTCCACCATGCTACCGTCCTTCTTCTTGTCTTCTCCGGCTAGGCCCCTGGAATAAATAAAACATAACATCAGTACACACATAAACACAACATAAAACACAACATTTAAATCCTTACTAAATATACATACACATCAGCATATACCGTGTGGGAATAAAAGTAAAAGGATCAAATCAAAACCTATGTGGCTTAACAATGATTTAAAGATCAAGATACGGAGTAAAAAACAGGCATTTAAATTATACAAACAAGAGGGGACAGAGACTGCTTTACGGGAATACAAGGAAATCAACAAGGCTTGCAAAACCGCTATTAGACTGGCTAAAATAGAAAATGAAAAATTAATAGCAAAAGAAAGTAAGACTAACCCTAAAATATTTTTTAAGTATATTAATAAGAAGAAGGCGAGGAAGGAAGCTATAGGAACATTAGAATGTGAAACAGGTTGTCTGAAAATGAGTGACCAGGAAAAGGCAGATGAGCTAAATAGGTTCTTTTCTTCGGTATACACAAGGGAGGTACCAGTGGTTTGGAAACTGCAACATAATGGGGCTACACTACCTTTGCCAAATAATTGGTTAACACAGTAATCCAAAAGAGGTTGGAAAAAATAAATGTTAATAAAGCCCCGGGTCCTGATGGAATACATCCAAGGGTACTAAGGTTAGTGGGTTCTGTAATAGCCAAACCATTATATTTAATATTTCAAGATTCACTCAACACAGGGTCTCTACCAGATGACTGGAGAAAAGCTGATGTGATACCTATATTTAAAAAGGGAGCAAGAGCAAATCCGGGGAATTAGAGACCAGTGAGCCTCACTTCTGTAGTGGGGAAGCTTTTAGAAGAGTTAATAAGGGATAATATACAAAAATATGTCTATTTGAACAGGATTATAAGTAGGAGTCAACATGGGTTTATGAGGGACAGGTCATGTCAAACAAATTTAATTAGTTTCTATGAGGAGGTTAATAGGAACTTGGATCAAGGCAACTCAGTGGATGTAGTCTTTTTGGATTTTGCAAAGGCTTTTGATACAGTGCCACATGGCAGACTATTGGGCAAACTAAGGGATACAGGAATTGCAGTAAATATCTGCTCATGGATTGAGAGCTGGCTAAAAGACAGGAAGCAAAGGGTTGTTGTAAATGGAACATACTTCGATTGGACTAATGTGGTAAGTGGGGTTCCTCAGGGTTCAGTATTAGGTCCTCTGCTTTTTAACATATTTATTAATGACTTAGAGGTAGGATTGGAGTGTGGGGTCTCCATTTTCGCTGATGACACAAAGTTGTGCGAGGTAATTAAATCAGAAAATGATGTGCTTTCCCTCCAAGGGGATTTACATAAAATTGAGGAATGGGCATCTAAATGGCAGATGAGATTTAATACGAATAAATGTTATGCATCTGGGAAGGAAAAATAGCCATGCAATTTATAATCTTAATGGAGCAAATCTAGGTGTATCACATATTGAAAGGGATTTGGGAGTGCTTGTGGACAACCACCTAGGTAACAGTGCTCAAAGCCAAGCAGCAGCTGCAAAGGCAAATAAAATATTAGCATGTATTAAGAAGGGTATACAAGCCAGGGAAGCAAATATAATTCTGCCACTATACAAATCTCTAGTACGCCCTCATTTGGAATATGGAGTACAATTTTGGGCACCACTTCATAAAAAGGACATTTTAGAGCTGGAAAAGGTACAGAGAAGGGCAACAAAACTAATAAGGGGAATGGAGGGGCTAAGTTATGAAGAAAGACTAACCAAATTAAACTTATTTTCTCTAGAAAAAAGGCGTCTAAGAGGAGATATGATTACCTTATATAAATACATCCAGGGTCAGTATAAAGATTTGTCGGGGGAGCTTTTTGTGCCAAGAGGTTTTCAACTGACAAGAGGACATCCCTTGAGGTTAGAAGTAAAAAGATTCCACCTCAAAGAAAGAAAAGGGTTCTTCACAGTAAGGGTGGTTAATCTGTGGAATTCTCTACCAGAGGAGGTGGTGACAGCGGATTTGATAGATAACTTTAAAAGGGGACTAGATTTATTTCTAATTAAAAAGGGTATTCAGGGTTATCATGGATAATTAGAGAGACAGTAATGATCCAAATTTTTTACATTTCCCCTGGAGTCAATTGGCTAAGTCTCGCTTGTTTTTTTTTTTTTTTTTTCTATTTGCCTTCCTCTGGACTAATTAATAATAATAATAAAAAAAAAATACATTAAATAATTGATTAATAATTAATTAACAACTAATGAATTAATAGTTAATCCGCATATTGCAGATAAGAGGAGATCTTAAAAGGTTGAACTTGATGGACTGAAAGTCTTTTTTCAACCTTAAATACTATGTAACTATGTAACAATAAACATAATATACATTAAACTTACCTTGTCGCGATGTCCCCGTCCTTGTCCTCTTCTGCCCCGGCTGGGCCCTTGAAAAACCGACCGCTCTAAAAAAAACAAAAAAACAAAAAAAAACTAACGGAGCTCCCCACTGGAGGAGCTCCCCGATGCTAATGAGGCCTCTAGTGCTTCAGAGCTCCCCACTGGAGGAGCTCCTCAAAGCTAATGAGGCCATTAGCGCTTTTTGCGGTAAAAAAAAACATAATGGCGCCTTCTGATTGGCTGAAATGGCTGTCAATCAAATTTCAGCCAATCTGAAGGCACCAAGCTGTGAGCCAATTTGTATGGGATACACCCCTTTTGTAATGATATAGGTATCACAAGTTTTGGAGACCAGCAGCCTAGGTCAGCAATAATCCAATTCAGCAACTTGTAGGTGAAACAGGAACAAGCTTTATTGAAGGGATCAGGAACCACAATAATCTGGCAAGGTACATAAACAGGAAGTGCCTTATATAGGCCAAGGACCAGACACAGCTGAAGAGACTTAGTCACTGATGCTATTGCTAGCAGAGTCAAGGTTATCAGATCTCCAGGAATTTCACAAAGGCAGTCTGGCGCAGTGGTAGGGAAGAGGATCAGCAGCCTGGTGACCAGGGTTCAAAACCCAGCAGAGTCAATTCCTCACACCTATATTCCCTTCTTATTGGCTGATGGACCTGTCAATCTTTTTTAAACCAGTCAGAAGGCACTATCAGAAGGCACCCATGGGATGATTGGCTGATGGCATCTGCGCCTTCTGATTGACTACTATCTGATTGACAGTGACAACAGTCAATCAGAAGGCAATATTTCCTTCAGCCAATCAGGATGAGATACTCCCTGTGGTGGTGTATCCCATTGTGATTGGCTCCAAACATCTGTTCCTTCTGATTGGCTTGAAACTATTTCTGCCGTTAAATTAGGAAACTGCGTCCATCGCAATTAGCAAAGTGCTATGTTTTTCACTAGCTATCGCTGCCTTCGACATGAGCACCTTCTGTGCTCATGTCTGTGGTGTTTTAAAGTCCTGCATGCTTCGTGATGAGCGCATGCGGAGCTCATTGCAGCCTCCAGCCTAACTCCCGAGGGCCATGTGATGAGCGCCCATGGAGCTCATCACAAAGCCTGCAATGAGCACCTTTGGCTTTCATTGCAGCCTAAAAGTCCCACAGGCCTCACAGTGGCGTGCCTCAACTGCTCGCCTCTCTTTGCGACGGCCGCAATTATTTAACATTGCGTGACCACTATATATCTGATGCCTGCTTATCTCTCTCATTACTGTTCTGTACTGTGTGTCTTTGTACAAAGTACTCCATCCTCTTGGATTAATCATTTATTATGAAAGTTTATACCTAGCTCCTTTACACTTAATTAAGATTATCAAGAGAAAATGACCCAAATTGAAATTCTAAACATGAATAAAGCCATCAGTGTCCAGGAGTTCATTAAAATCTTTTATGTTGGATAATTTGTGGTTGAGCGGTCGTATGTCAGAATATGAGCTTATTTTGCAATTTTAACAAGTCAAAAAATTGCTTACAAGAAATGTTATGACTTATTGGCTTGGGAGTAATTTGGTAATTTTTACATGCAACGTTTGATAGCTATGTGGTAAATCATGTAATGATCGTAATCAATGTAATGATAGCAGAACAAGGATAAGGGTTAGATTAGTTTGTAAGAAGAACACTGTTAGGTTTATTTTAGAATTTTTATTGTATGTTAATAACAGGGATGGGCAACCAATTTTACTTGACTATCTTTATTTGCCAACCCAGATCAATACAGAGTACATTACAATTTTTTTCCCCACAGCAAATGAATGCTCTATACTTACACAATTTGATAAATTAGTCAAATCTTTGTCCAGTCAGCAAAGAGTCACTTATAGAAAAAGACAAAAGCTTCAGGTGTGGAGATGGTAGATTTTTTTTTTTTTTTAAAGAGAAGTTAGTTATTTAAAAAACACTTATGTTTGTGAAGAAAGAATTCAGGTGGATAGCAGAATGGAGAGTTGAGAGAGATTATATGTGGGATAGTAATTAAATAATTGATTAATAATGAATTAACAACTAATGAATTAATATTTAATCAGCATATTGCAGATCAGAGGAGATCATAAAATGTTGAACTTGATGGACTGAAAGTCTTTTTTCAACCTTCATTACTATGTAACTATGTAACTATGTAATGAGCAAGACAATATGCTAGGAAGCCATGGACAAAAAAAATGAATGAATATATATATATTTATATATATATATATATATAAATATATATAAATATATATAAGGGCTATGGTGGTACAGTAAACAAGTAGTACATTTGAACATCTAAAAATAAGTTAAAAAGAAATGTTCCTGCTCAGAATTCCAAGAAATAAAGTTATTGAACTGCACTTTCAGAAACTGGGCAGAAACTATTCACTGAAAGATTTGATCATGAGGCTAAAGCTCAAATCTGTGGCCATATCGTGAGAAGACAGGATTCCCTAGAGAAGACTCTGATGAAGGAAAAATTGAAGGCATACGAAAAAGGGGACAGTAGAGACGGATGGATAGATGAGGTAATTGAAGCAATGGACATGAGCTTGAGGGAGCTAAGGGGCACAGGGGATATGCCTGCTGTGCTTCCGTCCATAGGGTCATTGAAAGTTGGTCACAACTGAATGACAAAACAACAAGAGCTATGTCAAGCATTCCTTTAGTATGTAAGCCTGTGAGCTGTAGTCATAGGCTACACAGAGCTTTGGATAAAACATCTTATATCCTGGACTGTTGCTCAGGGCCTCCTACTCCTCTTGTATTTGTATTTTAATTAACCCTCCCTTCAGCCAATGCTGTCATAAACCTAGAAACTATCTTATCAACCATGTAATAGATGAAAGCATCTTGGATAATGGTGCCATATTAAAGTGAAATAAATACAATAATATAAATGGGCTGCTACATTAGAGAAAATTGCATCATCTGCACAGACTTTCAATGGATGGATGGATATATATGATGGATGGATATATATATAGATAGATAGATAGATAGATAGATAGATAGATAGATAGATAGATAGATAGATAGATAGATAGACCATCTATAAATACAATGCTAAAATTATTAGAAATGGGTGTGTAATTGTCCTAACATGCTTGCACTAGAAGCAAATATATTCTAATTATATTCATTTCTTCTTATTTCTTGGCTATTTCAATAACATTTAGGCATGCTAAGTGGATATTTCTTGCAATTTTGTATTCCTCCTGGTGTTTATGGAAACATAAGTTTGATGAATAAGATGATGCCTGTTAAACAAAATATTGTGTATCATACAATATTAATAGCAAAACTCACTAATTCCATAATAATGTATTTATATACAGTACTTTGCCAAATTGTCTTATGACAGATTTATTGTTTTAGTGGAGTGCTTCATGCATTAGTGCGTAGGATGGATGGGTGGGTGGAAAGATAGATGGATAGATGGATAATAGATATGGTTAATAGATGGTTATAGGCATTGATGGATAGATGATGACTAGATAGGGTATGAAGGTGATACTCTTAGTTAAAAAGATTTTTAGATGGGTTTTGAATGTTTTGAGGCAGGAGGATAATCTGGTAGAGCGAGGCAAGGAGTTCCAGAGAATAAGGGCAGCACGAGAAAAGTCCTGAAGGCGAGAGTGAGAGGAGGTGACAAGAGCTGTGGAAAGAAGAAGGTCATTAGCAGAACGAAGAGGGCGGGTGGGGTAGTATTTGGAGATAGATAGATAAATAAATGGATAGATAGATGGATAGATAGATAGAGTGCTAGATAGATAGAGTGCTAGATAGATAAATAGATGATGACTAGATAGATAGATTGATAGATAGAAAGATGATGACTAGATAGATAGATGATATATAGATAGATAGATAGATAGATAGATAGATTAGATAGAGTGCTAGATAGATAGATAGAGATACATGGAGTGCTAGATAGATAGATGGATAAATACATAAATAAATCAATGGATATATACTGTAGATATAAAATGATGTACCATACTTGTTGTATGTATAAATGTAAACATATAATATATATCCTAAATTAAGGGTAACATTCACGTGGCTGCTACTTCTGCATTTAGGGAAACATCTAAAATTGTAGAATTGTGAATTATCTCATCTGTTTCCCTCTCAGGAAATAAGGATTATAATTTATTAATTTTCAGAGAGCACTTCACCATAGTTATTTAAATCAGTTATATTCACATGATGAGTACGTACCTCAGTCCTATCAAAAAGAGGAACAGTAGATTGATTTTAATATTAATGAAGTACCTCTTACACATTTCATTAGACCCATTGTGTTTTTGCCTAGATCCTCATACTTTGAATCTGATTTATTTGCTCGGTGGCTTTTTGCAAAATGCTAATTATATTATTTTCATTTATAATTTAATTAAATCTGCGAGTTTTCAGAAATAATAATTGCTGTATGGGATGTAGAGAAAAGCAAATTGGTTGAATATGGTGATAATCTTTTACTGTGCAATATAAAACTCTTCACAGAGAAATGATAGCTCTCCGTAATGTGTGATTTTGAGATACTGAATTAGTAATTTAATAGCAATACGCATTTTAAAAGAGAGTTGCCATATGGGATTAAAATATTTTATAAAGTAGAAGATTACTGTGCATCCTGATATAATCATAGTGGTACTTCAAGGTATCTTGGCATACGGCTTCTATATTTATCCCACTCTCTACAGCTCACTGCTAATCCTAAAGGGATATGGAAGGTTCCTGGATGTTCCTAGGTATTTATTATACACGTGTATACCATTATTTACCATTTTTATTTAAGAAGTGCTTATAAGCTCTGTTTTTACTGCCTAAAACCAAACAAATAGTCCCTGTATGGGTCTGCCCACTGAAGTGTATGCAGACACTGATTCTGTAGGGCTGGATGTGCAGTGTAGTGTCTTAGCCTATTAAGCAACACATCTCAACTGCATGTTGCAGAATGTTGCTGAGAGATGGTCACTGATTGGTTAGTATGAGACCAGCACAGCAAGTAAAGCAGAGTCTGTTTTCATGAGCTGCAGAGGGCAGACCAATACAGTGGTTGATTGATTTTACACAGTGAAAATAGTGCTTATAAGCACTTTTTAATAAAATAAAATACATAAAAGTAAATAGATACACCCTGATGTTATATATCTAGTAACAACCTGGAACCTTCTATCTACATTTAATCACCACTAAAGTCCTATATTTAAAAAGAGCTCTTTTGGTCAAACGGTTTTAGAAGGTAAGGACATTCACCTTCTAATGTATTTACTTTTATATGCATTTGTGCTACAATGGACTCTACCATTTTGGTTAATGATGATCTACTTCCATGGATTGGAGGAGTCTTTCACAACAGAGAAAGCCTATATCTGCTACAATGGCCCTGGTAGTTAAAATGGCCATTGATATTAGTAGAGCTAAAGGAAAGAGCATACAAAGGTACATCCATCATGAAAGAGTGGCAGAAAGAGGTAGCACAGTAAAATAAATAACTTCCTATAGTAAGGAATAATTATATATAAAATTTAAAGGGATGTGGAAAATTTCTGGATTCTACTATGTATGTGATATACCTGTGTATTTGTTTATTTTTATGCAATTTGTTTTATTAAGAACCATGAGCCCAATGATAATCGGATAGTGTAAACTGCGGTATAGCCGTAAATCGGCTGGGGGAGCTTTTTCTTCTTCAGTTACAACAGTATTCTAAATGCTGCCTTAGACACAACAGATTTCTGTGCAGGGAGCAGCCAAACCAAGCTTTACAGATGAGACAGGGCTCTAGGAGCCAATAGAAAATTATTATTTAAATATATTTTATATTGAAAAAGATGTGACGATTGTCTTTATAGCTTTAATAAATAAAGATGTGTTTATCGTGTGTTGAATAATAATCTATATTTATAGACAATGCATTAGAGTGTTTGTTCCTAGGCAACATGGTTTTGTGATGTGTATGAACCCTGTGAGTACTGGATTGTGTCTAACTCTGGATTTTGTATCTTAATAGGGCATAATACAAACATACAATATTTTTTAATAGCCCCCCCATGGCCCTCTTTGTACCCCTGCAGCCCTACTCAAACCCCTGTGGCTCCCGCAGCACACTATGGCCCCACATGACCCCACTCTGCCCCCACGGCCGCTCTTCACCCACTAACCCACTGAGGCAGTACATCAGGCAAGTAGGGAAATATTTATATCTGTGTATAAGTGTGTGTGTGTAGATGTATATGTAAATGTGTGTGTGTATATATATATATATATATATATATATATATATATATATATATATATCACCTATATAGTTGTCATACTGCGAGTTGTTGTTACGCTTTGCAGGCCTCGCGATGAGTGCTAAAGGCCTGTGGGACTTAGCTGCACAGGCCGCACCATCGCAAAGCACGTACCTTGATGCAACCCTGCCAGCAGCACCGCACTCCCTGTCTTCTCCTCTCCCTGTTCCGTCCTCTGTCCGTAGCAACTTACGGGATCAAGCCGTGCATCGCACAGGTGGGATATGCATACTCAATGCGCGGCTTGATCCAAAAAGTAGTTCAGGTCGGAGGATGGGAGCCACAGAGGAGTAGCTGGTGAGTGCTCCGCTGCTGGCAGGGTTGCATCCAGGTACGAGACACAGGGGAGGGAGAGGAGGGGGCAACTGAGACACAAGGGAGGAAGAGGGGGGAAAGGAGACACAGGGGAGGGAGAGGGTAAAGGAGACACGAGGGGGGAAAGGGATAGAGGGAAATGAGAGACGGGGGAAACGGAGAGGGGGAAAGGAGACACAGGGGAGGGAGATGGGGAAATGAGACACAGGGGAGGGAGAGGGTGGAAAGGGAGGGGGGAGGAAATACAGGAGAGGGAGAGATGGGAAAGGAGACACAGGGAAGGGAGAGGGGGGAAGGTGACACAGGTGAAGGAGAGGGTGAATGGGAGAGGGGGAAAGAAGGCACATGAGAAGGAGAGGGGGAAAGGAGAGGTGGGGAAAAGACACAGGGGAGAAGGGGTGGGGGAGACACCAGAGGGAGGGGAGAAACACAAGGAAGGGAGGGGGTCAGAGACACAGGGAAGGGAGAAGGGAGGTAAGAGACACAGGGGAGGGAGAGGGGGGAGGAGACACAGGAAAGGGGGGGAGAGACCCAATTTATTAAGCTAGATCATGCCAGAAGCTGAGAGAGACAGTACAAACACACAGGGGAGGGAGTTGGTGGAAAGAGACACAAGGGTGCCAGAGGGGGGAAAAAAGACATATAGGAGGGAAGGAAGGAAAAAAAATAAAAGGCCAGGGAGAGAGGGAAACAGACACATGGAAGGGAGAGGAGAGAAACAGACACAGGGGTCAGAGAGTAGAGGCGGGGAAAGACTTGCGATGAAGTGGCAGTTTGGGCAAGGCCAACAATGAGCGGTTTGAGATGAACGCCAAAGGCACTCATCGTGAGGCCCGTAAAGTTGAGACCCACGATGCACACCCCAATGTGCTCATCCTGAGGCCTGCAAGTTACAGGGGGGAGAACCAAACATTGTCTGGCAAACAGCATTGCCAGCCTTCAAATGTTATTGCAGTCATTTTTCACGGGCAAGTCGCTAGTATATATATATATATATATATATATATATATATATGATAGATAGATAGATAGATAGATAGATAGATAGAGAGAGAGTGATGAATATATAGATATGTGTTTATATATATATATATATATATATATATATATACACACACACACATAAGCCATGTTTAAAATGGTTTATGGATTGAAGAGCGAGGCATTTGTGGGCACATTTGCATGTCCATACTCAGCTTCCCAGAATGCAGTGTAATAACTGTTTTTCTTGAAATTCTGAGCAGGAAACATGTTTTTTTTTACTTGTTTTCGACAATCAAATGTGAACACAGATGTACTATTTATTTACTATATTTATATTTGTACTGTGTGAGTTGATATTAGAGGGGACCCGGGTAGCAAGAATAAAAAAAAAAAAATAGCATTTGGATCTGGTGGCACTTGTTTTAGGGTGAATTTGAGAAATCATAAAAGTATTTATTTTTGAGTATCCATGCACCTGTAGTCTGATCTCTTTGTTTTGGTCAGATTTAACCTTCCCATCATGGCCCAGCAGCTCTGCTTTTTGACCACATATAACATCATGCGTATATAATACAAGTGACAAGGGAGCTCTTATTATCTGTATCAATCATATATTCTCCTTATGTTTTACATTTTTGTTTTTGATACTCTTGTAATTAGCTCTTTAGAAACTGCTGGTTCTTTATAATGTGTAATGATAATAATAGTTAACCTCCTATGGCATCAGCTTTTACCTGGGGGTGGAAAACCTTGATATTTTACTGAATATAGTACTGGAATAGGTGGTACACTGAAGAAGGTGCTGAAGAAGTGGACATAAGCCAAGATAATACACATCGTGCACTGTGGTTCAGGCTGACGACATCTGACCCCTGTCCATAGCATGGATATGTAAATAAAATATTTGAATAAAATGTTTGATTTATGTCAAATTAATTTGATCATTTTGAATACCCATTAAAGGGATACGGACAATTCCACAACTTTTATATTAAAACTAGCGACTTGCCCGTCAAAAATGACGGCAATAACATTTGAAGCCTGGCAATGCAGTTTGCCACACAATGTGATGTTCTACCCCCTCTGAGCGCCTTTTGCGCTCATTGCGAGACTCTCCTCCTATCTATTTCACAGCTCATTACTGGCCTTGTCAACTTGCAACTTGCCATGTGTCTATTTTGACCATCCCCACCGTCCCTTCCCTGTGTCTTTCTCCTCTGTGTCTCTGCTGAATCTTTGCGTGGAGCTTGCTGACTTCCGTTGGTTTTATTTTTAAAGTCCTGCATGCCTGTCGTTGTTCGTCTGTGTCCCGCGTGCCTGGTGTTGTTGGTGTGTTACTGTCTTTGCCGTCATGTATTTTCTAAGTCCTGCGTGCCTGGTGTTGTTGGTGTGTTACTGTATTTGCCGTTGAGTATTTTCTAAGTCCTGCGTGCCTGCGTAAGTCCCGCGTGCCTGGCGTTGTTGGTGTAAGTGTTAATGTCTTTTGCATTGTGTATTTTCTAAGTTCTGCGTGCCTGGCCTTGCTGAGTATCGTTTTCATCTTGTTTCAGAATTTTGACGTTTTTTCAGACGCCATTTTTTTTTCCGCTTTGGCAATTTTCGATTTCTAAAAAAGACAAAATATGAATCAAATTAACCTCACTCACCGGGTCCCTGACTCTCCCCCGTGCTGTGTTTGAGTGTGCAAGTGAATTTGAGACATATTTGTGTGTTTTCGTCGTCTTTTCCCAGTTCAGTGGTTCGGCCGTCAAAGTCATATTTTTTACAAGCTCATGCCTCAACGGCTCACCTCGCTTCACAAGGCTCCGGGCCACAAACGGCTTGCCTCACTTTGTGAGGCTCACAAGCGTGATGACAACTCGCAGTTTGACAACTATTATATGTGATATAGTACCTGTTTGTTTGCCTATCTGTTTTTACTCACTAAAACCTACCAAATAGATCCAAGAAAGCACTGCAACCCAGTAGCTCGTGCACACAGTATTTCCAGTGGCAGAGCTAGAGAATGGAGGACCCGGGGGGTGTCAGTTTTTTTTGTGTTAAGTTCCCCTAAATATAGGATGTCCATAAAGTCTCTTTAGAATTACAAAGGCAAAGGAAAAGATAAATCTGTGGTTATTATTACCGTATATACTCGAGTATAAGCCAACCAGAGTATAAGCCGAGGCACCTATTTTACCACAAAATACTGGGAAAACGTAGTGACTTGTGTATTAGCCGAGGGTAGGAAATATGCTGCCCCCTGTGTCCCTCTTTTGCCTCCCTCTGTTCCCCTTTCTTGTGTCCCCCCTCTCTCCCCTGTGTCTCTTCCCCCCTCTCCCTCCCCTTTGTCTCTTCCCCCCTCTCCATCCCCTGTGTCTCTTCCCCCTCTCCCTTCCCTTTATCTCTTCCCCCTCTCCCTTCCCTTTATCTCTTCCCCCTCTCCCTTCCCTGTGTTTCTTTCCCTCCCCCTCCCTTATCCCCCTCCTCAAGCCCCCCTCCTCAAGCCCCCCTCCTCAAGCCCCCCTCCTCAAGCCCCCTTGAGGATTAGGATGGGGGTTGAGGATGAAGATTGTGGGGTTGAAGATGAGGATGGGGTGTTAAGGATGATAAGGGTGGGGGGGGGAAAGAGAGTAACGGGGGGGGGGGGAAAGAGAGACACGGGGGGGAAAGAGAGACACGGGGTGGGGGCTCGAGTAGAAGCCGAGGGGGCCTTTTCAGCCTAAAAAAAAGGCTGAAAAACTTGGCTTATACTCGAGTATATACAGTACACAATGAGCAGTAGAAGTAGTTTTATTTCTTGTGTAGGACTTTGTGCACTGTTGAACGTGGTAGCTGTATCTGTCTGGCAGCTGTTTGGAGAACTCGCAAAGGTTTCTTTTACACAATTGTTTTTTTCCTCAAATAATTTTGGTCGTCCACTTCTCCCTTTATACAACACTGTCCCTGTCTCCATACATTTCTTGTGCCATAACAGACGTGATGGTGGATGTCTTCCATACTTATTCCTGTAGTTTTGCTGAGTCTGTGCATCCAATTTTGCTTCAATAAACCACGATACACATTGTGCCTTTTTTTGAGGAGTAGCCATTTTTTCGGGTTTCATTTAACAGAACCTATTCCATCAATGGAGTGCCTGAAAAACACAAATGCAATGCAATGAAAAACTTTGATAACCACTGAGGGCATAGAACAAATCTGACAAACACATTGCATTTGTAAAAAACTTTTTTAAATTGTAAAGAGACTATATGGACACCCTGTATATATATATATATATATATGTTGTTTGTTCGGTCCTTTAGTCGTGTCTGACTCTTGCACTATGGACGCAGCACGCCAGGCACATGTGTCTGTGTTTCTGGTTGTGCTTATCCATATTAGCCAGTGCTAAGCCATATTATCTTAGCCTGTTCCTTCTCTAGTGGGCCACAATTTGTCTGACCTCTCTGCTATGACTGTCCAGTCTTGGGTGACCCTACATGGTATACTGTAGCTCACAGCTTAATTAAAGTACACAAAAGCCATTTCACCACAACTAGGTAGTGATCCAGAAGGGGGTATAAATAAATAAAATAAAAAAATAAAAATATATATATATATATATATATATATATATATATATATATATATATATATATATATATAATATAATATAATATATTATCCGGGTGGTATTGAGGCCTCCCCTTGCCTTGCTCCACCTCGGCCCACCTCCGCAGCCTGGCCTCACTCGTTTCTGGTACCCATGGCGTCTCTCACTGCTCTGCATCCACACACATTCACAAATGCATGTTCATGTGCCCATTCGTGATCTTGCGCGGGTTCACGCATGCGCATTCATCTGTAGTTGGGGTTTCCATTGAGGGGTGCACTACTTGCACCACTGACAGACTATTTGCACCAGATGTACATGCCAGTTACAGACTGTTTCTCAATAGCATGTTATGAAATGCTACTGTTAAACAATCTGTGATTGGTTAGTACATCTGGTACTACAGAGACACTATGTGCATGAGCGATAGGGGCTGACCTTTCATGGGACTGTTTGGAAGGTTTCAGTGAGCAAAAACAGAGCTTTGAGGCACTTGTTAATAAAAGCATGTTTAGATATGCATACTAACACTTAGTATTAAGAGATGTGATTTATCATAACTGTGTGCTATTACAGATGTAATGCAGCAAATCGGTGGTCTTGCAGAGATGAATTAGTCAATAAAACTATTGTTTTATCCAATAATTGTTGTTAAAATATTACATTTCATCATGTAGGATATACTCACGTGGGAAGTATGAATAATAAGTGGTACAGGGATTAAATATAAAAATACAGCCATCCACAGCACCTACTGGAGCAATATCCCTGGGGTCACAGGTCAGTTCTGACCCATCATACAATATAGAGAAAATTAGTTATCTAGATTTAATATTTACTTAATGACAAATGACACTGACACTGTTATGATTGGCAATTGTAAGACTAATAATAATTACTGAATGGCCAGACCTGACCCAGGCAGGAAACAGAGCTAGCGGTCACTTGTATATGTGTCAGGACTCATTATGTCTATATTTACAGACATGGCTTCAATACTTTATGAAACAGAACAACTGAACTTACAACCTGTGTTTTATGAGATGTAACAAATACATGTTCTGTGAGGACCGAATCTGTTCAGTCTGACCCCGTCTAATTCAGTTATATGGTTTGACCATATAATATATAATATAAATAGTACATTTGTGTTCACATTTGAATGTCTAAAACAAGTTAAAAAAAACGTGTTTCCTTCTCAGAATTCTGAAAAATACAGTTAATTTCTTAGAATTCTGAGCAGTAAACACGTTTTTTAACTTATATACTATATTACTGTTTTCCTATTGCTATTTTGCCCACGAAAAATTAAATGATTGTTGTAGTAAACTACCTCCTCATAAATTCTACTGCACAAGCTAGGAACCGGCCCCATGCAGATGAGAGACAGTAACCTTGAAACAGCTGTACGTGGATAGGATTCCTGTCTTGTGTGTAATCCAACCTTAGCTTTGCAAAAAAGCTGTGAAATACAGCGGGCATTAGCTTAAAATGGTTATGTATTGCAAGTGGAAAGCATTTTTGGGCACATTTGCATTCCCTTGCCCAGGCTCTCAGAATACTGTGTAATAACTGTATTTCTCGGAATTCTGAGCTGGAAACAAGTTCTTTTTAACTTGTTTTAGACATTCAAATGTGAACACAAATGTACTATTTGTATATTGTACTACTCTACGGTCGAGGGCTTTATGTTGCTCATTTGACCACCATAAATTAAATGTATGTTGATATATGTACAAGTGTAAACCTGGAGTTGTGGGAAGGTCCCTCCCCATCTGTGAGAGGTAGCTGAAGTGTGCCAGAGGCTACCGAATCTTAGCCTGCTTAGAGGTCAAGATAGTCGTGATGTAGACAAGGCATGTCCTGAAAGTAGGGGGAAATGTTATATATGTAGCCGACATCTGACATGAGGCTCGCTAGAAGCCTAGTAATGATGGAGAGGCGTATCTTTGGACATGGGCAACGACAGCCGTAATCAGGAATATGGTGCTTATTGAAAGATGAAAAACAAGTAGAAATGAGCAGAAAAGTGCAATGAGGGCTTGTTAAAAGCTGCGTGACAATGAAAAAGTGTGACCTTGGACGTGGGTGGGGACTTTGATAGGGTTTAATTTGGTTATTTGACACTGAGCGACAGATGGTTAGGACTTATTGAAAGCCATGTTATAATGAAAAAGTGTGACCTTGGACATGGGTGGGGACTTTGATAGGGTTTAATTTGGTTATTTGACACTGAGCGACAGATGGTTAGGACTTATTGAAAGCCATGTTATAATGAAAAAGTGTGACCTTGGACATGGGTGGGGACTTTGATAGGGTTGAATTTGGTGATTTGACACTGAGCGACAGATGGTTAGGACTTATTGAAAGCTCTTGGTGCCATGGCTCTCCAGCAATGGTAATGCCCTTACAGATATTTTTACTTAATAGATATGGTCCAAAATGAAATTTAGTAACCTTGGTTAACAAAGTCACTAAATAACTGGTATAATCCTTCGTAAAAGTCAATACTGAGCTAAAGAAGGTAAAAAACTCACATTTGGTGACCTCAGTACATGAGGTATGGAAGGCACATCAGGGGGACTCTCTCCTCAGATCATCACGGATATGTGGGTAATCCTTCCGTCTGTGGTGAGTCTCCAATGGTCCGTTGTCAATCAGAAAGCTCCTATTCTTAGGAGTGGAAAAAATGGGATCCACCTAAATATCATATATGTGGGTGTGTTAGGTCTGCAATCTCCACATATAGTGTCCCAGTTGGGTAAATATATTGCAGCTATACTACCAAAAAAGACTCATACGTGTACTTTTAGGTAAACGTTGAAGATGTCTTTATTAAAAAGTAGTATATATATATATATATATATATATATATATATATATATATATATATTTACATAGATATCAAAAACAAGTAATACTGTTGCAGGTCAGACATAAATGTCTAAATGAGACCTCTCCAGAAAGACTGACAACTGCAGTAAAGTGGTAATAGTACACACCAAAAAACAGATAGGTAATATAATAATATATAAAAAAAAAAGTAAAAAAACATAAATATATGCCCAACATAAGCAAATATATGTGCAACCAAATGCGTTTCTTCAGTGGTTAATAGTATTAAAATTCCTTGTTTTGCATATTTGCTGAGAGCACTACGTGAACAATGCTTGTGTAGAAGGCAGCACACCTCCTGCAGTATTTCGACAATAATACAGTGCAAGATTAAGACACAGAAGTCGTAACAAATGGGTAGACACTCATAGAATCTACAGGACTGCACCCTCTTTACCACGGGACTTTGAGATAAGACTTTTTTATTTACTCCCTTTTATCATATTGAGTATATCATAGAAGTCGGAGTATGTATATATTTTGAAGTTAACTATTCAGGCCTTACTTTGGCACAAATTTTTTCAATTCATTATGTTGGGTATACACTTACTTACATTCACCTAGATTTGCAGAGGACATGTACACTATATTTGTTGTATTTAGTAGATATGGCCTGATTTCTTTGAAAAATGTGCCAAAACTATGTATGTAGATCCGGGAAAGCCCTGCTGTAATGAAACCATGATATAAGTAATGTCACTATTTAGTGGAAAAGGCACAAATTGTGATACAAAGACAGTAAAATCTGTATATGTAGGCTTGGTAAAGCTTTGTGGGAATAAAGACTGACCTTGTACATTCGCTGCTTAGTATATATGTATGAACATACAAAATATCGAATTGTAGGGCTTATGGAAGTCACATGACAATGAAATGGTGTTGCTTTGATATAAGCAGACGTATTTAGTAGATATGGTCCGAACTGATACAAAGCCACTTAAATCAGTGTTTATAGGCTTGAATATATATATATATATATTTTTTTTTTTTTTAAGAAGTTAGTAAAAGTTAAGTTTTAATTACTATTATCCTCTGTTTTCCTAGTTTTTGTCCTTGATATATAGGCTTGGTAAGGCCCCTTGGAATAAAACAGACTGACCTTGTACATGGACACAGTTGCTGCTTGGTATATATGTAGGTAAATGGGGCAAAAATATCGATTGGTAGAGCTTATTGAAAGCATATGACAATGAAATGGTGTAACCTTGATATAAGCAAAGACCCTATTTAGTAGAAATATATAACAAAAAATTAACTTAATTTAACTTCAATGAACTTAAAAAGAAACTTTACTGCGTATACATACCATCAGGATCTCCAGCAGCTTCATCTCCTGCTAGGACTTCTTCAGGAGCAGAAAACCAGTCATCATCAGAATCTGCTGATAATTTAGCTGGGTAGTAGCGGTCATGATTAGTGTTAGATCTTCATATGTAGAAGATATTGTACTGGTAGACTAGGGCGCAGTTTTCTGTACAAATGAACGAATATCACCTTGCTTTGATGCTTTACGCCTCTCCTGCAAAGTCAGGTTTTGCATGATGTGCAGCTGCATAAGATGCTGGGAAGTGAAGAAGGGTTGCTGTTCTGCAAAAGCTATGGCAGTTTCAAATGCTGCAGTCGCTCTCTGCCAGGATACTTTTTCCACCTCACACCCGTCGTCAGCATCACTTTCTTCCTCCTCTGCAACATTCTTTTTTCCACGATTCACAACACCTTCTATGATGTCTTCTGTGTTTAGTGTTTGAGTGACTGGAATAGCTTTATCCACAGCAAACAAGTTGTTCAATTCATCTCAAGGCATATTAATTTTGTCGTTAGCAGAGTCAGCTAACTCACATATTTTGTCATAAACTCTGCTATTGACAGCTGAACAATTGATTTGAGCCTCCTCTAAGTCGACGGAGGAGGAGGAATAGGATTCCTCAGGCATGACAGCTGGCCACAACTTTCTCCAACATTTCTGTAATGTTTCACTTGCCACATAATCCCATGCACACCTGACTGTGTAGATAGCATCTTTCAGATTATATTTCTTCTGAAACTCTACAATTGTCCCATCAAAATTAGTAAGTTTCCGCATGAAGTCACGCCTGTAGAACATTTTTACATTCTGTATCACTCCTTGATCCATTGGTTCGATCAGACTTGTAACATTAGGTGGAAGATAAAGTACAAAAATGTTGCCCTTAATGAGCTGTTTAGCAGGATGATGTGCCCGACAGTTATCCAGGAGCAACAAAACTTTACTATTCCCCAGTATTCCTGATGCATTTGCACAAACCAGCATAGTTATACGCTCTTTATTTTGCTTGAACCCGTGAACTACTGTCTCATTACCACCAGCCAAAGTAGAATTGGGCAGACACTTCCACATTAATCCAGTCTCATCAGCATTATAAATCTGTTTGGGGGTCCATTGATTTTCTGCTACCAATTGGCTAAAAAAAATCACGAAATGAAGCTGCACTTTCCAAATCAGCTGATTTCTGTTCACTTGACAAATCCAGCTTTCGGGTGCCATGACGAACCTTGAATCGGGTGAGCCAGCCACTTGAAGCCGTTACACCGTACCACTTTGCCATCGCTTGGCGAGCCTCGCATAGCGAGGCGAGCCGTTACATCGCACCACTTTGGCAATGAGCGTGTTACATCGTAGGACTTTGGCAATGAGCGCCGCAGGCGCTTATTGCAGGCGAGCCTCGCATAGCGAGGCGAGCCGTTAAACCGTAGCACTTAGAAAAAAAATACGAGGTGAAAAAAAATTACGAGATAAGCGGCGGAACAAAAACAGTAAAAACAACACTAAATACACACTAAAAAATAAAACAAAGGTCACTTACAGCATGGGGAACCAGGCAGGACGTCTGGAAGTGAGTTGGAACTGCAATTTAGATCGATTTAGCCGAGTAACAAAGAACGAAAATCGGCTAAGCGAGAAAAAAATGGCCGCCGAAAAAAATGAAAACGAGGCTATACTATTACGAACTGCGTAAAACACAGCCACAGACGTATGTGTTTGAAAAACAACGAGATAAGGGATGCGGATTAATCGCGCAATGAGTAAAAAGACAGTAGCGAGTACATTTTACGAAACGATATTACCGATTTACGCATTAACACAGATTTCCCGCCTTTGGCTCGCACCACATAGAATTTCCCGCCGAAAACAACGCATTTGGCTCGCGCAACTGCGGATTTCCCGCCTAAAACTATGAATTTGTCTCGCGCACAAACCCTATATATAGTGCACATTTCAAACATGACTCACACTTTCTCCTCAGGCGATGACAGTGTGACTGGATGTTTTTTGATGCCGGCAAATCGCAAGAGATTGTGAGCTCTTCAGTATACTGCTTCAGCATAATTACATTAAAAAAGGTAAATATATTATTTCTAATTATTTATTAATAAATTGGTACTTAATTAATAAATAATAGATAAGACATGTAATTAATAGAAAATTAATATTGTGCTTATTATTTATAATTATTAATTAATAAATTTGTAATTACTTAATAAATAATAGATAAGAAATTTAATTAATAGAAAAGTAATATTGTGCTTATTATTTATAATTATTAATTAATAAATTGGTAATTACTTAATAAATAAGAAATAAGAAATTTAATTAATATAAAAATAATATTGTGCTTACCTGTGTGAAACAATTGTGAATAACATTCATAATGTACATTAATTAATTAGGAACCCATTGATTCATTAATTATTAATGTACATTAATTTAAGAACTATTTTGGGATATGTTGTGATTACCTGTGGGTAAGAATTGTAAATAGCATTCATTACTAATCATTAATATTAAAAAAGGTTAACGTTTAGGAATGTGCAAAAAAAATGGAACACGTTGATTAATTAATTAATTATTTATGTATGTACATTATTTAAATAATTCAGTTATATATTTTGTATACCACTCTAAAAAAAAAAAAAAAAAAGGGAACATGCTTATGTGTTGATGTCATATTTAGTCAGACATTAATTTAATATTATTTTGTATAATTGCAGTGAATTCTACGTGAATGACCAGAGATAGTGACGTTTGCACAAATTGAACATCATAAAGATCATTTGGACAGGTATAGAATTTTAATTATATTACTATGGCAAAATATTAAAAAAGATGATGTTTTTAATGTAGACAAATATATGTCTGTTGATGTTAATTTAATGATATTGATAAAGCAAAAGTTTAAAAATATTATCTATTTCATTTTACAGTTTATTCGGCTCTGCAAGGGAATAAACAGACAGTGTGACGTTTGCAGCCTTTGAATAACATCAACATCATCTTCACAGGTATAAAATGTTATTTTGTAGTGACGCATAGAAAAAGGCTATGGGCCTCATTCAATTGCGATTTAGCCAATAGAATAAGGCTCTATATAAGCACATAGCATATTTTTTTACACAAGTTTTTAGTTAGTGAACTTCTATCCAAAAGCAAGGTCTTCACTAACTAAAAATGTATGTAAAAAAATATGCTCTGTTCTTATATAGAGCCCTATTCAATTGGCAAAATCGCAATTGAATGAGGCCCTATGTATTATATTTTTGCTGAAAATTTACATTGATTGAAAATGGATAGTACTTATTGAGTCATTAATTTATGATATTTAGTTAAAACTTTAAAAAAGTTGAAAAGATACTAACTAATAATAATATTTAAAGAAAAGAAGAAGCATTAAACACTTGCAAAAAAATAAAAGGATGGTATGCTGTGAATTCAATCAAGAAGGAATGTCATTGAAAGATTAGTAATATAAAGATGGATATGTGCAGCTATTTCCGATTTCATATATGTGAATAAAATACTTTGAAAAATGGTTTCATTTCTTTCAGACTAAAGTGCAACAATTGAAAATGTTTTTAGTTTAAGCGTCTACTTTAATCTAAAAGTACAAATTGGAAAAATAATGTATATAAAACAAAGAACAAACAATGATTACATCTCTATTTAAAATTACAGATTAAAATGGCGAACAATGGAGAAGACAAAATTGAACGCAAAAGAAGATTGGCAAGGGAAAGGAAGCAAAGGTGGAGAGATGCTCAGACACCGGAAACTTCACAACGCTTGCGAGAAGAAGATCGACAGACTTTTAAATAGAAGAAAGATGAGTAAGAAAGCTGCAAGTGAGTGTGTTGGGGCTTCAAAGAAACGTAAAAGTAAACAAAAACATCTCTGTGAACCATTGTCCAATGACTCTATTTTGCAGAATGACTTAAATGTAGAAACACAAGAAAAAAATGTACATATAGAAAGTGGGTCTGATATTTATGTTGAAGAAATGCATGATAATGTGATTACTACTGCAGTAGAAGTAGATACTCATTATTGTGGGTTACTTAATGTGGTTTGTCAGTTTTGTGGGGCCTATCATTTTATAAAGGAAAGACCTACTGACAGAAATTTCATTAGTTGCTGTCAGAAAGGAAAGGTGAAACTTCCAGTAAGACACCCATTTCCATATTATTTAGAATGCATTATGAGTGATCCAACATTTCCAAATTATAATAATTTCAAACAAAACATAAGGTTTTGTAACAGTGCAATTTCATTCGCTTCAATGGGTGCAACATTAGCAGAAAATGTACCAGGACATGGTCCTTATTGTTTCAGAGTTCAAGGTCAAATATACCACCGAACTTCACATTTACACCCACAAGAAGGACAGCAAATTTGCACAGTTATATGTCTTAGATACGATGGAAGCTGTGGAACAAAGAATGACACTTCCAGAAAATAGACAGTGTTTGCGCATAGTCTTTGAACAGCTTGAAAAAATTATGGAAAAAAAACCCATATAGTCAAGCATACAAACAATTAGCACGGCTTGAAAAAGAACAACAGGAACATGCTCAAAGACATCAACTGCCTACACCAAGAGTCAATATGGTGTTAAAAAGAGATCACAACACTGATCAAAGAAGATATAATTTACCTACTGTAAACGAGATTACCATGGTATTTAAAAATGAAGATGGTGAACCACCTTTTCAGCGCGATATTAGAATATATCCACGCAATGAAGAACAACCATTTATCAACATTAATATATTAAGCTGTAATTTAGATCCAATGACATATCCCATTTTCTTTCCAAATGGGGAACCAGGATGGGAACCAAAATTACAATTGGAAAGTTATCCCAATACCAAATTTCGTATTAGATCTAATATTTCCATGCTGGAATATAAAGTGGCACAAACTGCTATACGTGATTGTTTTAATCCAATTTTACATGGAGGAAAACTCACTCAACAATGGATTATTGATTCATATTTACAAGTTGAAGCCAATAATCTAAATTTTATTAAATATCAACAAAATAAATTACGAGTAGAACAGTATTGTGGATTAATGGATTATGTGGCAGATTTAGCTTCCAACAGAGACATTCCAGCTGGAAGAGCAATTATTTTGCCATCAACTTTCCAAGGATCTCCTCACAATATGCGAGAAAGGTATAATGATGCCATGGCTATTGTTACAAAATTTGGAAAACCAGATTTATTTATTACATTTACGTGTAATCCACAATGGCCAGAGATCAAGGAAAATTTGAATCTGGGACAAAGTACTTCTGACCGACCAGATTTAGTGGCAAGAGTATTTAAAATCAAACCCAATTCATTAATTCATGATATCACTAAAGCACACTTATTTGGACAATGTGTGGCTTATGTTTACACCATTGAATTTCAAAAAAGGGGATTGCCACATGCTCACATACTTTTAATACTGCAGGAAAAAGACAAGTTGAACACTGCAGAGAGAGTGGATTCAGTCATTTGTGCAGAATTGCCAGACCAAGAAAAATATAAAAAAACTTTGGGAGATTGTTACACATAGAATGATTCATGGCCCATGTGGAGAAATGAATCCGAATTCACCATGTATGGAAAATAAAAAATGTACTAAAGAATTTCCAAAACAATTTCAACTGGAAACGTATGCAAATTGTGATGGATATCCTTTGTATAAAAGAACACAAGGACAAACAGCTATTATCCGTGGCCAAAAGGTTGATAATAGATTTGTCGTTCCATACAATCCACATTTGCTCATTAAGTACAATGCACACATCAATGTGGAAGCTTGCACTTCAATTAAATATGTGTATAAATATATATATACAAAGGATACGATGCAGCTACTGTTGTTGTACAAGGTGTTGGAAATGAAAACGAAAATCCAATTTTACATGATGAACTATCAAATTTAGATGCTCGGTATGCGAGTGCTCCTGAAGCAATGTAGCGCCTTTTGAAATTTGAGATGCATGATCGGTCACATGCTATTTATCGTTTAGCTGTACATTTGCCTCAAAGTCAGATGGTTTGCTTTACTCAAGGAAATGAAAGATCTGCATTATATCAAAGTGAAGACAGAGATACTACGCTTACTGCGTGGTTTAAATTAAACTGACAGGATATGCAGGCCAGACAATTTTTATACATAGAGATACCATATCACTATGTATTTGTAAATGGTCTATGGTGACAACGAAGAAGAGATACTCATAAAATCATACCACGCATTTATACCGTCAGTCCAAGGAATAATGAACGTTTCAGCTTAAGATTACTTCTGCTACATGTTCCCGGTGCACAGAGTTTTGAGCATTTACGTACAGTGAATGACATAGTTTATGATACATTCCTATTAGCTGCAAGACATCAAAATTTCATAGCTGATGATACAGAATGGGAGAGGTGTCTGGAAGAAGCAGCACTATGTCAAATGCCAACAATTTGCATTCATTTGTATATTTTGCAATGTACCTGATGCTTTCACTTTGTGGGAAACATTTAAATTAAACATGTCAGAAGATTTCTTGAAACGTTACAGAGAACCAATAGCTCTGTTAAAAACATTGATGGAAATCCAAGAAATATTGTTGGCTCATGGATTAAATTGTGCAAGTTTTAATTTACCAGATCCAGGACTTATAGATGACATCAATTTTGATGATTATGACACTGAGCTTCAAAAACAAAAAACCCAAGAAAAACTGGCAACTTTAAATACTTTACAGTTAGAAGCATTTTATGCCATCACAAATGCTACAGATGATGAAATGGTCAAAGACCGGTATTTCTATCTAGACGGACCAGGAAAAACGTATCTGTACAATTGTTTGATGAGTTATATTCGATCACAGGGTCAGATAGCTATGCCATTGGCAACAACTGGAATTGCTGCACTTTTGTTAGATGGTGGGAGAACTGTGCATAGTGGATTTAAGCTGCCAGTTCCCATTTTGGAAACATCAGTGTCAGATATTCGACTCAATTCCATACAAGCAAAGAAATTCAAACTAACTAAACTAATTATCATAGATGAGGCAACAATGATGTCATGTCATGCCTTGCAATGTATTGACAGATTCTTAAAAAGAAGTGATGGATAATAAGTTGCCTTTTGGTGGAAAGGTGATGCTGTTAGGAAGCGATTTTAGGCAAACATTGCCTCTTGTGCCACACGGAAATAGAACAGAGATCATTGAAACATGTATCAAGACCAGTAAACTGTGGCAAATATTTACACATCTCAAATTAGAATTAAATATGAGATCTGAAGGCCAAAATGAATTTAATGACTGGCTCATTAAAATCGGAGATGGAAAACATCCAGAAATACAGCATTTAGCAAATGATACCATTGAAATTCCATCAGAAATGGTTTGCAATTAATAACTCATATCAGCCATATTTCTAAACACTCTTAATAATGAGGATTACACAGACATTGCAAACAAAGTAATATTAACATCAAAAAATATCGATGCCTTGAATGTAAATAACGAAATTTTAAAATACATCAATGCACCACAAAAGAATTATTACAGTGCAGATTCTATTCTGTCAGATGATAAAGACAGTGAATCGAATTTTTGTATCGAATTTATTAATTCGTTAACACCATCTGGAATGCCCCCACATATTTTACAATTGAAAAAAGGTGCAATTGTTATGTTATTGCGAAATATGAATCCAAAAAAAAGGGACTTTGTAATGGGACCCGATTAATTGTGCATGAGTTAAAAGATCATTTTATACATGCAGAAATTATAACTGGTACCCATAAAGGTGAACGAGTTTTCATACCAAGAATTGATTTAGCTCCAAGTGAGAGTGGTTTGCCCTTTGTCCTTCAACGGAGACAATTTCCAGTTATAATGGCATTTGCTATGGCCATCAATAAATCCCAAGGACAAACTTTTAAGTCAGTTGGGATATTTTTAAAGGAACCAGTTTTTGCACATGGACAACTCTGTGGCTTTTTCAAGGTGCACTAATCCAAAAGAAATTTTCCAAAAAGTGCATGTTGAAGAAAAAGAAACTCAGGGTCATTTATTGGACAATGGATGTGTTTACACCCAAAACATTGTCTACTATGAGGTGTTGGAAAGATAGAGGACAATGGTTTCATTTTAATGCCAACATTTTATGGGACTCAATATGATTGGATGTTTTATGTGAAATGTTTTTTTTGTGCAAAGAATAAACAGTAAAATATCCTTAAACAGATTGGAATGGGTTCAAAGATTTATAGTTACATGATTGGCCTCACAAAACAATTAACTGACTTTTTAAAAAACAGTTAAATGTTATTGTTTGATGTTAAATATGTGTTTTTGGAATTTTGAAAAAAAAGTTTGGTCAATATATATGTGGTATAGTCAAATACTGTATGTATTGTTAGTATAAAGTTTAAATATTTTAATAATAATTGGAAATGTATTATTTAAAGACAAAGTATTGATTCAGGGAGAAATCCGATCACCAGTTAATGGGGTCAGGAAGGAATTATTTTTTTTCCCTCTTTGATACAATTGGACAAGTTTCAATAGAGGGTTTTTATTGTTTGCCTACCTCTGGATTCAATGCTAATTTAGTTTAACAAGAGTTTTACAAATATGTTACAAATGATAAAAAGCATGTTATTGTTAAAATAATTTACTAACTCCAAGTTAATATAGTCTGCAGTTACTCAGTGATAAATATGTATTGAAAAGTGTTAGTATTGTTAACAAAATGTTGAACGAATGTTTCATACACAAGTTTCATGTTTGTGAAATATAAGTTTAAAGTTAAAAAAATAAAAAAGTTAATAAATAATGTGTTTTTATTTTTAGAAAAAAAAAAAAAAGGGAACAAATGTAGGTGACTCATTTTGTGTTGCAAACAAATTTCACAACATTTAATTTTTATTGACCGTCATTTTTTGACGGGCAAGTCGCTAGTATATATATATATTGGGACCAGGATGGTCGTGTAAATCGGTGGTTACTCTCACAAGTCTAGACTGATACTTGCTTGAAATGCAGCAAATTGGTTTATTTGCAAAAGAAAGTAACAACTGAAGCAGTAGCTCTGCTTAAAATAACAAAAAAAAAAAAAAAAAAACATCTACGTAAACATGCTGACAAACATGCAGGAACACCCTGACTATACCCGGGCAGCTTATCTGCACCGGAGAAATTATAAGTTTAACAGTCTCTGCGAGGTGGGGAAGTGCCACCTTGTGGCCAGGTTACAAATAGTCTTAGACTTGTGAGTGCCACCTTGTGGCCAGGACAGAAACAGTCTCTTATTCTTATGAGAGTGCCACCTTGTGGCCAGGACACCAACAGTCTCTTATTGTGAGTGCCACCTTGTGGCCAGGACACCAACAGTCTCTGATTCTTGTGGTAGTGCCACCTTGTGGCCAGGACACCGGCCCGCCCTACTCTCTGAGTGTCCTCCCCGCAGGGCCCTTATTCAGAGTACTCGGGTACTCAAACAGAAGGAAAAAAAAATCACTTTAGTAATGCTCAGTCTTTTCCCCTGGGGGGTTCTCTTTCAGGTAATGGTCCAGTGACCGGAGGCTTTGAGATTATGGTACAGTTCTCTTTAAAAAAGCAGTGCAGGTCACAGCAGTCCACTAAATCCCACTGGTGTATGCAACAAAAGATCTTGCCTTTAACGCCAGCGGCACTGGTATTGCTCACCCAGCAGTAAACTTAGGACTGAGGTCCCCTTTGGTACGAACTTACTGCGTTTGCAGTCTCTCTCCCAGGCTCTGGAATACAGCAGGACTTTTACCTTGCAGCTCCAGGTAACCGCAGGATCCCACTCACAAAGCCGCTTTTCCAGAAGTTCACCTTGGTTATCTTTGCAGTATATCAGGCAGCTGACTGTTCTCTCAGCTAGCTGCCCTTTGCAGGCTCCACACAGCTTGTCTCCTAGCTAGGCCTCAGCTTCTGGCTTCAGCTTCTACACCACTCAGGACAGAGTCTAATTAGCAGTCTCTTCAAGCAGCACACACCCCTCTCCCTTTACTGGGACTTCCTGTTGTTTTTATAGTGTAGCACTGGACCAGGTGAAGTCAAGTGTTTTAACTCTCTGAGAGCTGGATACAAGGAGTGGTACAGCCTATGGCTTATATACCGGTCCTCTATGATCTGACCCCGGCTTCTCCTAACATTCTCACAATATATATATATATATATATATATACATATATACACACTAGCAACTTGCCCAAGGCACGCAATACTTTACTGCACGAGGCCCGAGGGATCCTGAGGCACGCAATACTTTATGGCACACAATAATTTACAACTTTTACAGCCAAGCACTCACACACAGCACAGGGGGAGAGCCAGGAAGCCTTGGAGTGAGGTGTCAATCACTCAAAAATCGCAGAAGCAAGAAAAAAATGGGGGCCGAAAAAACGTAACAGGATGAAAATGAGGACAAAGGCAGTAAAAAAGAGTTCCAAGCCAGTAACACTTAACCCAAGCCAGTAACATTTAACCCAAGGCAGTAACACTTAACCCAAGGCAGTAACACTTAACCCAAGGCAGTAACACTCATCACAAGGCTCCTAAACTACACAGGGGAGAGAGGCTTGCCATGAGTGCAGAAGGTGATCATTGCAAAGCAGGAAAGTTGCGGATTTGAAGGCGCTCATCGTGAGGCCTGCAAAGTACACGGGGGAGAGGCTGGCAATGAGCACCAAAGGCGCTCAGTGCGGTGCTCGCAATGAGCGCCGAAGGTGCTCAGAGGGGCTATAGCCTCGTATTGTGTGGCAAACAGGATTGTCAGACTTAAAATTTTATTGCTGTCATTTTTGACGAGCAAGTCGCTAGTATATATATAATTGAAGAGTGAAGCAGCTGTGAATGGCCAGTAATCTAGTAATTTAGTAATTATTAATCTCTCTATATATAGATTAATAATGAGTATTGCAGTATATTATGATACCTTTTGTATTGGACAAACACCTTATTTATATTGACAAGCTTTCAAGAGGTCTGATCTGTCTTTATCAAGTCTGAAGCAAAACTAACATGAGATGGAACCCTCAGTGTGAATAATAACAGTGATGCAGAGTGAGAGGAGACAGCATCTGACATCTTCAGGTAAATACATATAGGGTGCTCATTGCCGTGCTTGCGATGAGCCCCGTAACTGGCCACCAAAGGCGCTCATTTAGAGGCCCAAAACGTAGAGGGGGAGTGGGTTGCAAAGAGGGCCAAAGGCACTCATCGCAAGGCCTGCAATGGAGAGGGGGGGAGGGAGTGGCTCCAAACAGCTTATGAGTTACAGGCTGCAAAAAAATACGGGTTTAACAGCCGCTATTTTGTTCAAGCCTGTAACTCGAATGCTGTTTTGGGGGCTGCCAAAAAAAGCCAGTTGATTAGAAAATTAGCTTACAACATCACACACAGCACAGGGGAGAGGCAGGAAGCCTGTAAGTGAGATGGCAAGCTAGTTTGCTATTTAATTGGCATTTTTGGCCAGTCTCAGAATGGCTAGGTGGGAAAAAAAAATGACGGCCGTAAAGCCATAATTGTTTTCAAGCCCGTAAAGGGAGGGAGAGGCCCACAATGAGCAGCAAAGCCCTTCATTGTGGGCCTCTCGATGAGCGCCTAAGGCGCTCATCGAGAGGCCTGTAAAGTGGAGGGGGGGGGGGGGAGAGGCTCGCAATGAGGCTCACGTATTACTTGTTAATTGATCCAAAGGCAAACAAAAAAAACAAACCAAGTAAAACTTAGCCAATCGTCTTGAAAGGTAAAAAAACAAATCCTTCCTGACCCCAGATACTGACGATTGGACTCCTTCCTGGATCAATACTCTCTCTCTAATTAACCAGGATAACCCTGAATGGCATTTTTAATTAAAAATATATCAGTCCCTTTTTAAAGTTATCTATCAAATCTGCTGTCACCACCTCCTTTGGTAGAGAATTCAACAGATTAACCGCTTTTACTGTGAAGGACCCTTTTCTTTCTTTAAAGTGGAATCGTTTTACTTCTAACCTCAAAGTATGTCCTCTTGTCAGTTGAAAGCCTCTTGGCAGGTAATCATATCTCCTCTTAGATGCCTTTTTTCCAGAGAAAATACATGTAAATTAGAAAATACATGTAATATTTTTTTTTTTGTCTTTCTTCACAACTCAGCCCCTCCAATCTCCTTATTTGTTTTGTTGTCCTTCTCTGTACTTTTTCCAGCTCTAAAATGACCTTTTATGAAGTGGTGCCCAAAATTGAAAAAACTCCATATTTCAAATGTACTCTCCTGCCTCCTCTGTTCTTTAAAGTAGCCATCCTGGCTGCTGGTAAATATGGCTGATATATTCCACCACTACCACCAGCTGTTACGACCACCAGATTTCAGAGCCACATGCACCTCACTTTTCTGTTTTTTGCTCATCTCTTTTGTTCAAATCTCAGCATCCCAGCCAAAACACCTTCTGAGGGGAACTCAGGACATCAGAATGTGCTACCTTTTTGCAGAAGAAAGACACAGGCAGATATTCCTTTGGTTTAGAATGTTCCACTTGCTTGCTATGCCCCCTACCCACATGATTTCAAGATGTATAGAGGGGTCTGGCTTTCTTAGTCCCTTTGGACAACTTCAGACAGGGCAATAACTATCCAGGGAACTACCCAGGGCTATCTGGTCACTAATAACCCAGGCCTGTGTTTTGCTCTCCTCTTACAGAGGGCCATAAAACTCGCCTGGTTACAGGTAAGATGACATTATGACACTACTGTATGTAACATGACGTTGTAACCCCACAATTAATTACTGTGGTCCACACTACACTACACACAGAAACAATCAAGTCACTGTTCCCACAACAAGTTTCAGGTCCATTGTAATAGCCCCTGTCATTAGTACCCAGTGTGCCAGAGTTCCGAATAGCAGAGTTATTTGTGGGGCGCAAGGAGTCCCATCATGGCCCCCAAATTGTTCATGACAACATCATTATCTGATTTAATTATCTTGCAGAACTTCGTCTCATCAGCAAAAATGGAGACACTACTTTCCAGTCCCACTTCTAAGTAATTTATATATATGTTAAAAAGGAGAGGACCTAATACTGGACCTGAGGAACGGTACTTACCATAACCCTTTGCTTCCTATCTTTTAGCCAGCTCTCGATACTTGAGCAGATATGTACTGCAATTCCTGTATCCCTTAGTTCCATAGTCTTCCATGTGGCACTGTATCAAAAGCATTTGCTAATTCCAAAAAGACTACATCAACTGAGTTGCCTTGATCAAGGTTCCTACTAACCTCCTAATAGAAACTAATTTGATTTGTTTGACATGACCTATCCCTCATAAATCCATGTTGACTCCTACTAATAATCCCGGTCAAATAAACATATTCTTGTACACTATCCCTTATTAACCCTTCTAAAAGCTTTCCCACTACAGAAGTGAGGCTCACTTGTCTAGAATTCACCAGATTTGTTCTTGCTCCCTTCTTAAATATGGGTATCACCTCTGCTTTTCTCCAATCATCTGGTAGCAACCCTGTGTTGAGTGAATCTAGTAAAAAATAAATATAATGGTTTGGATACTACAGAACCCAGTTCCCTCAGTACCCTTGGATGCATTCCATCAGGACATGGGGCTTTATTAACATTTAATTTTTCCAACCTCTTTTGGATTTCTTCCTGTGTTAACCAATAATTTGGTGAAGGTAGTGTAGCCCCACTTTGTTGCAGTGTCCCAAATATGGGTACCTCCCTTGTTTATACCCAAAAAAAGAACTTACTTAGCTCATCTGCCTTTTCATGGTAACTAATTATCAGACGGCCTGTTTCACATTGTAATGTTCCTATAGCTTCCTTCCTGACCTTCTTCCCATTAATATTTAACATTTTAGCACTAAAAGGAAACGAAAACATGGGTTGAAGGACAGATAGTACATGTAGAGAGAGGAATGAGAGAGAGATATTGAGTACTTAGGAGATAGGAAAGGCTGGGGATATATGAGAAGGAAGAGAGTTAAGGTAATTATGCAAGCCATGAATGGCGAATAGAAGGGGGAGGTTGGAGAGAGTCAAGCAGGATACAGGAAGCATTTGTTAGGAATTGAAAAAATGCTAGACATAATTCTCCCCAGATGTAAAAACATGCATACAGTAGTAATATTAATAAAGATATTGGCTCCAGGGATGAGGCAATTTCCATAGTCTTCTCCATACCTGCTCTCAGGATACCACAAATTTAGCAGGCCTGTGTGCAGGGATGAATTAGCACTGCTGGTGTGTATGCAGCTCTCAGGATATCACAAACTTAGCAGGCCTGGGCGCAAGGATGTATTAGTACTGCTGGTGTGTATGCAGCTCTCAGGATATCACAAACTTAGCAGGCCTGGGCGCAAGGATGTATTAGTACTGCTGGTGTGTATGCAGCTCTCAGGATATAACAAACTTAGCAGGCCTGGGCGCAGGGATGAATTAGCACTAAAAGAAAATGGGCAAACATCTTACAAAAAATTATGATAATATGTTAGAAAATCCAAGTCCATATTAAGTCCTGTATTTTTAGTGTCTTTATTTGAAATTATTTTCTCTCTTGTACGTTTTACATTTTCCTGGCTACAATGGTGTCCAGCAAGAGTACAATAATTGCCTTCAGTATGCTTTTTTATTGAATGTCTGTGTAAATTCATCCTTAAGTGCATTTTATGGCTAGTTTCTCCAGTGTAACAGCCTGTTTCAAATATACTACATTGTATTATATAAACTACATTGGAAGATGTGCATGTATATGATACTTTGATGTTAAAAGTCTTGCCATCAGCATAAAACCGGCAGACAAAGAAGGTGCAGTTGTTATTATGAATACTTAGGACTACATAAAGGAAGCCAATAGACAACTGTCAGACAAAACCTACTACAAGAAACTGGACCAAGACCCTACAGAAAAATATGCTATTCAACTTAAGAAACTTATCAACACATTCCCTAAAAATGGACATCAAGAATTAGAACAACTCATACCAGTCAATTCTGCAACTGGGACTTTCTACATGCTGACGAAAATCCACAACCCAGGCCACCCAGCGAGACCAATTGTTACAGGTATGGACACACTGACTGAACAGATATCTGGATTTGTTGAAAACATCCTTAAACCATTCGTTAGTAGCATCAGTAGCTATTTACATGACACCACTGGCTGTCTCTACAAACTCAGTCGGATTAAAGACCTACCTGCTAACACACTACTTGTCACATGGATGTAGAGTCGCTTAATATCCCACACAAAGATGGCACTGAGGCCTGCTTAAGTTTCTTTCAATATGCAATCAAAATATAAATATGGCCTTGATGTTAAAGTCAAACTAATAAAAGTGAAATAGTTGTAGTTAAGATTGTATTTTAACAAAGATACCTACCTACATATGATGGGGACTGTCATGGGTACTAAAATGGCTCAAAAACAAACCAATCTATTTATGATCACTATAGAAGAAACACTCTTATCTGTATCCATTTACATACTATACAGATACTACTGTTACATAGATGATCTGATCATTATATGGACAGAAGGAGAAAGCAAACTCAGAGACTTTCACAGTTCATTCAACACTCTCCATCCATCAGTAAAGCTTAAAATTTGATTTCTCGACAGAACAGGTGAACTTTCTAGACACTACCATATTCATCACCAATGGCACTCTCCACTCATCTGTATATAGGAAACCCACAGAAAGATGTAGCTACCTACACATCTCCAGCTACCATCTCTCCCACATCAAACAAGCCATCATCCACAGTCAAGCTATTAGATACCATAACATATGCCCGAACACCGGAGACTATGATAAAAATTTAAAAACATTGTCTGAATCTTTCAAACCGTTTACAAACTCCATGTTATTAACCAGAAAATAAACACTGCCATAAAAATACTCTGTGGACACCTGTTAAAATACAAAACAAAAGACACTACTTCACCTATACCTCTAGTGATCACATACCACCCAATTGTAGAGAAAATACACAAAATAATCAACCATTACTAACCGAAGATGCCCAATTAAAAGATACATTCCCCAAACCTCCAATCCTTGCATTTAAACAACCACCAAACCTGAAATAAAAACTTGTCAGCAGAAGATTGGCCAATGAACAACTGAATATAAAAAAGGAACTAAACCTTGTAACAAATGTGCCTGTAAATCATGTCAACACGTTTGTAATGATGACACAGCCACACATAACAACAAGACCTATAACATCAAAGGATCGTATACATGCACATCCTCCAATGTAGTTTATATAATATACATTGTACTTTATGTTACATTGGATAATCCAGCCAAAAAATGCACTTAAGGATGAAGTAACACAGACATTCAATATGAAAGTGTAATGAAGACCGTTATTGTAGCTTAGTGGGACACCATTTTAGCCAGAATGATCATTCTATCCAACACCTAAAAATCTAAATATTCAGAGGAAAATTTAAAAATGTCCAAGAGAGAAAAACATTTGAAATAAAGATGATCACTTTATTCAACATTAAAAGTACAGGACTTAATATGGACTTGGGTTTTCTAACACATTATCACAATTTCTTGTGATGTATTCTTATTTTACAATAACAGGCTTGTCACTCTTAGTGAGATGTTTGTCCAACAGGATATCACTGTGGACTAAAGTGCTCTGTTTTTCATTTATATTGATTTATATGCACATATGGGCCCTCATTCAATTGTGATTTGGCCAATTGAACAGAGCTCTCTATAAGCACATAGCATATTTTTTTAAAATAAGTTTTTAGTTTCCTATGCTGTGTTATGTTCCTATTCCTATGCTGTGTTATGTTGATTCCCCCTATATGTATTTACCTGATGATGTAGGGTCCTGTCTCCACTCTCTCTGCATCTGCTGTTTTTTCCAAACTGAGGGTTCCATCTCATGTCAGTTTTGCTTTAGACTTGATAAAGAAAGGTTAAACCTCTCGAAAACCTGTCAATATATATAAGACGTTTGTCCAATATAGATGGAAAAGCAAAATATTGCAGTATATAGTGATACCTTATTATTGGACAAACATATTAATTGAAATGACAAACTTTTAAAGCAATACTAATTAAATACAAGTAGTGAAATCCATAACAGATTCAAAGTGACATCACGAATAATGTGCATGTGTTTGCTTGGGTTTTTAGATAAGCGAAAACCAGACCAGAGTTATTTCGGTTAGGACCATAAATATCCCCACTCTTTTTTACTGTTTTCTACTCATTATTTTGGGATCTTTGTAATATTTTTGATGTATTTGATTTACATTGTCTATGTTAAGTTTTTTGAATCTTGGTTTACTACCTAAGTATGGTGTTCCAAAAGCTCACTGTATTTATCGCATCAGTCAGCCATTAAATGTATTGTCATTATACCACATTGGCATTTTGTATGCAGTTTAACAAATTGGTCTTGACTTGGCATGATCTATAGGATGACTGACACTTATATATACATGTATGGATGTATCTTTGTGTATTGGTTATATGGGTTCTGAGTATGATAGTTTTGTACTAGTGAGTTATAGATATTTATGATAGTGGGATTGCATCCTTACATAGCTTTTACATGCTAGCAATGGATGGTAATTGACTGCCAGTCAAATTGGTTATAAATGTCTACAACTGTGACCCTCAATTTATTGATGAGAGGAATAGCAAGTTGCTGCAGGATTTCTTTGTTCGGACATCCTTTCATTTCCGTCTATTGAATGTGGCTATTTTAAAGAGGGATTGCTACTATTGTATGACCATTATTATAATATCACTGTCTGTACAAATCACTTCCACAGTAGGATATGCCTAAGTAAGTCCCCTTGACAAAAGAAATCATGAGAAAGGGGCATTGACATTACTGAAGTGACTGAACTGACGTCTTGGAAGGATCAATGTGAATATCCTGCCTAGTCTCTCATTTCATTATATTTTGGATTTCAGAAATGAGATGATTTTATGTCTATAAAAATCTCTAAAAAGCAGTCTCTGTATTTAAAGGTCAACTACAAGGGACTTTACAAGGAACAAGGAGGACTTTGAAGAATCCAGCTCTATTGTTTGTGCTGTGATACCGTGAATCATAAATCAAAGCACTTTTGCAAGAGAGATTAATGTACTGATGGTTTTACATAGTGTCACAGCTTAGTAAAATGTCTAACAAAAAGCCACTTATGGTATTATTATACAAACAGTAATTGAAAGGAGAAAAAGGTTAAACAAGAAAATATTTTTTTAAATAACTGAAAATCTCAGTTCTAATTTTCGATTCTTGTCAAGGAACGTATTGACTGAATGAGACAAAGCTATGCTTTTGAGCTAATAATATACTGGAATTCTGTACTAAAAGCAAGCGTTCCACTTAGAGTAATTTGGACTTGGATTTAACTCTACTGGGTTGTACTGATGGGTGGTGCCTTGATGTTTGTACTCACAATGATTGATTTATTTTTAGTCCCAGCATAAGAAATGTCCAACATATTGTCAGGGGTGAATGGTGTCACTGGGACAGTAAAAACTTAAAAAAGTCTGACTTCAAGTATTAGCTAAGGGTAAATAGAAAGTGTTAAGTACAACACTTAACATGGCGTAGAATGGTGTTAAGGATGACAAGATGATGTGGGGGCTATCCACAACAAATGCGCTATATTCTACATCGGGCACTGTACAATGGGCTCAGGCAGAATGTATAGGCCCATGGTACTTCCTGGTTGCTGAGCCTATGCCCTGTTGTTTACAAGTGATGAAGTTAAAACACATGGAACAAAGCAACAAGAAGTGAGGCCTACACATCACCAAACAAACAAACACCATAAGCATGACCACCAGGACCCCTCATAGTTGTGAGGAAGGACTTAGTGGTGAGGAAGGACTCAGAAGAGACTCACTCACTGTCTGGTGCAGAAGCAGACTCACACCACCTAATACTACAACATTGCCTACCCAGTATGTGTGTTTGTAACAATTTTCTTGAACAATTGTTCACTATTCTGTATGAAGTGTAAACAAAGTTTTAGAGATACAAACACATAGTAAGTACCCTTATAAAATATTTACCCTAATAAAATATTTTGGATTTCAGTATCATTTATATGTAGACGATACACAAATCTACCCCTCAGCCCCAGAACTATGCCCCTCTCTTCTAGCTCAAGTTGCCCAATGCTTTTCTACCATATACTCCTGGTTGTCTAACCGGCACTCAAAACTCAACATGTTAAAGGCAGAGCTCCTAATCTTCCCTTCTCCTCTTCCTCAGCTTCCATTTCTCAAATATCTCTCACTGTTGACAATGCCATAATCGCGCCCACCTCTCAGGCACGATGTCTTGGTGTTATACTGGATCCTGATCTCTTTTTCATTCATCACATCCGTTGAATCATAAAATATTGTCATTTTCAATTAAAAAATATCTCCAAAATATGTTACTACCTTAAACAAGACACAACTAAAATCCTAATTCACTGTAACTCGCTCCTTGCTGGCCTTCCCATCACTACACTCAACTCTCTACCATTTTATTTTCGGCCTCTATTTTGAATGTAGAGGAAGTTTCTATTTGCAAAGTGGGAATGAAGCAGCTAAAACTATCAGTGCTTTCAACTAAATTCAGTGCATAATACCTATTCCCTGATATTTACAGTCTGATAGTGGTATCTGATTGGAAAGTGTGTTTGTGCCCATTGCTAATAGCTCCTGTCACGCTACTATCTGCTACTAATGTGTGTTTTACAGAGTGGTTTTAAAAGGTGCTCAGTTTGGTACTTCTCCCTGGGCGGCTTCTACTCCAGACCCAAAACATCATTCAGAGGGTGGAGAGATAGGCAGCTCACATAGTATATTTAAAAATGTGAGTTTAAATGATCACTGGCATATATATATATATATATATATATATATATATATATATATATATAAACAGCAAATTCAGAGGTGCTCAGTCAGGTAACGGGCGAGGAATAACCTTTAGTATGTCAGTCTCACTAGAGTGATCCAGCACCGAAATACCAGGAAATTCTACCCATCTCCACTTCTGGATTTCCCTATCACCCATAGGGAGACTAGTCCCTAAGGGTAATTTGCATAAACAAAACAATAAAGTTAGAGGTGGTCAATCAGAGAACAAATTAACCTTTATATTTATATACAGTGCCTTGCAAAAGTATTCGCCCCTTCTGCATTTTTCATGTCTTGTTGCCTCACAACCTGGAATTTACATGGATTGTTTGAGGATTTGCATCATTTAATTTACAGAACATGCCCACCACTTGGAAGATGTTTTTTTTTTAATGTCAAGCAAACAACAAATAGGACAAAATAACAGAAAAAGTCAATGTGCATAACTATTCACCCCCCTAAAGTCAACACTTTGTAGAGCCACCTTTTGGGGCAATCACAGCTCCAAGTCGCTTTGGATAAGTCTCTTTGAGCCACATCTTACCAATGGGATTTTGCCCATTCCTCCTTGCAAAACTGCTCCAGCTCCTTCAAGTTGGATGGTTTGCGCTTGTGAACAGCAATCTTTAAGTCTGACCACAGATTTTCTATTGGATTGAGGTCTGGGCTTTGACTAGGCCATTCCAACAGATTTACATGTTTCCCCTTAAACCACTCAAGTGTTGCTTTAGCAGTGTGTTTGGGGTCATTGTCCTGCTGGAAGGTGAACCTCAGTCCTAGCCTCAATTGACGCACAGAGTGGTACAGGTTTTGCTCAAGAATATCCCTGTATTTAGCACCATCCATCCTTCCCTCAACTCTGACCAGTTTCCCAGTCCCGGCTGCTGAAAAACATCCCCACAGCATGATGCTGCCACCACCATGTTTCACTGTGGGGATGGTGTTCTTTGGGTGATGTGATGTGTTGGGTTTGCACCAGACATAGAGTTTTCTTTGATCGCTAAAAAGTAAAATGTTAGTCTCATCAGACCAGAGCACCTTCCTCCATACATTTTGGGAGTCTCCCACATGCCTTTTCACAAACTCAAAATGTGCCATTTTGTTTTTTGCTGAATGTAATGGCTTTCTTCTTGCCACGCTGCCATAAATCCCAACTCTATGGAGCGTACAGCTTATTGTCGTCCAATGTACGGATACTCCAGTCTGATTAATGCCCTCCTTGCCCGGTCTGTGAGTTTTGGTGGGTGGCCGTGTCTTGACAGGTTTGCTGTTGTGCCATGTTCTTTCCATTTGGTTATGATATATTTGATGGTGCTCCTGGGGATCATCAATGATTTGGATATTTTTCATAACCTAACCCTGACTTGTACTACTCAACAACATTGTCCCTTACTTGTTTTGGAGAGTTCTTTGGTCTTCATGGCAGTGTTTGGTTAGTGGTGCCTCTTGCTTAGGTGTTGCAGCCTCTGGGGCCTTTCAAAAAAGGTGTGTATATGTAATGACAGATCTTGTGACACTTATATTGCACACAGGTGGACATCATTTCACTAACTATGTGACTTCTGAAGGTAATTGGTTGCCTCAGTTTTTTTGGGCTTCATAACAAAGGGGGTGAATACATACGCACATGCCAATTTTCTGTTTTCTATTTCTAAAAAATGTATAGATTTTTCTGATTGCACTTCACCAACTTAGACTATTGTGTTCCGATCCATCACATACAATTCGGATTTACAAAACATTGAACTTAAGTCTGTAATGTAACAAAAAAGGGAAAAAGTCAAGGGGGGTGAATACTTTTGCATGGCACTGTAAATGCCTCAGAGGAAGCCGATGACCCGAAACGCGTGCGTCAGGTTAGGATCAATACACAGTCCCCCCTGTGATGACGTTAGACGCCAGTGGGACGCAGCATGGCGGAGCCATCTCATGAAAGACATTTTGGTAAGTTAATCTGCTGTACCTGCTTATAGACATACTCTGTCACTAATACTTCATTATTATGCCTGTGGTTTGTTATATGGTCCCTTTTTTAGCATACGAGGGGAGTATTGCCACATTTTTTCTATTTGGATGGGATAAATGGCATGTCCCCAGTTTGTCATATTATTTTAGGGATATCACTGCAGCATTCTATATTAATGGAGTTAGGAGAATAGCGTAGTATTAGTATTTAGGTAGATTATGATGGGCTCCAAGGCTGCTATACCTGTGGTATGTTTTAATATTATGCAATAACATTTATATATTTTATATTGGTGGTCTATGTAATACGTTATCACCTTTGAATAGAAGAATCTTTTGGTGACAATAATAGGTGTCTGTTTTTCTCTTTGTGGTTGTTTTTTAGTTGTTCTACACCTGTCACCTAAAGTGTCCTCAGTGATTTTAATTAATTTATTCCATATGATAATTGTGATTACATTATGGTTATTGAAAATTATATAGTATTATAGAGGACCTTTTCTCCTTGGAGTCAGTGTTTTTAAATTTTGTGTATAAATTATATATATATATATATATATATATATATATATATATATATATATATATATACACAAGCTAATCAGTGGTCCTTTAAACTCTTATTCTTAAATAAAATATTAAAAGAAACTTGTTAACAGCACTATCTATAGATAACAATCTATTGGTCCTGGATTGGGAGCTGCCCAGAGGGATGTACTGCATTGAGAATATTTTGAGACCATTCTGTAAAACACACATTAGCATCAGGCAATGGTGTAACATGAGCTGCTAGCAAAGTACACAAATACACTTCCAAAACCCCTCCCACTATCATACTGTAAATACTGTATACCTGTTAAAAGTGCATTCCATTCTGGGAGGCTCCCACTCCAGAGGCAATACACCATTTAGGGGTGGAGAGATAATGAGCATTGGGGCATGGATAAATATAGTAATTCATTGTTTGGGTTAATTATTCTGTAAGCTTATTTATTTGTAAGTATTGTTGGGAACCAGTATTATTTTCACATTACAGTATATTTAAGGATGTGAGGACCATTAGGCTCTTTTGAAGAGTTTTACATAATGTGAGGAACATTTTTTGAAAAAAGTTAAGTAAATAAATGCACATTTAAAATTGTAACTATTGTATTACATTTTGATATAATGACAGCAGACATTTTGCCTTTGTTCCTAAAAGAATTAGACATCTGAAAGTAATGTGATGATTCATGCATTCAGATAATATCTCTATTCACCTCTATTGAAAGACTGACACATTGAGTTGCAATTTGATAATAAACTAAATAGGAGAGTAACTCCCATTAGGGTAACACTTTCCCTCAGGCTATAGACTGTCAAATGTTGCTATGTTCATGGTTTAAAATGTGGCTAATTTTGTTAATTTTTTACAAGCATCACAAAAATGTGAAGTTTTCCATGAACTAAAGCAGCCCTTTAACCAGCATCTGTTAGATATCTTTTTTTAGGTTTAATGACGTGTGAGTCTGGGATATTTTAATTCTATGTTAAAAAAAAAAAACGTGATCCATACAATAAATATTAATTGTACACTGAATCAAAGCAGACAACCCGCTGCTACATAGATCTAACTAATATGCCACAGTTAACAAATATCACAATTAATTAATTCATCTATTAATTAAAAAATAAAAAAATTGTGTTAACATTTAGACATCTAAAAGTAAGTTAAAAACGCCAATTTTCTGTTCAGAATATAAAGAATACAGTTATCACAATGCATTCTGGGGAACAGTGGTGGGGACATGCAAATGAGTCCACAATACATTTTCAATCTTTAATTCTAACCCATTTTAAAAATGGCTCCTGTTATTAGCCAAGATCTATAACAAAGTGTAGTACTTAAAACTGATTCTTTATTACCCCTACTACTTCAAGATTATAGCGTAAGCTCTTTACAGTTTGATTACTATTATTTATATATTTGTGTGTATTCATCTTTATGGCATTGTGGCTATATGTGTATAGATATTATTTTAAATTAGTAGAAATATACTAGGCAAGAACATTAAATATTTATTTGCAAATATAGATTATGCCATTCTCTTAATGCAGGTTGGATGTCATATGGGTGTTTCCTGAGCTCTAGATTGACCAGAAATAGCCAAGTTAGGTACTGACTTCTGTTGCATTTTAATGTAGAATAAAAAAGAGGATTCAACAGTCAGAATTATATTTTTTTCTATTGAAATCTCACACTTTAAATACTTGTTTTTATGTACAGTTTCCCAGGCTTCTCTGGGTTTGTGTCCATGTTTCTTGCACTTTGATGGAGGACGCAATGCAAGAGGCGGTAAATATTTTTTGAAGTTTTACAAAAATGTAGCCAGATATAAAAATAACAAACCACAACAAATAAATAAATAAAATAATAGGCCTAACGTCCACTGAACTACTACCTTGACCAATATACAGTTTAGTCACTAACCAGCTCTAATCTATCTACATCTGGGTAGAGCAAAACAAACAGTCCAATAGTTTATTAAAAATCCCCTGCCTGTATAGTCTTCAGATTTCCAGGTATCCACTCTGCTCCAAGTGGTCATAAGCTGCAAGCTGCTGTCTCACTGTGTGTGTCTTTCTCCAGGTCAGGCAACCTTTAAACAACCAGTCCATAAACAGCCATACAGAAAATACTCCAAGAGGAGTCTTAAATCAGGACTGCCCAGGTGCAGCTATTTAACTGAGCAGGAAAGTTAACATTTCAGCCCTACTGTGGCTCACATAAACCGCTTGGATAACTCTGTCACAGTACATACTATGTTTTATTTCTGGTAATTATGTTACATGCCTCGCCTGGACCGTACACAATAATCATTGTTCATCAGCAAAGCAGATATTTTCTGACAGGCATTTAAAGTGAGCAATAAGTAAATGCTGTATCTTAGTAACCAAAGGGTAATATGTTCCTAAAACATATAGGATCTATGTTTCAAGTTGTCAAAACAATTGACTTCTATGAAAAAAATCAACATTTGTATCTGGAAAACCCACTCGACTTCCATTAACTCAGACACTTCAAGATTCCAGAAGCCTCTTATTCCTATGTTTAGTCGTCTCCAGGCTCAATACATTTCAGCAATAATCTTGACTACAGAAAAGCAGTGCCGCCAGCTTCTGTCCTGAACTACTGACCCCTAACATTTTTTATAAGAAATACTTGGCAGTAAATTGGAGACTCCTAAAAATTCAAAGAATAAGAGCAAGTGAAAAAAGATGCACCAGGCAAAACTTATAAAATAAGCAATCTAATGTATATTAAATGATTTTGCTGATTAATTTAGCTATTGTTTATTTTTTAGCATGGAAAGCAATGTATTTATAATAGAGATTGATATATTATTTATTTAGTTTTTAAGGGTCAGACACTCCCAATATATCTTATTTGCCATAATATCATTATATTTAGTGAAAATAGTAAAATAATAGAATGTCAGATGCATACGTAAATCTCCATAAAGACCATTTAAACGAGCAAAGCAGAAGTTCCAAATTAAATGTTTTTGTTTTTTTTAATGCATTTTCTTTCATTAAACATATACATTTTTTATGTTTTTATTTTTACATTTTTTTGCATTACTACTGTAGGCTGATTGTTGTTGTTCAATCCTTCAGTTGTGTCCAACTATCAGTGACCATATGGACCACAGAGCTGTCTGTTTTTCTAGTGGTGCTTATCCATAATTTTTTTGGCAAATATGCTGGAGTGGGTTGCCAGCTCCTTCTATTAGTCTGAACTCTCTGCCATGACCTGCCCATCTTGGGTTACCCTACATGGTATAGCTCACAGCTTCATTGAGGTACACAAGCCCCTTCACCACTGCAACGTAGTGATCCAGAAGGGTGTAGACTGATTAGGCTTATTAATACCTAGACTCTACACATGCTCAGTCTTGTCCTTTGCATATAGCTTTACAAAACAATGAAAACAATACCTGAGGTCCATGGAGTATTTAGCAATTATTAGCAATAATCACCCATTGGAAAAAAAGATATGAACCAATGCTGAGCTCAGAAAAACTGATTGACTTTAATGTTAGGATTACTGTAAGGAAATACAATTTAACAATACTCCCCTGTCTCTCTTTGCTCTCTCTCTCACTCTCCTGTCTCTTTTGCCCCCTTTCTATCTCTCCCTTGTCTCTCTTTGACCCCTCTCTCCCTTCCCTGTCTCTCTTTGCCCTCTCTCCTTCCCCTGTTGTCTCTCTTTGCCCCCTTTCTCCCTCCCCAATCTCTCTTTGCCCCCTCTCTCCCTCCCCTGTCTCTCTTTGCCCCTCTCTCCCTCCCTTCCCTGTCTCTCTTTGCCCCCTTCCTCCATCCCCTGTCTCTCCCCCCCCCCCCGGCCTTTTCAGGAGCCCCTCAGCCTTCCTCGCCAGATGCCCTCAGCCCCCCTCCCTCCGGATCCCCTCACCGGGGATATAGAGTGAGGAAGGCTGAGGGGATCCGGGGGGGGGGGGGGGGAGGCTGAGGGGATCCGGGAGGGGGAGGCTGAGGGGATCTGGGGGGTAGACTGAGGAGATCTGGGGGGTAGGCTGAGGAGATCTGGGGGGTAGGCTGAGGGGATCGGGGGGGGGGGATCTAATGTCAGGTACCAGGTATGGGGATGGTGGTGGTGGTGGTGAGGGAAAATCCTACGGTTCCCACGGGTCGCTCATTGCAGCCTAATCGCACAGGATGCTGGCAAGGAAAATCCTACAGGTCCCACGGGACTCGCGATGAGCACCACAGGCGCTCATTGCGAGCCATTCAATGAAGCCCTGCAAGCCAGTGCCTCAACGGCTCGCCTCGATTCACAAGGCTACCATTTACGGCCCTCTCTGTGTGAGGGCCGCAAGCGTGACCAACATAGTAAGCGTTCCGGACACTGACAACTATATGTATATACAATATCTTAAGAGTTTTGGGCTTTGACATATAATAATTTACCAACTTCGTTCAGATATTGAAATGTCTATTCGCACGAATATGATATACGGAGCCAAATAACAAGCCAAAAATGTATTTATTTATATATCTTTAATTAACTACTAGATGCAGTTTTACTTGATCAGGAGAGCAAACTTTCATAATAAACAATGATAAGTAAACCAATGTACTAGATCCCTACTGCACTGCCCAAACAGAAAATCACACACTGTAATGGTGCATGCGCAGGCCGAGAAATTCAACATCCATATACAACACTGATTATGTGGCATCGGGTGGTCTGGAACCTTTTTTAAATTTCAGCAGGAACTTCCCGTGGCGGCTGTTGTGGTTGCCCTTATGTGGCTGTGGCCTTCGCACCCTATTTGAATTCTCTTTGATCTGGCGATTCCTTTCTGGAATGGGTCTCTTTGGGGAGGGCCTTCTGGATGGCTTCTGCATCTTTGGGATTGGGTTTGCTTTGTCTGACAGCAAGGTGGTGAAATGAAGAATGCCAGAGAATCGCTGTTGTACCAGTAATAGTTAATTAACTAAAGATTGTTTTAATTTTTTTAGTCTAAACCCACTTTACTTGTTATGAAGAATAGCTTGTCAAAGGCCAATTGTTAAAAAGTCTTACTAAGGGCATAATTAGCCAGATATAATTTTAATGCCTCAGCTGATCTATGAGAGTTTGGTGAGTGTTTTGTGGGAAAGGTATGTTTACATTCCTGAAGGAGAAAAGCTTGCATTTATAATTATCATTATTATTATTGTTTATTTGCAATGCGCCAACATATTACGTAGTGCTATGCATGGGTAAGTTAAAGGCAAAAACAATAGCAATATTAATCCATTGCAAAAGATTGCTCAAAGTGCTTTCCCCAAAGCACCGACACAAGATTGAAAACTAGCAAACTTACAACCTAAAGCAAGTTATCTGCTTCTGAATATGTGGGGAATAAAATGTAAAGAACATGAAATAAAAAATGTTCCGGTGTCAACTTTTGCTCACAAAAGCCTTACAGGTTCTAAATCAGGGGCGGCCCGTCCATTGGGGCGTCAGGGCAAACGCCCCCCCAAATATTTTCTTCACCCTGCAATAAAAAAACACAACAATGTAATAGTAATAACCCAAAAACAATTAAATATAAGGTGTACATCATCATTCAAGTCTCAATACAGTATTAAAATGAAGTAAAGTTAATAAAATATTCCCAGGGACACTGTCACTTTAAGATAACCCTTGCGCTACATTAACTAATGCTGTGTATCTATATTGTAGCCCCCTGCACCCTGTGTGATCATATTACACTAGTACACTAACCTTTAGACACTTCTCTTCTCTTCAATGAGTCCTGGCCTGGCCCCCTGACCGTTAATGCATGCCATCACCATCACAGTGACGATATGCATGGGCGGTCATAAATGTATCAATTAATGACTGACAGTCTTCCATCATTGACCAATCAATGATGGAAGGCTGTCCAGTTACTAAGAGAACAATCTAAACCCACCCAGACCGTTAGCCCTGAGCGCCCGCCAGCAAATAGGGCCTCGAGTTTACATTTTGATTGACTGATACAGTCAATAAAACCACCAGTTGCCTGTCCCTTCCCCCTTTCTGTTTCTGGATAATATCCTGTAACATGTATAGCCAAAAAATAGCACTGTAATATGTATAAAAAATAATGTGTAATAGAAATGCATAAACAATATAATATAATAAGTAATAAATAACATCAATTAATCAAATAATAAATATCAATTAATATATATTGTTTTATGTATATGTTTATGTATATTTATGTGTATTTTTTATGCGTATATATATATTTGTATTATATATATATATATATATATATATATATATATATATATATATATATATACAATATATATATATAAATATTGATTGATAGATATATTGATTGATATATATATATATATATATATATATATATTGATTGATAGATATATTGATTGATATATATATATATATATATATTTATTTATTGTGATATATTGATATCAATTGATATATGGTCAAAATTGGTTATTTAAGGTTTTTAAGGTGCGGTTGGGGCCTATATGGTCACACTTGGTTATTTAAGGTTTTTAAGGTGCGGTTGGGGCCTATATGGTCGCAATTTGTTATTTAAGGTTTTTAAGGTGCGGTTGGGGCCTATATGGTCCCAATTTGTTATTTAAGGTTTTTAAGGTGCGGTTGGGGCCTATATGGTCAAAATTGGTTATTTAAGGTTTTGAAGGTGCGGTTGGGGCCTATATGGTCAAAATTGGTTATTTAAGGTTTTTAAGGTGCGGTTGGGGCCTATATGGTCAAAATTGGTTATTTAAGGTTTTTAAGGTGCGGTTGGGGCCTATATGGTCAAAATTGGTTATTTAAGGTTTTTAAGGTGCGGTTGGGGCCTATATGGTCACACTTGGTTATTTAAGGTTTTTAAGGTGCGGTTGGGGCCTATATGGTCCCACTTTGTTATTTAAGGTTTTTAAGGTGCGGTTGGGGCCTATATGGTCCCAATTTGTTATTTAAGGTTTTTAAGGTGCTGTTGGGGCCTATATGGTCCCAATTTGTTATTTAAGGTTTTTAAGGAGCGGTTGGGGCCTATATGGTCCCACTTTGTTATTTAAGGTTTTTAAGGTGCGGTTGGGGCCTATATGGTCCCAATTTGTTATTTAAGGCTTTTAAGGTGCGGTTGGGGCCTATATGGTCCCAATTTGTTATTTAAGGTTTTTAAGGTGCGGTTAGGGCCTATATGGTCACACTTGGTCTTTCAAGGTTTTAAAAGTTAAGGTTTGGGTCTTGAACTTTCTAATGTTTTTTGTTGTTGTTTTCTATCACTTCCCAGGTGCAAACTATCTGTGGAAGCAGATTTGTTTGGACTCGTTGGTTGACTTACTGGACGTGAATACCCCGAGAAGGATAGTCAACTGTAGGTGAGTATATGGTCCCAATTTGTTATTTAAGGTTTTTAAGGTGCGGTTAGGGCCTATATGGTCACACTTGGTCTTTCAAGGTTTTAAAAGTTAAGGTTTGGGTCTTGAACTTTCTAATGTTTTTTTTGTTGTTTTCTATCACCCCCCAGGTGCAAACTATCTGTGGAAGCAGATTTGTTTGGACTCGTTGGTTGACTTACTGGACGTGAATACCCCGAGAAGGAGAGTCAACTGTAGGTGAGTATCATTGCCTTTAATTTTCTGTCCATGCGTATAGGTGCAAATTTGATGTTGATGTAGTCTTGTCACATGAGGGTTTGCAATCTGTAATGTATACCAATGAAATCAACACACTGTTATTTTAAAGTAATTTTGTGACATAATATAAATTAATATACCGTGATCTCTTTCTTCTATTGGTATCAGAAATTAATACTATTGACTCTCTACTTGTTAAGCCTTTCGGCACCCTAACCTATGAGGAGAAGGTGGAAGTAAAACGGTTAGGAGCTGACCAACCAGAGATAAATCTGCAGCAAATCGCAAGAGATAGAGGGAAGCAATATATCCGTAATTTCAATACTGAATGGTACAAGAAGAACGACTGGCTTTCTGGAAGCGTTTCTAGGAAGTCCTTATATTGTTTCCCATGCATCCTATTTGGTGGTGACGCTGCTTGGACCAAAACTGGAGTGACTGACGTCAAACATCTAGCTGATAAATTGTCGAAACACAAAAGTTCTAAAGCTCACTTGGATAACAGGATCAAGTTTGAGATGCTTGGACAGGCGAACATTGCTGTTCAACTGGACCAAGGATACCAAGACAGCATTCAAAAACACAATGAAGAAGTGGCTAAGAACCGGTACATGCTTTCCAAGATAATTGATTGTGTTCGCTTTTGTGGCGCTTTTGAACTGGCATTAAGAGGACACAACGAGAGTGAAACATCGCTAAATCCAGGAGTGTTTAGAGGCCTGGTGGATTTGGTTGGCAGTATCGATAGTGCAATGCAACAGCATTTGAAGACTGCAACTGTGTTTAAGGGCACGTCCAAAACCGTGCAGAATGAGCTACTGGACTGCATGCATGAAGTTATTAAGGAAGTGATTCACCAAGAGCTTAAGGAAGCCCAGTTTGTGGCAATCCAAGCGGATGAAACAACCGATATTTCCGCTAGGACACAGTGCGTTGTAGTCTATCGCTACATTGACAAGAAGCATCAAGTGGTGGAAAGATTTGATGGCTTCACGGAAATGAAATCAACGGATGCAGACTCGATTGCTGCTGTTGTGCTGGAAACACTGAATACTGTTCTCCCAGAGCCAGAAGACAAGAAGAAACTCATAGCTCAAAGCTACGATGGTGCCAGTGTGATGCGTGGAGATCAAGGAGGAGTTCAAAGAAAAATAAAAGACGTGTACCCGAACGCACACTACGTCCATTGCTATGCTCACCAACTGAACCTAATAATGGAGAAAGCAGTTTCAAGGATTGGAAGAGTTCGAGTTTTTTTTTCCAACATAGGCGGCATACCATCTTTTTTTTCACGCTCTCCAAAAAGGACTGGAGTTCTGGATGAGGTAGTTGGTAGAAGACTTCGAAGAGGTGCACCGACACGATGGAACTTCAACGTTAGGACCGTGAACGTGATCTACGAGAACAGAGATGCGCTACTTGAGTGTTTCCAGACAATTGAAGCATGTCTAAACTTTGATCCAACATCTATACGTGAAGCCGCAGGTTTCATTGGAATGCTGGAAGACAGGGAGTTCCTTTACTTCCTTAAATTATTTCGTTTAATAATGCCACATGTTGACATCCTCTATAGTCAGCTTCAGAAGCGAGACAGGGATACTGTTTATATCAAAAAAGTCACAGAAGACTTTGTCGCCAGCATCCAGAAAATCCGTAATTCTGTTGAAGAGATAGAAGCAAGTTTGCCGAGCGATGTAACAGTCAACAGACGGAGTGCGGAGATCTCAACCTTGAGACAACTTTCAAGAGAGGTATGTGACATAGTGGTGGTTCATGCAAAAGAACGTTTTTCATTTTCAAATCACCTAGTCAGTGCCAAACTTGTTCAAAGTGACTTGTATAAAACCCATGACACTTGCTTTCCAACCCAAGCTCTGGAAGACACCGTGCAAGCATATCCAATACTGATGAAGGAACAATTACGCACTGAGCTGTCACTTCTGTATGGGAAGACAGATTTTCATACTTGTACAAGTGCTGTTGCTCTGTACATCAATTTAATCTGCAGAATGATTTCACAGAGACAGTAAAATTATTAAGAATCCTGATTACAACACCGATGACCACTGCAGAATCAGAAAGATGCTTCTCCACATTGAAGAGGATAAAAACCTTTTTAAGAAGCACCATGTCCCTGGAGCGGTTGAATGCATTGGCGATGCTCTCAATGGAAAAGCAACTGATTTCCGAGATCCCAGACTTCAATGAAAAAACCATTGAGAAGTTTTGTTCTTTGAAAGATCGCCGTGCAAAATTAAAATACAAGTGATTGAAGCAAAGAAGAATGTATACCCCCAAGGTGTGCAAAGATAAACTGCGTTAAGCAGCACCACCTCACACTACCAAACATAACTAGTGGTAAGTAAAGTATGAACGGTGTGTGGGTGTGCATATGGAAGGAGCTATGAAAGGTGTGTGCATGGTCAGTAACAATTGTTGAAGCCTTGGCGTGGTTTGAAGGAATTGGAGGCACTTCCAAGGGTAGCTGTCACTTGTGTACGGGAAGCAATCATCAATTTAATCTACATAATTTAACAGAGTGAGTGAAGCTATAAGGAATCCTGCTTACAACAACGAAGACTACTAAAGAACCAGAAAGATGCTTCTCCACATTGAAGAGGATCAAAAAAGTAATTAAAAAGCACCATGGCCCTGTAGCGGTTAAATGCATTGGTTTGAAGGAATTGGAGGCACCTTCAAGGGTACGTAAAGTTCTCAGAAATGGCACCACCTCACTACCAAAAATAACTAGTGGTAAGTAAAGTATGAATGGTGTGTGGGTGTGCATATTGAAGGAGCTATGAAAGGTGTGTGAATGGTCAGTAACAATTGTTGAAGCCTTGGTGTGGCGTTACTGCTCATATGGTTATCCATATGCTAATTCAACGTGTTTGTTTGATATTGATTATTGTGTTGTCTAAACAGAAGTTAAATGTTGTTGTTTTCTTGAATCCCAAGATCCACTTGGTCTTCTAAGGTATGTTTGAGGCCTATATGGTTCCACTTGGTCTTCTAAGGTATGTTTGGGGCCTATATAGTTCCACTTGGTCTTCTAAGGTATGTTTGGGGCCTATGGTCACACTTGGTCTTCTAAGGTATGTTTGAGGCCTATATGGTTCCACTTGGTCTTCTAAGGTATGTTTGGGGCCTATATGGTTCCACTTGGTCTTCTAAGCTATGTTTGGGGCCTATATGGTTCCACTTGGTCGTTTAATGTTTTTTAAGTATGGTTTTGTTCTTGAATGGTCTGATTGATTTGCTTGTTTTCTTTCAACCCCAGGTGTAAACCCTATGTTGCTGCAGATTTGTTTCTACTCGTTGGTCAACTTACTGAACGTGAATACCCTGAGAAGAAGAGCCGACTAATGGTAGGTGTCACTCCTTTAATTTTTCTGTTAATGCGTATAGGTGCAATTATGATATTGCTGTAGTCTTGTCACATGAGTTTTTTCAATCTATATTGTATACCAATGAATTTAACACATTGTTACTTTACTTCTTGACATTTCTGCATTGGTGATCATGTATTTCAATGGGCTTTACAAGTATAAGGTCATTGGGCGGAGCCTATAAAGGTCATCATGACGTCAGGGGGAGGAGTTATAAAAATGGGTGTGGTTTGAAAAGGGGGGAGTGGCTATGTTTCGCCCTGTCGCCCCTCCAACTTGAAAAGTCACCAGCCGCCACTGTTCTAAATACAATAATTTTCATTTGAAACTCTATCTTTTTCCCGAGGCTTTGACTGTCTCAGGTCAGTATTCTGCTTTTCCGTGTGTTTGGCTTCATAATCAAATCCTTAAAAATAATGGCCTTGTTTCCCGGTGTATTAAAAAGAGCTTCACATTTATCACCATGAATTAAAATACTATATATCCCAAGCAAGCTCTTCATCACAAAGAAAAGTTCTTCATCACAAAGCATCATGTACTATGATTTACACGTTACTCTGTGCTGAAACTATATTAGAATATTTATTTAGTTTTTTTGGCATACTTATTATTAAATTGTCCTGCCATATCACATTATTTTTGCACCAGTTAGCTTTTCTTAATTTTTGAATAACAGATACAGGTACATTTATTTATTGAATTTAGTATATATTCATAACCAAACTTAAAAGCAACACAGAAAAAAATATATAATATTGCTGAATTAAATGGAGTTATGCTGGTGTGGGATCCACTGTTTTTGTTTTGACTTGATCAGGTTCCTGGGGTGAGACAAAACATTGACTATACAAAAAGTATCTTTCTGCACACTGGGAATGTGGCATTTACAACTGACAGGGTTTTCAGTAGAAGTAACGGAAAGCTCATTTGTTTACAAGGACACAACTAACATCTAAATCACCACCTCTAGACTTTAAGGTACACTGCCCCTTACGTTTTCTTATAGAGCTTTAAACCTGGCTATACATTGTTTGTGCTGCTTTATCATGCAAATGTGTGGCTCAATATGCTAATGTGAGGCTTGTTAAGCTTGATAAGGGAGGGGGGTAATAATACTTCAGAAAGGTTGTACTTCCTTTGCAAAAAAGGATGTGACTCACTAGCACATCAAAAGTAGCTCATTAATATTCAAGAGCCGCACATTTGGACAATTGTACAGCACAAATAATACTGAATACCTCAGCAATAAATTACTTTAGAAACAGAAGGCTAGTACAATGTATAGGCAGCTTTTTATAATCTCTAAGAAGAACTTGAAAACTACTTATTTTTGGGGTGAGAGCATCTCTTTACACTAAGATGGTCAATTTCAATAATATTGAGATATTGTATTGTATTGTGTACAGATGATTAATAAAGATTACCTCATTATTAATTTATATTAACTAATATTATTACTGTGTTTTAAAAATGTAACTTTAATTTTAGTTTGGAGTTGCCTACATACTTTAAGGCACAGCTACAAGAGAACAGCTATAACACACACATTTACACACAGTCACAAGATATCAGAATATGGTTTTAGTGCCTCGTATTTCCTTACTATGTCTCAAGCAATAAGTAGAGAAGTATTAGGTATTCCTAATATTAGGATAAAGTTCTGCTCCCATTCCTCGGAGCTCTTGAGAAAAAACGCACTTTGTCTCAAAAAGATAATGTTCACTTTACAACTGTCACAGTTGCCATGGTGAACTGCAACACTGCAGCACTTCACCTCAGAATTCTCCCCTATCAAAGCTGTTGTAACAATCTCTATAGAAAACATAGGAATTGTAATATGTTTACAATGTTATATTTTAAATACATCTTTAGAAATCAATTTTATTTTTACTTTCTAAAAACCCTTTGCCCATTACATTTTTAAACAAAAAAATGTATTTCAAATGTAGGACTACAGTGGTCCTTCAAGTTGAGTTGGATGTCATTTCTAGATACCAGGTTCCCTTCTAATCATATTAACACAGAACTGTATCCCTCATTAAAGCATATGACAAATCATAGTTAATAAAGTAAAGACTATGGTAATTGTTTTTACATTCTACATACATGTTGCCCATTGTCGAATTTATGTCATTAACAGCACATATTGTTCAAGAACCATTGTAGTCATAAATTTGAAGGAAATTCTTTTGAAAATAGACGAAAGAACTTAATAACATAAAAAAATACCATATTTTATGTATAACTAGCGAATTGCCCATCAAAAAATGATGGTCATAAAATTGTAAAGCAGGTAATGCTGTTTGCCACACAATGTAAGGCTTTTGGTCCTCTGAGTACCTTTGGCGCTCATTTCGATCTTCAAGCCTTTGGCGCTCATTGCGAGCCTCTCCCCTGGTGTACTTTTGGTCATCTGAGCACCTTCTGCGCTCATTGCAAGCCCCGCGCTGAGTGCTTTTGGCGCTCATTGCGAGCCTCTCCCCTCGTGTACTTTTGCCCCTCTTTGGCGCTCATTGCAACCCTCTCCTCTGCTATTTTCAACTTTTAGATATATATATATATATATATATATTTTTTATAATTAATAAATTATTTAATTAAATAACAAATTAATATACTTTACCTATTTCTAATTAATATATCCAGCAATCAATATCCTGAAGAGCTAACAATCCCTTTTGATTTTCCTGCAGCATACAATGTACATTTGGACTGTTGCTGACCTGAGGAGAAAGTGTCAGCAATGTGGCAAGTGTGCAGTATAAATAGGCCACCATATTGAATATATAATGTTATTTTTCTGCTATTTTAATACCTAAGGTTGGAGGAGACTTTGAACGGAGAGAAAACACCTATTGGCTTAAAGGGAAGGTGGCAGTAAAAATTGCAAAGAGAAGAAATTCAGTATAGAAAATGGATCAACCATTAATTGCAGATAAAATTTAAATACATAAATCTGTGTTCAACTGTTTTCACTTTTCAACTAAAAATATTTACGCTTTATCAAATTTAGTTATTTAAAAGAGTATCCTCGAAAAAATGGGACCACAGTAGTCCTTTCATAAGGTTCTTCAGTGGTCCTAAGAGAAGAATCTGATTACCAAAAAAACATTTGAACCTTAATTCCAGAAAATAAAAATAAAACAAAGCTATAAACTGACAGTCATCACAGGCAGTGGTAATAAAAGCTGGCTATAACAACAAGATATATTTGTAATTTTAATGTGAAATCCTACGTGATGTTCCACCTAAGAGATTGGCCTTTTCTAGTTAATGTGGCAATTATGGCAATTGGCTTAAATGGATAGTGAAGACAAACACATAGTTGTTACGGTTAAATACAGCTCTGGGGTATTTTAGGAAGTCTAATTACAGTTACTTCCTTTTATTTAATTATGCTGCTTTAAATCTGCTTCATTTAGTCTTCCATAGAAGCGAGGTTCGTTCGTGACTGTGCATTGTCACTAATACTGAAGACATGCAAGTGTTTAATTGATGTTTTAGGAAAGCAGAAATAAAAAATGCTCAGGGAGTAAAAATCATTTCCCTTTAGTTGGTTTATTGTTGATTAAGTTAATATTTTAATAATTTAGTAATGTACAACCTAAAATCTAAATATCCTGGTGCTTTAAACCTATTATGAACATATACCTTTTATTAACTAGGAATATTAAAAACCAGAAGAAACACTGATAAGTATTGTTAATACCAGTGCTAAAATTAGTAAATAATATAATACTAAATCAATCCTTATAAGTACCCAATGACAAATACTGACAGAACAAAGAATCCTGTCTATATAAAGTAGGACATCTCCATTAATCACATCGTATATAATTACACCATATTGAATATATAATGTCAATAAATATTTTTGTTAAATAACAAAACTAAAAAACAAAAATAATGCAAGGATTCTTTCCCCTGAAATATATATATACAGTTGCAAGCAAAAGTATGTGAACCCTTTGGAATTATATGGATTTCAGCACAAATTGGTCATAAAATGTGATCTGATCTTCATCTAAGTCACAATAGACAATCACACTCTGCTTAAACTAATAACACACAAATATTTAAATGTTACCATGTTGTTATTGAACACACCATGTAAACATTCACAGTGCAGGTAGAAAAAGTATGTGAACCCCTAGACTAATGACATCTCCAAGAGCTAATTGGAGTGAGGTGTCAGCCAACTGGAGTCCAATCAATGAGATGAGATTGGAGGTGTTGGTTACAGCTGCCCTGTCCTATAAAAAACACACCCCAGTTCTGGGTTTGCTTTTCACAAGAAGCATTGCCTGATGTGAATGATGCCACGCACAAAAGAGCTCTCAGAAGACCTACGATTAAGAATTGTTGACTTGCACAAAACTGGAAAGGGTTATAAAAGTATCCCCCAAAAGCATTGCTGTTCATCAGTCCACAGTAAGACAAATTGTCTATAAATGGAGAAAGTTCAGCACTGCTGCTACTCTCCCTAGGAGTGGCCGTCCTGTAAAGATGACTGCAAGAGCTCAGCGCAGACTGCTCAATGAGGTGAAGAAGAATCCTAGAGTGTCAGCTAAAGACTTACAAAAGACTCTGGCATATGCAAACATCCCTGTTAGCGAATCTATGATAAGTAAAACACTAAACAAGAATGGATTTCATAGTAGGATACCACAGAGGAAGCCACTTCTGTCCAAACAAAACATTGCTGCACGTTTCCAGTTTGCACAAGAGCACCTGGATGTTCCACAGCAGTACTGGCAAAATATTCTGTGGACAGATGAAACCAAAGTTGAGTTGTTTGGAAGAAACACACAACGCTATGTGTGGAGAAAAAGAGGCACAGCACACTAACATCAAAACCTCATCCCAACTGTGAAGTACGGTGGTGGGGGCATCATGGTTTGGGGCTGCTTTGCGGCATCAGGGCCTGGACGCATTGCTATCATCGAAGGAAAAATGAATTCCCAAGTTTATCAAGACATTTTGCAGGAGAACTTAAGGACATCTGTCCACCAGCTGAAGCTCAACAGAAGATGGGTGTTGCAACAGGACAACGACCCAAAGCATAGAAGTAAATCAACAACAGAATGGCTTAAACAGAAGAGAATACTCCTTCTGAAGTGGCCCAGTCAAAGTCCTGACCTCAACCCGATTGTGATGCTGTGGCATGACCTCAAGAAAGCAATTCACACCAGACATCCCAAGAATATTGCTGAACTGAAACAGTTCTGTAAAGAGAATTGGTCAAGAATTACTCCTGACCGTTGTGCACGTCTGATCTGCAACTACAGGAAACGTTTGGTTGAAGGTGTTGCTGCCAAAAGGAGGTTCAACCAGTTATTAAATCCAAGGGTTCACATACTTTTTCCACCTGCACTGTGAATGTTTACATGGTGTGTTAAAAAAAAACCATGGCAACCTTTAATACTTTGTGTGTTATTAGTTTAAGCAGACTGTGATTGTCTATTGTTGTGACTTAGATGAAGATCAGATCACATTTATGACCAATTTGTGCTGAAATCCATATCATTCCAAAGGGTTCACATACTTTTGCTTGCAACTGTATATATATATATATATATATATATATATATATATATATATATTCTAATGATCTAATATTAATGATAGGTTATAGCCGCTTTTAAATCCAATATGTTTGCAATATCGTAAATGCAATATACTTGCAATTTCTTAACTTTTCAGCCCAAAATATTTTTAATTGAATGTTGCCAAACATAAATGGATTAATGCACTCCTCAATGGGGGACGTCCTTGCACACAAAAACTAAGAATGCTGAGGGTCCATTTCGCTTGTTGCCAAGCTTCCTCACAGGCTATACAATGTGGTATTTCAAAGCCCTTCAACTCCAGTATTTAAACATCACTGTGTCACTACGTCATTAAGTGGTTGTGTCACTGCGTTACCACGTGACTACGTCATCACGTCCAAACGTCAATGCGTGTTTGTGTCCATATGTCAATATACCCTTAAATTGCTAAAACGCTGTATTTAGATAAAATCTTACTTCCACAATTGTCTACAAACATAAGCAAATTCACCAATCACCATCCACCCATCATGGATATCAACATCTTCTAATCCAATTTTTTAAAGTGCTTAAATACTAAATTGCTTGAGATAAAAAATGTACAAGGTGAATGAGCATATAAATGCAGCTTTGAATAAGTATTAGAAAATTAAGATATATTATTTATCATATGGTGTAACATGATCTATAGATATAAATATAGAGGATTGTTGTTTTGTTAACAACTAGTGATGTCGCGAACATAAAATTTTCGCTTTGCGAACCGCGAACGCGAACCACCGCAAATGTTCGCGAACCGGCGAACCCGGCGAACCGCCATAGACTACAATGGGCAGGCGGATTTTAAAACCCACAGGGACTCCTTCTGGCTACAAAAGTGATGGAAAAGTTGTTTTAAGGGGACTAACACCTGGACTGTGGCATGCCGGAGGGGGATCCATGTCAAAACTCAAACGGAAAATGACATAGTTGATGCAGAGTCTGGTTTTAATCCATAAAGGGCATAAATGACCTAACATCCCCCTCCCTCATCATCCTCCCCTGTGTCTCTTTCCCCCCTTCCTCATCACCCTCCCCTGTGTCTCATCCCCCCTCCCTCATCATCCTCCCACCTCCCTCATCATCCTCCCCTGTATCTCTTTACCCCCTCCCTCATCATCCTCCCCTGTGTCTCTTCCCCCTCCATCATCATCCTCCCCTGTGTCTCTTTCCCCCCTCCCTCATCATCCTCCCCTGTGTCTCTTTCCCCCTCCCTCATCATCTTCCCCTGTGTCTCTTCCCCCCCTCCCCATCATCCTCCCCTGTGTCTCTTTCCCCCCTTCCTCATCACCCTCCCCTGTATCTCTTTACCCCTCCCTCATCATCCTCCCCTGTGTCTGTTTCCCCCCTCCCTCATCATCCTCCCCTGTGTCTCTTCCCCCCTCCCTCATCATCCTCCCCCCTTCCTTGATGATAAGGGGGGGGGAGAGACACAGGGATAAGTGTGAGGGGTGTTAGGGTAAGGGGTGTTAGGGATACGGGTGAGGGGGTTAGGTGTTAGGGTGAGGGGTGTTAGGGCTAAGTGTGAGGGGTGTTAGGGTGAGGGGTGTTAGGGATAAGTGTAAGGGGTGTTAGGGTTAGGTGTTAGGGTGAGGGGTGTTAGGGTTAGGTGTTAGGGATAAGTGTGAGGGGTGTTAGGGATAAGTGTAAGGGGTGTTAGGGTTAGGTGTTAGGGTGAGGGGTGTTAGGGTTAGGTGTTAGGGATAAGTGTGAGGGGTGTTAGGGTTAGTGTAAGAGATGTTAGGGATAAGTGTGAGGGGTGTTAGGGTTAGGTGTTAGGGTGAGGGGTGTTAGGGATAAGTGTAATTGGTGTTAGGTGTTAGGGTGAGGGATGTTAGGGTTAGGTGTTAGGGATAAGTGTGAGGGGTGTTAGGGTTAGGGTAAGGGGTGTTAGGGATAAGTGTGAGGGGTGTTAGCGTTAGGTGTTAGGGTGAGGGGTGTTAGGGATAAGTGTAAGGAGTGTTAGGGTTAGGTGTTAGGGTGAGGGATGTTAGGGTTAGGTGTTAGGGATAAGTGTGAGGGGTGTTAGGGTTAGGGTGAGGGGTGTTAGGGATAAGTGTAAGGGGTGTTAGGGTTAGGGTGAGGGATATTAGGGTTAGGTGTTAGGGATAAGTGTGAGATGTGTTAGGGTTAGGGTGAGGGGTGTTAGGGATAAGTGTGAGGGGTGTTAGGGTTAGGTGTTAGGGTGAGGGGTGTTAGTGATAAGTGTAAGGGGTGTTAGGGTTAGGGTAAGGGGTGTTAGGGATAAGTGTGAGGGGTGTTAGGGTTAGGTGTTAGGGTGAGGGGTGTTAGTGATAAGTGTAAGGGGTGTTAGGGTTAGGGTAAGGGGTGTTAGGGATAAGTGTAAGGGGTGTTAGGGTGTGGCATGTTAGGAATAAGTGTGAGGGGTGTTAGGTCTTAGGGATAAGTATGAGGAGTGTTAGGGTTAGGTGTTAGGTTAATGGGTGTTATGGATAAGTGTGAGGGGTGTTAGGGTTGGGTGCTAAGGTGAGGGGAGAATGATGATAAGGGTGGTAAGAGACACAGGGGTGTCCTTGCAGCAGAGATCAAAAGAGTCCTTCTGGACTGTATTGCACACTGTGTAACAGTAGCCTAGCTATGGTTTTCCCTATTGATGCAGTATCACCTACACTCAGCCTCCTCTCAGTAAGACTGCAAGTTAGTTATGATTCCAAAATGGCTGCTGTCCATGAGGTAGAAGGGTGTGGAAGGCAGGGTATGATGCTGATTGGCTGGAATGTGTCTGCTGACTGTGAGTTTCAGGGTCAAAGTTTGCTCAATGATAAAGTATAGGGGGCGGGTCAAATATCGCATATGTTCGCAGTTCGCCGCGAACATGCTATGTTCGGCGGGAACAGTCCGTCTGCGAACTATTCGCGACATCTCTATTAACAACCCTTTAATCTTAAGTGCTATATTGAATATATAAAGGTACAAAATGAATTAGTGTATTAATAAAGCTTTACATATATATTAAAACTTATTATAAATATATTAATTATAATAATATATAACATAATTAAAAATATAATAATAAAAGATTGTTATTGTATTGACAGCCCTTCAATCTTAAGTGCAACAATCAACAATATTCTGTGGTGTACTGCCCCAGTGGATGGTGCAAGTCATGAAGTATTGGGGAAATTCTCTCCAGGTAACTTGGAGTTAACTCCCTGGAGCTGTGCTAATTGAAGCTGCAGATTTGGTAAAACTTTTAAAAGTCAAATACAGGGAAAGGGGACTGATTAGGCTCTGGCCCAGATCAAGCCATAGAGAGGAGCTTGCTGGCTGATCCTATGTCTATCTGCATTCTGGTCTTTAAAAGCAAACCTTTTTTTCTGGGGCTGCCAGTTTTGGACAACAGAAAAGAGTGTGTGCTGTTTTGAAGTTGCTACAACGGCTTCAAGTAAGTGAATTGCATACTGAGGATTTCCAAGCAGAGTAAACTAAGAAGACAAGGTCTATGCCAGCGAGGAGGCTGGGAGTTGCAGCTAACAGAGAGAGCTGTCAGCTGTTTGGATTGCTGTAAAAGAACGCTGTGTGAAAGTTTGCTCACACAGATACCAAAGAAAAGCTGTTGTTGGAGCAAAGCCAGCTGTGCTGGGTCAGCGAGGAGATCCTGGTGTCAAGTACCTGTTGGATACCCTCTGTATGACCAGATGAGAGAGCTGTGCTACAGATTGAAGCTACCAGAGAAATGGACACTCCCTTTACCTTCAAGGTCAGAAGACTTTACCTTTATGTTACCCCAGGGAAAAGACTGTAATATACTGTATAAGAGTGACTTTTCCCATTTGAGTACCTGTGTACTATCAGGGGTCTCTGAAGGTTGGGGTACCTGGAGACCCCTCCGTGTGATTAAAGAAAAGGACTGTTTTACCTGAGAACCGAGAAGTGGTGAGCCAGTCCGTTTGTGTAGATTTTTGTTTCGTGCTGAACTAAGCTATTTTCATTTGAATTTTGATTCCTTAATAAATAGTAAACAAGAGCCCAAACGTATCTGTTGTTTATCTATTGGAGTAGGGATCGCCAAAGGCAAATTGGTCACACTGGTGTCTAAAATATTACTGATGATTAGGCTAGTACGGTCATCCTTGTCACAATTCTAACATAATTAATATTAACATGAATAATTATAAAGTATTTAAATGTGATTAACTACCTTTAGAAGTTAACATGTTAATGTGATACCCAAAAATGAATGTTATAGTTTAGATGAAAAAATATTTTTTTATGGGTATTGACATATCAATCTACAATATGATATTAGAGTGATTACCATTTTGTACAATATAAATAGCAATCCCTAGATCTAATTTACTTGCTCAGAAATTATGAACTTAATTCATGTAATAAGAAAAGCAGTATATGAAAATCCATAATTTAATCCATTAGGATATTGTGAATTCAACAGGAAAATCCATATTATCTCCATCTGTAAGAGCTGCTTGTCTAAGTCTCCAGCCTGAGGACCTGCAATTACTCTGTTAATCATGCAGAATTTCATAGATTCAGATTCCATATAATTGTATATGTCTGGAAACCTTAGTATCCAGTTTCTTGATCACCGAAGAAACATGTTCCAAAATTCTTCTACCTAACTGACGATTTGTTTTCCCAACATGGAGATTCTGGCATGGACATATCACAACGTAAACTACGTGGGTGGAGTTGCAATTTACAAATGTTTTCACTTGAAATGTTCTTTCTGTTGTTGGATCCACAAAAGATTGATTAGGTTGAATATAACCCCAATGTGGGTTTGAGACATGTTGTGGTCTTCTCTGATGATTGATAGAAGCTTCGAACGAACATATCTCTGATGTTTCTATTTTTTGGTACGTGATTGATACCTCTTTAGGTAAGTATTCATTTAATGTAAAATATTCTGTAAGGATATACCAATGTTTATTTAATATATTTTTCATCTCTCTCCAATCACTGCTGTAGGACATCACACACCTAATTTATTTATCTGTTTTTCTTTCTTTTTGTCCATAGAGGAGTTCCAATCTGTCCGTAAAAAGTGCTCTTCTGTAAGCTCTTTTGAGAACATGATTAGGATAACCCCGATTTTTAAATCTTGTCCTAAATGTGTCTGCTTGATCCTTAAATTCAATCTGATTGTGACAATTCCTTTTCAATTGCAGATACTGGCCTATTGGTATTCCAGTCTTTAAGGCTGTAGGATGTTGACTAGACCATTTTAATAATGAATTGGAAGCTGTCGGTTTTCTGTACACTGATGAATGCACTTTACCCTTGTTGTCTTTGGTCAAGCTTAGATCCAAAAATTCAATTTTCTGATCGTCGATGACATATGTAAATTTTAGACCAAAGAATTCTTGTTGAGTCTTTTCATAAATGAACTCCTGTTTCGTACCTGCCCACAGTACATAGACATTGTCTATTGTCTATGTAACGTTGCCATGATAAAACAATTTCCGAAAAATCTGCCATTTGTTCTGACGCTACACATGTTTTTTCCCAGTACAATACAAGTTGACGTAATTTGGGGCACATGATGTGTCCATGGCAATTCCTCTTATCTGATGGTACCATTGTTTGTCAAACAAAAAAAAAATCCTCATAAGGATGAATATAAGCAACATGACAATGAATCTATTGAATTCCCTATCACCCTTACCTTTCATACTTAGATAATACTCAACAGCTATTATCCCCTGACCATGAGAAACGCTGGAATAAAGCTGATGACTAAACATAGGTTTGCTAAAAGATATTATATATTTTGTTTGCATAGAAGATAGAGCTGCCATCAATGGGGTACTGGTGTATGTGACCCCATAGAAAGATTGCCTTGAGTTGTTCCAGGTGTGCATTATTATTCTCACACAATAATTAACCGATCTCAGCATTCATGTTTTGAGATTGATTACCAGTTGGATACAGGGACCATTTGGAAGGATCTACTGAGTAAAAAAGAGCTTTTGAGCACTTGGTAATAAAATTATGTCTAGATATGCAAATAAACACTTATGCAATTGATATTAATATTAAAAACACTAATATATTTAACATAAACACAAAGAGCCTTTCGTTTTACTCTTATTTAATTTTTCATAATACATTTTGCTATAATGGCAACAGACAGTGTGCTTTTTTCCTAAAAGGAGTAGAAACCTAAGAGGAATGGGATATTCAGATTATATTTTTGTTGAAAGTCTACCATTGTAAATTGCCACTTGACAATAGAATCAAATAGAAGAATACGTCCCAACAGTGGTAAAGATTCTGAATTGAGTGGCCCAATGCAAAAAAAAAAAAAATGTCCCTCTTGGGGGGAGGCCACTACACTACAGAAATTTAAAAGAATGTGTAAATCCCCCCTAAAAAATGTAGACAAAACTGGGCCCCCAACAGGAGGGCCCCCGGTGGATTGTACCAACTGCACTGGTGGTAGTTCTGCCCTGAATCCCAATAAATAAAGCAGATTAATATCCCAAAATGGAACCCTAAATTACACAAAAAATACGTTTTATGCTCATGACTTAAATGAGTAAGTACAGTACTCCTCAAACATATTATGTTTTCTTTAAACTACATTGGCACTTTTTTTTGCAAACTTATAGCAATGTTCCCTATTTTAAACAGTTCAGATAAATGTAGCAAAACATCTTGTAACTATCAAGCTGTGTAAACGACAAAGCTAAGACAGCAACATCTAAATATTACTGCATTAGATTTACAATTTAAACTAATATGGTAAGGAAATCATATAATTAAGACATCTTATTTTAACCATTCAAATGTTTAAGTACTAAAGTAACGTTAGATGATTGGCAGAGAAGTAGCATCTGCCCAAGGCTTGCTCAAGGGTCTGCAATACCTCCTGCAACTGATACCAGTCATTATGAAGAAAACACCAAAAGTAGGCTAAATCTTCCAAGCAAAAATGTGCAAATGTGATCTTTAACACTTGAACAACTTCAACAACAGCAGGATGTAGAGAAACGATGAGTATTTAAATGAATAAATAAACCATTATTTTAAAAGTTTTTCTTATCCTTTTCCTAAGTCAACCCCTGTCCTTTATTTTTGTAGCTCTAATTTCACAAGACTGATTCCTCTGTGTTTCAGTGCCACCCACTGATACCGTTAGGATTGAAACTTCTGAAGTTATGGGTCCCCAGACGCCTGTCTGATCTAATAACAGTATGCAAATTACGCAAAACTCTGTTTCATTATATTATATGCCATACAGTGTTAATTAAGTCTATTTCTAATGATTATGAACTCCGCAAAATGCATCTTCCAGTTCTAAAGCTGAAAACCTAGCTATGACTACAGATTATCTGTCTGTAACGTCAGGCATAATAGATAGATAGATAGGTAGATCGATGGATGGATGGATAAATAGATGAATGGATAGATGGATGAATAGATGGATAATATATGGATAGATAGATAGATAGATAGATACATACATAGATACATAGATGCACAGATGGATGCATTGATTTATAGACAAATGGATATATGGATAGATGGATACACGGATAGACGAGTGGATAGATTGACAGATGAATATAAGGATGCATAGAAGAATTGATGGATGATATATAGATAGATGGAGGGATGGGTAGATGGATGCCTGAATGGATGAATTGATGGGGGCATAGAAGGATAGATGATGCACGGATGCATAGATGGATGATATATAGATAGATGGATGGATGGATGGGTAGATGGGTGCATAGATGAATGAATAGATGGATGGATAGATGGATGAATACATGGATGATATATTGATAGATGGGTGGATAGATGGATGATATATAGATAGATGGATAGATGGGTGCATAGATGGATGCATATATGAATGGATAGATGGATGAATACATGAATGATATATTGATAGATGGGTGGATAGATGTATGGATAGATGGATGGATGAATAGTTAGATGGGTGCATAGATAGATGTATAAATAAATGGATAGATGGATAGATGGATGAATGGAGAGATGGATGCATAGATGGATGGATAGATGAATGGATTTATGGATATATGGGTGCATAAATGAATAGATGGATGATATATGGATAGATAGATGGATAGATAGGTGGATGCATAGATGGAAAGATGAATGAGTAGATGGATACATATAATAGATCCCCCAATGCCTTTCCATTCTAATAACAGTATGTAAATTATGAAAAACTCAGTTTCATTATCTTATACTATATGCCATCTTCTTCCTAATTATTATGAACTTTGCAAAATGCATCTTCCAAGCTAAAAGCTAGTTATGAATACAGGTTATTTGCCTGTAACACCAGGTATATTACGCACAAAATATATTTTATCCAAGATTACTGTCTATAAATTCAATGCCAAATGATTAGAAATGTGTGTGTAATTGTTCTAACATGCTTGCACTAGAGGCAGATATATTATTCTAATTATATTCATTTCTTCTTATTACTTGGATATTTCAATAACATTTAGGCATGCTAAGTGGATATTTCTTGCAATTTTGTATTCCTCCTGGTGCTTATGGGAACATAAGTTTGATGAATAAGATGATGCCTGTTAAACAAAATATTGCGTATCATACAATATTTATAGCAAAACTCACTAATTTCACAATAAAGTATTTATATAGTTTGCCAAATTGTCTTATGACAGATTTATTGTTTTAGTGGAGTGCTTCATGCATTAGTGTGTAGGATGTTTGGGTGGAAAGATAGATGGTTGATAGATGGATACATTAATGGATAGATGGATGCATAGATGGAAGATAGATGAGAGGCAGTCACCTTGAAATAGTTGTACATGGCTAGGATTCCTAGCTTGTGTATAATCCATCCTGAGCTTTGCTCAAAGCTTTGTGATACAGCAGGCATATGCCTAAAGGAAGCCATGTTTAAAATGGCAATGGATTGCAAGAGCGAAGCCTTTGTACAGTGCCTTGCAAAAGTATTCACCCCCTTGACTTTTTACCTATTTTGTTACATTACAGACTTAAGTTCAATGTTTTGTTAATCTGAATTTTATGTGATGGATCAGAACACAATAGTCTAAGTTGGTGAAGTGAAATGAGAAAAATCTATACATAAAACTATTTTTTAGAAATAGAAAACAGAAAATTGGCATGTCCGTATGTATTCACCCAACACATCACATCACCCAAAGAACACCATCACAGTGAAACATGGTGGTGGCAGCATCATGCTGTGGGGATGTTTTTCAGCAGCCGGGACTGGGAAACTGGTCAGACTTGAGGGAAAGATGGATGGTGCTAAATACAGGGATATTCTTGAGGTTAGGACGGAGGTTCACCTTCCAGCAGGACAATGACCCCAAACACACTGCTAAAGCAACACTTGAGTGGTTTAAGGGTAAACATGTAAATGTGTTGGAATGGCCGAGTCACAGCCCAGACCTCAATCCAATAGAAAATCTGTGGTCAGACTTAACGATTGCTGTTCACAAGCGCAAACCATCCAACTTGAAGGAGCTGGAGCAGTTTTGCAAGGAGGAATGGGCAAAAATCCCAGTGGTAAGATGTGGCAAGCTCATAGAGACTTATCCAAAGCGACTTGGAGCTGTGATTACTGCAAAAGGTGGCTCTACAAAGTATTGACATTAGGGGGGTGAATAGTTATGCACATTGACTTTTTCTGTTATTTTGTCCTATTTGTTGTTTGCTTCACAATACAAAAAGAAAAAAAAATCTTCAAAGTTTTGGGCATGTTCTGTAAATTAAATGACGCAAATCCTCAAACAATCCATGTTAATTCCAAGTTGTGAGGCAATAAAACATGAAAAATGCCAAGGGGTGGGGGTGAATACTTTTGCAAGGCACTGTAGGCACATTTGCACTGCAATAACTGTAATAACAGTATTTCTCAGAATTCTGAGCAGTAAACATATTTTTTTTTAACTTGTTTTAGACACAAATGTCCTATTTTTTTACTGTATATATATATATATATATATATATAAATAAAGAGTTAGGTAGCCGTGAATGTCCAGTAATCCAGTTGAATAATCAGAGTATTGCAGTGAATAGTGATACCTTTTTTATTGGACAAACGTATTCATAATAAAGCGACGAGCTTTCGAGAGATAATGCCTCTCTTTAGATACTCTGATTATTCAAATATATATATATATATATATATATATATATATATATATATATATATATATATATGTATAAAGCAAAATGTGTCAAAAAAGCTATTTAAGTTGCTGACAAACTACTATGAGGATACCCAAGACTAAGACATTGATTGGTCTGGATCTAGACAATGTTACATTGTAGCGCTAGTCTGGAACAGTAAATTGAGCTTTAACAGTACCTCAGAGGTTCCCAGTTGCACAAGGAGGCAACCGAGGACCAACCAATACAGAAGATAGTCATGCTTTTGGGGACACCCTACATTAAGGTGGCAGGACAACCAAAGAAAACTCATGGGAATATATTGAATTATGTCCAGTGCTATTTTACCACTAAGCCCATCTTGACCATAATTGCCTTTATTTTCAGACCACGGTCAGGGTCCCACGTTCATGTGTTTACAAACTCACAGTTGGCAGAAATTATTTCATGCAGATTTTTTATGTTTTTCTTTTTATGTTTGTTTTCCTGCTTATATTTTTTGTCCTGTAAAATCATTATGGTAACCTTGTTTAATCTTGATACATCACCCCAAATATGCATGTTGAATCCTTGGGAGTTCACTCAGACCACCAGGACATTCCCTCCAAGCCTTTCAAGCACTTGACAAATGGGTGTACCCATGCTATCTAGAGATCTAATAATGTTGAGGTTGAAGAATGTATGTATTTTATGAGACATTTTATGAGAAAGCTTATAAAGAAACATATGAATTTTCACCCTATTTTACAAAGTATTAAAATCAACTAATTTAGCAGTTAAACAACTTAACTTTTTATTCCTCTGCAAACTGCATTTGCAACCATGTCAAGACTTTCTTCTGCCAGAATATTGGTATGGCAAGACAATTCCCTATCTAACTTATGGAGCAGTATCAAGAAATACTATAATTAGCAAATAACAAGCCTTCTATACTGCATGGATCCAGCTGACATGGATAATTTTTTAGAGAAAGAGCAATGCAGTCCTGCAAAACTGCATTTCCAGTAAGATTTCTTACTTATGCACTATTTTCCCATATAGAAAATATTGGTTTGCTCATTTAAATTCATCCTAGAAGAATATGTGAGATCAGTTTGCAAATGCATCTTTTACACATTAGTATAGATGTTTTGGATTGCTAAAAATCCCTTTAGTATGTGTCTGCGGATGACACGCTGTACAGATGCTGGAGTTGCTGCTCCTGCACTTTGATATTGTTGTATTTTATTAGTTAGCTAGTGAGGTTTTTACATTTTTCATGAGAATTCTACTTACGGATACTCAGCGGAATATCAGAGTGCGTTTCTGTAGCTCCAGTCCCCCGCTGCTCGTCTCATCTCACAGCCTTGGAGCGGTTGGCAAGTATCACAACACACTTTTTAAAATTAACTCTTTATCATTATTCTTAGTATCAAATATTGTTTTTGAATAAAATAGCCAGTGATACACTAATTATTAAAAGAACAGGAATTTCTCAGTTTTTTATCATGCGTCTAAAATGGTTTGTTTAAATGGGAATTGTGGTGGATAGAGCGGTGAACAGACAAGGAATCAAAAGCATGAACATTGCAAGGGGACTGTGTCTGACCTATAGTATATAAGTGTATAGAGGGAGGCCTGTTGTATGGGTGGTTTGGATCACATGTGTAGATATAAAACAGGGGAGGAGTGTAACATTGGTAGTGCCATAAATACATGGACCATAATCAGCAGTACACAGATTGGGGCATTTCCAGCTACACCCTACGTAGCCCTACACCCTCCATACCTGCAATTGCAATTGAAATATAGTTACCTGATCCATTGCTATATTGCTTACTGTTAATGCAGAATGCTGTCACAATGTTATTAACTAACCACTTCTTAACTTCTCTCCATCCACATAAAATATGTCCCCTATATGCTACACTGGTTCTGCATGAAATACCACATACATTTTAAGAGTACCCTGCTAATGTACAGAGCTATGCATGATAACTATCCCATCTATATCACTCCATGAGGGGACATTGCTAAGCATCTTAAAAGTTTCTCATATCATGTCTTGATTTACTAAACAGCCCTCCTAACCTTATCTCAGCTCTTCTCCTCTGATCTTAGGTGAGAAAGTAAACTTCATCCCCAGAATCTCTTTAACTACTATGGATCTCGAGTTTTCATATCTGGACCCGGGCCTTATTCAGAAACATTAGGCCAAGTTTATATCAGTCAGGCCCTACCTTCCAAAACTGCCATATATATTTAAGTCATCACCTTTGTTGGATCTTAAGATGTTAGGTCCATTTTTATTCAGCCCCTTACATATGTACCCTCACTTACACCCATGACCTATTCATCTCTAACTCCCTCAACCTATTAGCGATCACTGAAGCTTGTCTCACTCCATCAGACAATGCCTCCCCTGCGGCACTATCATATGGTGGCTTACATTTCAGTCACACACCTAGACCTGGGAGTAAGCAAGGTGGGGGTGTGGGCATATTACTTTCCTTGCTCATTCAATTGCATTCCCACAGTTCCCTCTCTGACACTATCTGCCTTTTTCACCCATCTCTCTGCTAGTTGCTGTCTCCAAATTGCTGTCATCTATCACCCACCTGGACCTGCCTCTCAATTTCTGGTTAATTTTCCCTCCTGGCTCCCTCATTTTCTGTCTTTCAACATACCTTCAGTCGTTATCAGTGATTTCAACATTGCCACTGACACTCCTACTTCTCCCACAGTGACAAAACTACTTACACTTACCTCTTCCCTTGGCCTTTCTCAATGGATAGATTCCCCTACCCACCACGATGGACACACTCTTGACCTCATTTTCACCAATCACTGCTTTATCTCCAATATTATCATCTCCCCACTCCCTCTTTCTTAGCACCATCTCCTAACTTACAGCCTAACAACCCCTTCCAAAATCTACACTTTTCCGTTCCCAGCTACCAGAGTCAAAAGAAACCTGCAAGCACTTAACCCACAACATGTTTCCAATTTATTGCAACCCCTTCTCAGTCCCCTCTCTTCCCTCACTTGCCCTGATATTGCCACCAAACAATACAACTTGACTCTAACTTCCACCCCTGACATACTTGTCACCTTAACCACTGGTAGACTCCCTCTCTCTCACCTACAACCATGGCACACTACACAAGCATGCAACATCCAGAAGTGCTCCCGCAGCACTGAACGATTATGGAGAAAATCTTGCACCTCAGCAGACTTCCTTCATTACAAGTTTATCCTACACTCCTATAACTATGCCCTCGATCTTGCCAAACATGTTGAGCTACTTCTTTACATTAATATCAAATTTGGCCTCCAACCCCAAATGTTTGTTCTCCACTTTCAAAACTCTCCTCTGCCCTCCCCCACCTCCTGCCCCTTCCTGTCTTATGGCTGAAGACTTTGCTAGCCATTTTAACAGTAAGATTGTAAATATTTAAAATTAACTCTCTTCTCAATGTAGCTATAGTTCTATCACACCTTCCCCTCAACATATCTATAGCATCCTACCCGCACCCTTCCCATACCTATTTCTATTATGAACTCCCTTGATCCTGCAACTGAAGATGAAGTTGCTAGTCTTCTTACAACCTGTCCACATTATCCTATTCCATCACAGCTGATCGCTCCCCTCTTTATCACTCTTACCCCAACTCTTACACATTTATTCAAACTTTCCCTTAACACTGGCAAGTTTCCATCACCTTTGAAATCTGCCATAATTACACCCATTCTCAAGAAACCCTTATCTGATCCAGCTGCTGCATCTAACTACCACCCTATCTCTCTACTTCCCTTGGTTTCCAAACCGATTGAGCGTGTCATCTACACTCACCTTAAACGATTTGTTTCCTCCAACAAGTCAAAGGGTAATTTCTCTATCCTAATTCTCCTGGATCTCTCTGCTGCCTTTGACACAATTGATCACTCGCTTATTATCCAAACTCTCTGCTCCCTAGGCATCCATGACACATTTAGTTTCTCCTCCTCTGGCACCTCTTCTTTGCCTCGCCCTCTAGCTATAGGCGTACCCCAAGACCTAGGCCCCCTTCTTTTCTCCATCTACACATCCTCCCTTGGTGCCCTAATTCACTCAAATCTACCTCTCTGCACCTGAACTATCAACCTCTCAGCAAGCTCATGTAACCCATTGCCTCTCTCGCCTATCCTCATGGATGTCCACCAGTCAACTTAAACTCAAAATGTCTAAGACAGAACTCCTGGTCTTTCCACCCTCTTCCTCAGCTCCCACCCTCACAAAATCTTGTCGCTAAAATATGTCACTACCTTACACAAGACACAACAAAAATTAAAATTCACTCTCTCATCATATCTCTCTATGACTACTGCAACTCTCTCCTTGCTGGTCTTCCTATCACCCATCTCTCTCCACTCCAATCCATATTAAAAACACATCCGCTAGACTTATTTATATAAATCAATGCACAGTGTCCGCAGCTCCTCTCTGTCAGGCACTCCACTGGCTTCCCATAGCCTCCAGAATAAAATTCAAAATTATGACCCTAACATATAAAGCCCTCCACAATAATGCACCCTCCTACATCTCTGCTCTCATCTCAAAATATGCTCCCACCCACCCTCTTCTCTGCTAATGACTTTCTTCTCTTCTCCTCTCTCGTCACCTCATCCCAATCCTGCCTACAGGATATTTCTGGTGCTGCCCTTATAATTTGGAACTCCTTGCCTCGCTTTACTAGACTATCCTCATGGCTCAAATCCTTCAAAATCTATTTAAAAACACAGCTATTCAAAGAAGCCTATCATCTTTAGCCTTTTTTATGCTCTATTAATCTGTCACTCTCCCGTACACCACCCACGCCCTTTAGAACGTAAGTTTGCAAGTTCTCAATCTCAATAGGTGCTTTAGGGAAAGCACTGTGTATGTCTGATTGAAAGCTCAATAACAGGGCCCTCCATCCTGTTTGAAATTGTTCTTGACTTGTACTTAACCCCTGTATAGTGCTTTGGAATATGTTGGTGCGTTATAAATAAAGGATATTAATAATAATAATAATAATAATAAGTACCCATAAAACTTTATGACAGTAGCCCTATCTGCATCACCAAGATGTGGAACTCTCTGTCCCACTCAGTCAGAGATGTACCTTGTTTGTACATAATAAAAAAGACAATATATACACTTATATTAACCCTTTGAGCCTAGTCTTAGAGAAAACAGCAATAACATGTATTATTATCATTATTTCTTCTCCTTTGTGCTGAACAGTGTCCATAGTAGGACATATGAACACAGTAGTGCAGAACCAGCCATAGGATACAAAACATGTATCCCTCATCCTCTCATTACTAAATCCTATTTATTATCTCAAATAACCATATTTTTGAAGTGTATATACCAAGTTTTTTTACTAGTCTCCATTTTGTTGTTTAGAAATGGACCTTGGTTTTTCACCAACATTATAAACAATTAATTCAATCACTGTACAGTCCCTGATTAGTTGGGCAAAATTAAATTATTTTGCTTTTAGGAAGGAGGTTGGAACAATAGACTATTTGGGCCATCTGTGCATAAATATGTCAAACTTAGCATATTTGTCCAATAGGATAATAAAGAAATCTAAATGTTTCCAATTAGTTGTTCAACAAGTCACTCTATAGTACAGGGTTTATTAACAGCCTGTACTGGGACCAAAGCCGGTCCTTGGGACCTTATCTGCTGGGTCTCAGAAAGAAAGGAAACTGAAGTTATAAAGCATAGCATACTTCATAGTGTTAAGTACAGGGGATACAGTGAATACAGAAGACAAACATGACAAAAGTTATATACTATTACAGAATATGTTGACGGCCTTACTGTCATAAGTGCTTACCCGCTAAGTGGGTTAAGAGTATTAAAGACAAAGAGAGAGAAGGCTGTCTGTCTATTGTTTAGTGAGGCAACCGAATCCAAGAAAATGAGGTTTTCAGTGACTGACATTGTGAAGAAACATGATACATCAAAACTGTTTCGCATTTAGTGTTTGGCATCTTGCAAATGTCTTGAAGCAGGCCTCCTTCCAAGGAAACCCTAACACCAATACAGAAACCTGCACAAGAGAGGACCTAACCAGTGGGATCCATCTTTGACTGGTCCAACTGGTCGCTCCTGTTGACGACCTGATATTGGGGAACAAGTTGGGGGCTTCTTGGAATAGATGGATTTTCAGGAATTTTTTAAACTGTGAAGAGTAGGTTAGAGTCTGATAGAGCCATGTAGAATAGAATAGGCTTGAATGGAGTGAAATATTATTAATGAGGAGAAATTGGCCACCTAAACATGTAATTGACATGGCCACTTAAACATGTCATTGACACGGCCAACTAAACATGTCATTGACACGGCCACCTATACATGTCATTGACGCAGCCACCTAAACATGTCATTGACACAGTAGTACATAGATTTTGAAAAACAAATTAATTAATAATGGTTTAGATCTCAAAGGTGGTCTTGGGAATAGTTGGTTGGTCGACAACCAGTTCTTATCACTGCAAACCACTTCTATAGTACATCTGGACTAATGTGTTGCAAGATAAATATAAGATTTACTTTACATGCAAAATAAATAAAAGTTCTGTAACGTTTGAATGATGCGCTTTTAAATACATGATTACAAATTATACATTCCTCTTCAGTATATTTAAAATAACTTGCAACTGTGTTGTGAAAAATTTACAGAGCTACACTAAGAACGGTTACATTATTACAAGCATTATAATAATCCATATCTAATTCTTGAAGTCCTGGGGAAATTCAGTACAAGACTTATTGTATCTATTTTATTCTTTCAATGCATGTTTTGTTATCTTAAGAAGAAATTAAGTTAACACGTTCTCAAAGGAGTTTAAAGCTACATTAAATCCAAATTGAATGTTTCAGGAAACGAGCACTGCAGCACACATTTATTCTGTAGTGTATGCATCCATGTATTTGTATATGATAATTTATATATAAAATCTTATTTATAGCTTAATCAATTTGACCTCAGTGGATATTTAATAAAATAATTGCTACCTATAAGATGCTTTATTCATCCCTAATGGCATTGATAGGAAACATATTTCACTTTAACAGTACACATGTGGTCCTGCAATAAGTACCACATTAAGATTAACCCTTTTGTTATATGCATAGCAAAAATGGTAAAACTTACAGTAAGAGACAAATATGTGAACTAAAGCCTAACTTTGTAAAACATGTCTTTAATCGTCTTCCTGTTAATGATTAATTATTGTGTCACATTGCCTCTACTTTTAGTGACAATGACAAGTTCATTCATCAATAATGAGGAGTGGGAGGTGAAATTTTTTTATTAAAAATTAGTTATGGCCAAAATATTTAAGCTTTAGCCTCATGATCAAACCTTCCAGTGACCAGTTTGTCTTGATTTCCTGTTTTATTGATTGATTGGATCTTCTTGAAGTTTAAGGGACTCTAAGGGCCCAATTCTATTGCCCAAATCATACATTTATACACACTTAAAACAATTGCCATGTATCCTATTAACTACTCTCATTCCGATTTGAGTTCCCCGCTCACAATCACTATGGGCAAGCCAAAGATGCTAATCAACATTCTTTAGACCCTTAGGTCTAGATGACAAATTAAGTTTGACCTGCAATTGAAAAAAGTATCAAGTTTCTGTCAAAAATATTTCAAATACTAAATAGGACTAGCAAGGGCTTTTTCAAACACTTATCAGAGCTGTAACAGCAATTAAACAGACACTACTGTACTTACGGAGCATAGGAAAGCATGGAAAGACATTATAATTAATTGCAGAACAGTCTCAAACCACAAATATGCAATTAAAAATATTATTTTTAACTGTTATTTATGTGTAATATTGATCCCAGGACTCAAGGGGTTAATACATATCATGAAACCCAAATGGACTAAAACAGATGATCTAATGCATTTTATAGGCTGCTAGATTGCTTGATTGTGAGCCACATTGGCAAATATTCCTTATTGGCTCTCATTAGTTTGTAGCCTCCGATTGCAGATTACGTCTAACTTCCATGTTTTACTGATGCTATGTTGATGGTCTCATTTACTATTGGCTGTGTCTAAGAAGTTACGGCTTGCAAAAATATGATCATGCCCCCTGAAATACGATTTAAAAAGGCATGGTCTATATGTGGAGGCTGAATAATTCAGCCTCATTAAATTCCAACCCCGTAGCGGCAACGGCACACCCGCAAAGCCTGCAAGCTTGAAAATTCTGCCAAATTACAGAGCTATTACATTCCACAATGCCGCGACCAACGGTCTGGAGACTCAAACCAGTAAATCGTTCTTGCACACGTTGCATGTGCGGCCGTGAACATGATCAATTAGTAAAACCCGTAGTTACTAATTTAGATGGGGCCAACGGTAAAAGAGATCATCACGATTACGTCACTGAAAAATGGAGGTTAGATTTCAAAGCCTTACGGGTTTTAATTACGAGTTTTGATCGCGCCCGCATTCCAGAAATAATGCCATATTAATCAATCAGCAAATATGATATCTTAGTCCATGCGCGTTCCATTATGTGTATTAACACATTGCTTGCCGGAAACAATATAACACGGAAATTATACATTAAAAACAGTATTTAATATTGCAGATTTGCGAGCTTGAGAATGTTGTGCTATTAATTTTAATATACAAAAATAGTGGGATAAATATAAACAAAAATAAAGGTAATTTTATTAAGTAAATGACAGCGGCGTCTTTAAAAACAGGGAATGTTTAAAATACTAACACAGGGAATAAAAGAGGGCAGATGTAAGGAATAGTAAGGAACCCTAAAGCACTGGTATTGTGCAATGTATAACTCTTAAGTGAGTGGGTAATACTATTCACACCTAGCGGGCGAGCCAAAATAATTACAAGGAAATATCAAGGCATAGAAGCCCTATTGTTTCATAAATGATATATATATAAAGCACCCTTGTACCTAAATAAATGTACTCCAAATGTCTAGAGGGTACATAAGACAAAGCAATATATTTACATAGAAGTGAGATATAGGTCACTTTATGTCTTACTGACACACCTTTGGTACTGTAAATTAAGGTACCAAGAATTTGTACCTATATGAGTCAGACTTGAAGGGAGCTCAACCTAAAATACAGACAAAGTCGTTGCAACAGCTGCATGTTACACAGCATAGAATGCAAGCTGTGTCTATATACACTTATTGATATCTAACTATGGTATGGCCCAAAAAGTGCCTAAAGCTGTATAAACAAGGTAGAGGCTGTTCCCAAACTGTTAGGGTAATAATAGGTGATAAAAGGTATTGGCAGACACAATATGCTTCTAATGGGGTATAAGGGGCTTTAAACTAGGCCA